>JADLZL010007357.1:600000-1088521 GCA_015844335.1 Chrysopogon serrulatus
TATCATTTGTGATTGTGTTGGTGCATGTGTTGCATCAACACTTGGAGGATTTGGAATGGAATGTGCCAGGCAAAGGTATATTTGTAGGGCATTTCATTTCACCGGTCATAGGTGTGTAGAGAAGTTTATGACCGGGTTTAGGATTGATAGCCATACATAAAGAGGGGAAATCTTTTAGTTGCAACGGTTATCTAGTGCCACTAAGTGTGTCTCATTTGCATATGCATTGCGCTTTGTGCGTGGTGAGATGCAAGAGAAAAGCCTTTCAAAATAGTTGAAAAAAAATGCTAACTCACACACTTGACATGTTGGAACACTTGGTGGAGTTGAGTACATTTGAAAAGGTAAGTCTAGTGGGTTGTTTCTATATTTCTCGAAATATCCGAGAATATCTTGGAATATCCGAAGAAGTTAGAATTTCTGAGAAAATATCCGATCAGGTCTCTCGGCCTGAAATATCATTTTTGGTTTGGATATTCCAAACATGTTCAGATATTTCGAGGCAAGTCATGTTCGGACTGGTCCGAATGTTCCCCGTGTTGACTAGGGTGTTGAACGTTTCAAAATTTATCCAAACCTTGGTTGGATATTTTGAACTTTCTCGGATATTCTGAACATTGCTTGGATATTTTGAACCTGGACGTGCACGAGTGCTGACAAAGTTTGTGACCGTTGGAGTGTAAGTGAGAAGTGAGACACTCCTAGCTATTACTAGATATATCCGACCGTGCTCGGATATTCCAATGTTTCTTGGATATTCCAAACTTTTGCTTGGATATTCCGAGACTGGAGCTGAAACTCCCCAATGGTTATGTGCGGGTGGGGAGTGGATATAACCCATCTCCTCCCTTCTTTCTCAGCTGAGAGGCTCATTTGTTGAGCTCCAAGAGTGAAGAACAAGCTCCCTCTTCCTTTCCATTGCTATGTGCTAGATCTTGTGAGAGATTGAGAGCTCCAAGGATTGATCTTGTGAGAGCTTGAAGAACACCTTCTCCCTCTCCTCTCTCTCTAAGCTTTGTGCTCATCCTCATGAGAGATTGAGAGTTCTAAGGTTTGTTCTTGAGAGTTGGAAGAACTCCATCCCCTCTCCTCCTCCTCTCCAAGTTTAGCGTGGATTTGTATGAGAGGTTGAGAGACCTAGTGTGTGCATTTGAGATTTGCATTTGGTGGTATTAGGTGGTGTTGTGATTTGAGGATTTCCTATTACTCTTGGAGGTTGCCAACTCCTAGACGGCTTGGAGGATTGTGGCTCCAATGTAGCACGCTTGGAGATTGAGTGGTGCTCCGGTTGCGTGGATATTGTGAGGGGGATTATGCTCACCCCGCGGGGATCATGAAGAGCAACTCTATTGGATTACGCGTGTCATTGAGCTACCTCTCTTCCGGTAGGTTCTTGCGGTGTCCAATTATATGGATGAGGTTAGTGAAACACCTCTTAGCCGCCAAACCACGAAGAGTTGGTCGACACAACGGGGACTAGCTTGGTGGCAACCAAGTGAACCTCGGGATAAAAATCACTGTGTCAACATTGTCTTCATCTTCTCGGTGGTTTGCAATTTACATACACAAGCTCTTTACTTATTATTCATATTATTTGTGTCATTTGTGTAGTTGCTCTTGTAATTAGTTAGCTTGTGTAGTTTGCTAATTACCTTCTTGCTTGTGTAGCATAGAAGTAGATCCCTTGCGTGACTAATTGGCTAATGTAGTCTTGTTAGTCACTTTGCTTAGTTTGTGTAGCTAAGCAAATTCAGCTCTTTAGTTAGGCTTGTGTAACCTTGCTAGTGAGAACTACTAGATTGCTTAGGCTTTGTGCACTTTGCAATACTAGTATGTGTAGGTGCTCCTCGGTTTGATTGATGACTAGTTGCTCAGGTTTGTGTGACCTTGTAAACTAGTATTGGATAGGTGAGCACTATGTAAACTAGCACCTTAGTGGCTCAACCTAGGATTACTTTATAAGGTGCTTGAACCTAGATAAAGGGTGAAATCTTGGTTAGATAGATAGTTTTAATTCCGCATTTAATTCGGTCATCCGCTGCGATTAGTTTTAGAAAGGACTATTCACGCTCCCTCTAGTCCGCCATCTCGACCCTACACCTGCAGCCAATGAGACTTCTTGCACTCCTCAGAGTACAAGTCTTGGGTACTGCGATAGCGGAGGAGGAAACTCCATGCATCATCATTGCTGAAAATGGCATCTAATCCGGGGGCATCCTTATGACCGTCCGATTCGGTGTTGGCTTGGCTAGCAGCTGCCTCCTCAAGAGTCACCGCTTCCACTGGGGGATAAGAAGTCGCCGACTTCGTCCCCGGGTGACGACTAGGACCTGCATCGACTGCAGCGACACTTGCCCCAAAAATGGCTCAGGGGGCAGAGCTACAGGAACGACAAAGGATGAACCCAATGCAGAGAAAACAGAGTGAAGGAAACATGAAAACTGGGTCAAGCGACGACGCTGTGCGGGTTGCTCCACCTCCACGGAGGGCGCCGGCGCTGGGTTCTTCCCCTTGTTATCCGCCATTGGTTAGGGTTTGCTAGAAGAAGGAGATGAGCGGTTTTTGAAAGAGAGGAAGAAAGGATGAAGATGAAAGCAAATGGGATCAGATTGTCTTCTCTTAGGAACCATCCACATCATTTATAGCAGAAGGAGGAAACCGAGACAGCATGTGACGGACTCAAAAGTTTTATTAACCGCAATTTGGGGGAAAGATTTCCTCTTTACCATGCCACTCGATAGAAGCTTAGCTGATCCTATCTATAGGAATGGATCGGCTAGATTATCAAGATCATTGACAACATTACCGCTGGAACAAGAAATTAAATAGATGATTACATCCAGAGAAGTGACAATCAGATAAGGACAAAGTGTCTATCACAAAAATTGAAGAAGTTACAACTCATTCAACACAGATTTAATTGAGTTCAGGGCTTGAAGCCATATGCCGTCTATCATAGCTATTTGTTGCTGATCCTCTTCAGCTATCCCAGGAATTAGTGCCTTCTTCTCATCTTTAATTTTGTCAAGTTTAATCTTCAAGCCAGTCATAATCTTTCTTTGATTGGCTAAAGATGGGGGGATTTCTGACAAGACCTCCTCCTTTTGCTTGATGGCATCATCAACTATCTTCAGCCTAACCAATAGTTGTGCCCTTTCTTCTTTGAGAGCAGCCAGCTCTTTATCAATTTCAGCAGGAGACACATGTTGGTATTTCTTATGCACAACTAAAATATAAAGGATTCCGCAAGCGCACAGAAAACCATTGTAGCATTTTACCGGGAGTATTCCAGGTATCGTTATTTATATTTTACCACTGGGAAACAATGGATGAAGACATTGATAGTTCACCATCATATATCTACTAACTAATACACCAACTAGACTAAAGTAGGGATAAATGATAGATGATAGGAGTTATGCGTAAATGACATAGACACACATGAGAATTCTATGATAAAAGAGTAGATAGCTAAAGTGAGAGGACAACAGGAGAGTTCAAGGTTCCTAAATACTTCTCTATTACTGGGGTTCTATAATAACTGATTCATGGTAGATATAGCAATCACACAATAGCAGTTTGGAGCAGCAGTACCTTTCCAACTCTCGAATAAGACTGGGAAGAAGGTAGTTGGGGAAGGCTGCCAAAAGCTCTACGAAACACCAACCCCAACGTGGTGGAATACGAAGGCCTAACTGAGCTATCACCTCTGGGGCAACCACAACTAACTGTAGGAATTAGCGCAACCTCAGGTAACCTATAGCCTAGACTCCATGTCTACACTATCGATTACTACCCTAGTCATAGCTAATAACTAGAGCACCTAATACAGGCGGAGATCCTATGCTAAAGTATAACAACTATACTAACCAATCAAATGTAATGCATAAAAGTAAATAGAGAAGATAAAATATATTAAAGCATAAGTCTTACAAGAATAGAGAACTCTAACGACTCCTCGGAAGACTCCTCCGGAACCCGGCCGTAGCGCCGCTCTCCCTAACTTTCAACTAGAACTAATCTACTACATTGGAAAGTCTAGCCCTAATTCTCTAGAGGTGAGAGGTCATCCATTCGAGGGACGCCTCTACATCTCCATAATAATGTGGTGCCCCCAGGGAGGAGGGTCTGGCCCTATATTTATATTTCGGTTGGATGCACGACAGCCGTTTGATCAAACCGACCTAAGGTACCGTGGAGATGCATCCTTGAAGGCGGTGGAGGAAGGTTCCAGAAGACGGAGGCGAGAGGCTTCAGGGGGGTGCCGGCCGGCCCAAGAGGAGATGCCGGCCGGCCAGGGGCCAAGCCCAATCGGGCCCAGCTTCGTTTGTGTATTTTCTTGTTCCTTTTAGGGCCCAATGGCACATGTTTCGATCTGGAGTTGATATCTCTTGATTCTAGGCTTCGAATATAGCAAATGATATGTCCGTTTCGATCGTCTCGACGAGTCCGTCGCAATGGTGTAGTCCAATTCCTTATTTAAGATACTTTTATTTGATAGAAAATTACATACTCCTGCAACACAAGTGAGAACACCAAAACTCGTGAAACTCGTTAGAATCAAAACCTACAACTATGCTTTGTAATCTATTTTATATCATTTCATGCAATAGTTGATGATTATATTTGGTGTTTAATGGCCGTCAACAAGCTCCCCAAGCTTACCCTTTGCTAGTCCCTTAGCAAAGCCTAACTACTAAACTTGGATCGGGAGTTGCTACAATGCTTTCACTCCTCAAAAGTACACATGCTTTCAAACTGAAATTCTCCTCCGGATTAGATAAAACTGCTCTAACTTTCAAACTTACCCATTTTACCTTTAACTATGGAACTTTTCAACTTTAGCGTGGGTCTTGAGTAATTGAAAGATAGAACAATCAAGTCAAGCACTATGTCTCAAACTCTTCACTCAACCAATATTCTGGAGTTTTTGTAAGTTTTTGAAATAAAACTCAGAGGTTAATTGTATGACACCCTCAAGTCTTTTAATATATGGTATTTATGGATCTCACTTGAGGCATTTATGTTGTCATGCCCTCCTACAACTAATGATTATAGTGGAGCTCATAGGAGTGGCATTAAACAAGGATGAGCATACTTGCAATTCATATATTGTAAAGTCAAATAATGGATCCAAAGAGAGTCAAGTCATACAATCAAACCAAGATGTGCATGTGTATGAAATATGGTGGATATGTGAATATATGGTGGCTAAACCTAATTCTACTTTTGCTCTTTGAAAATAAATCTCTCTTAAACTTAGGACTTTTTGCAGAAAAACATGGGCTATCTCTATTCTTTCACTTTTTTTCTTTCTTCTTTTTTTTTCTCTCTCTCTTTTTTCAGGGAGGCGAGCATCTAAGTGCCCATTGTTTCGATTGCTTGGACACCTGTCCATTTCTTTTAACTCCCTCTTCTCCTTTTTTCGGATACCTTTTATTTTGCATAGCCACTTGCATTCCTTTGAATACAAAATGATTAGAGAGATAACGATAGGAACTTGGAGCATTTAAACAGGGATTGTCCTATGGGGTATAGTATTTTTTGTGTTTACTCCCAGTGTAGGAGAAAAACAATTTTAAGGTGGATCTGGATGAAAGTAGAAAATAGTGCGCTTACCCCAGAGTAGGAGTAATGCATATGTGGGTGGAGTGTGTATGTGATCTTAATTTTAAAAGCATGACAAGACTCTCATAAGGTATACAACAAAGGTTGACTTCAATGCAAAGCAAGTAGCATGAATGAGTAAAGGTTTTCCTAGTGTAAATGTATATTATGTATGGCTTTGGTAGGAATTCAAACTTTGTCATACAAGAGCTCATCACGTAAGATTTTGAATTTTTAAAAGATAAACCTCCAGAACTTAGTATCATTAGGAATAAGATAAATAGCAGCTCAGACTTTCTCATATCATATCCGTCAATCACCTAGACTTAGGTTAAGCATATGCCTCCACAAGTTTTAGGTTCAGAGTAAATTCTTATATCAAAACAGTCATATCCAAAACTCGGGAGAATTTAAGGTTGAAAAGTAGGCACTTGAAAGGAATTACGACAGAGCAACTATTCATCATCTCCAAGACAAAATTTAATTGTTCCTCAGTTTTTATTTGACTCTTAGCAACTAGACAGAGCTGTAAACACACTCTATGATCACACCTTAATTAATAGCTAGAGTACCTTTATTTGGTTTTGATTGTTATTCATCTTTTTATTTTACTAAAGACTCTACAAACTTGGACCTTCATGTGCCCACATATTTTTGGTATTTTATGACTATAAGACAGACTTCGATAATCACATAGGTATACTTACCTGATAACTAGGGGATGCTCTCCCCCAAACTAGATGTCGGTGTAGTTGAGCGTTGAAGCCGAGTGGTCCTCACAGAGTAGCTCATGCTTATAAGAGCAAGTGTTGCTAGGAATACTTCAATCTCATCACCCATGAAGTTACTTCCATCACATAGGGGTTAGCTGTGTATCAGAAAGATGTTCTTCGAGTGATAAGGATGAAGATACTTAAGTGAGCTGGCTCTTAGAGTCATCCTGTAGAAAGCTCTCACAAAACACCAAAACTCGTGGAATGGTATTAGGATAAAAAGTTAATGATTAGCCATTTTTAGAGTATTGGGTGTTGTGGAGGTTTTAAAGTATTTTTAAGATAGCAGTATTGTAGCAGGATGCTCAGTTAATATTTTTGGATTTTATGGGTTTATATGCAGAAAGTACACACGCATGATATATATTTTTTTTATTTTGTAGGCCACCACGGTGAGCACTCCTATAGTTTTTATACCACAAGAGTTTCACGTGGGGCTTTTTTTATGATGCAAAATAAATGAATATTCATCTATTTAGTTTTCTTGATACAGTGATAGTGCAGAAATGTAAACATGCTAAAAAAATAAACCATGTAATATAAGAAAGTAAATATGGATAACTACCGATGTTACCTTACGGCGAGGGTTCGATGTTTTGAGTCCTTGAACTGGACTCCTCCTTGCAGTGGTTCATTGATCAAGTACTTTAGTTTGCTCCTAAGGATGAGGATTGAGGTGGTGTCTCCACTAGTGGCGCTTCCAATGGTGGTGTCACCTTCTTCTTTTCTTTATATTAGCATCTTAAAGCCAATCTTATGTGCATTATTGTCATTGGTTGAGAGCTTCCACTTGTAGAATTTGGGGAATCTTCCCACACTTTGCTTGAAGTGTGTTTTGCTCATAAAGATAAGGTAGAGATCAAGTGCATGGGCTCTATTGGCGGAAAAACACCAACAGAACCAGAAATTTATTCATTCTCTAACCTTAGGCACAATAAGATTGATGTCTTTTCACATAGTTCATTTACATCTTGGGTGAGAATATCAAAAGTATAAATATGGTATTTAAGCTTATGAGATAAAGGAGTGGAGTTACTTAACCTATGGAAGGACTGTTCATCTTTATAAGTTATCAAGATTAACATGATGGCTATCATCTTTCAAAAATAAGATATATCAAATTTGAGCTCATTTGGTTAAGATTGAGATCAAGAATGGTTCTATGATGTGTACTCTAAGGTCAAGAGGAAATGATGACCACTTACCTTTAAGATGTTATCTTTATTACTGGAGCATGATGACACCATGTGGTAAAGGATAGATAAATTTGAATGGTCTTTTCCTTTCTTGCAGCTTGAGTTGATCAATAGCATCTTGTCTCATATGTTGTACCTCCTTTCTCACTCTTCCAAACTTCGGCTTCTCTCATTATTTTTCTTCTACGCAAGGGATTAGTAGACAACACATACCCGAAGGAATATACTATTTATTTAAAGTATGGATAGTGTTTGTCAAGGAGTTAAAGATTAACTTGTAGCCCGTATTTTAAATGATTCACCATTATTTCAAATTTTCCAAACAAGGTTAAGGCAAAGATATAAATTCAAAGAATACCTCTAACCTTGATTTGATTCTGTGAAGTCTCCTAAGATGATGTAAACATTTTTATATAGGAGAGGATAGTCTATATATACAACGTCATATAAATATGCTTTGATGTTATAATGTTTAAGTAATATTCTAAAGCATACTTATAATATAGTAAGAAAGTTCAAAAGACTGAAGATATTTATTCAAATAGAACCACGAATATGTAGGTGAACCAAAAGAGTATTTTATTTGTTTTAAGTTTTAGTAAATTAAACATGACATATTGTAAGGATAACCAAGACAATTAGCAACATGGTATAAGATGTTGAATGTAGTTTAAAGTTGTATGAGGCTTGGGTAAACATACCTTATGTCTTGCAGGGTGATTGGTCCACTATCATGGTAAAGTGTAGAAGGTGTTGAAGTGTTCTTTCATCCATTTCTTTCCATCTTAGTCCTTTCTATACACTTGTTCTCCTTTCTTTCCATTTTAAACCATGATCAAACATCTATTCTTTCTTTCCTGCATAAATGTTAGTGGACACATACCCGAAGGATTGCAACAGGTTTGGAATGTGGGTTATGGTCCATAATTTTATGTGGATTTCTTCTATGCTAATAAAAGGATGGGCTTTTAGAATTACTTTAGCATAGATTTCTTTTAACATATTTTGTTGCTAGCTGCACTTTTATATAGTTCAAGGCAAAGGTAACTTGTGACAAAAGATTAAGTGAATAAACTTTGATACTTACAGCTCTTCCAGGGAGAATGAGCTGTGTCTTCCTTTTGTGCGAAGTTATTGGACTTCATCACATGCCTTGATTCATCTCTTGATGTGAGTTCATCTCTTGACCTACCCGAATTGAGTTTGAGAGTTTCCTGTAGAGGTTAGCCCAACAAAATATCCAATGTCTACTGCAATAATTTCTAGTTCAATAACCAAACTAAACTCCATGTCTAATTTGATTAAGGTAGGCTATTTAACCTAAGCACCATGCTTAATTTAAAAGCCTATGAAAGTATGTACAGTACTTCCAAACCAAAGCATACTATAGCAAACAAAGATAGCATGAGAGCATATAGAGATTTACTCAAAGAGATGAAAGCATGATCCTGTATGGTAAGAATGTTTTTTTTTATTTTTAAGTGGAGATGCAAGTGACATGAATATATGCAAGGAACTAAACATGCTATGGACTTGGAGTAGATGCATGGATTATTCAAAGTAAACATGCAGTGGAATACAACAGGATAACTATTCACCAAATTTAAAGCCTATGAGCAAGACTTTCTCACCTTTCTTGATTAAACTTACCATGACTCACAATAGTATTTGTGAGTAGTGTAGCATCTTTATTCATCACATGTGATGAACTTTGAATTCATGTGATGATGACTTTTCTTCTCCAATCTACACATGGTTAGATGAATATATATACAAATATTTATACATACCTATGAGATGGCGGGGTTTCATTGTTGATGAATCATGAATGTTTAGGCACCCAGAGTTCTTCAATATCTCCCATGTCTTGTTCTTGTGGAATTTTCGCGGGAAGAATGAAACAGATTGATATCCTGCTTATTCCACAACTCAACAAAACAAGGGTAATCCTACTAAAGCTAGTAGCGCAGACTAGATTAGCAGATATCAAGATCATTATCAAAATCTTTACGCCAATTGTTTCGGCAACGGCGCCAAAAAAATGCTTGTTGGTATTTCTTACGCACAATTAAAATATGAAGGATTACGCAGCGCCTGAGAAAACCATTGTAGCATTTTACAGGGGAGTATTCAGGTATCGTTATTTATATTTTACCACTTTGGGAAACAATGGATGAAGACATTGATAGTTCACCATCATATATCTACTAACTAATACACCAACTAGACTAAAGTAGCGATAAATGATAGATGATAGGAGTTATGCGTAAATGACATAGACACACATGAGAATTCTATGATAAAAGAGTAGATAGCTAAAGTGAGAGGACAACAGGAGAGTTCAAGGTTCCTAAATACTTCTCTATTACTGGGGTTCTATAATAACTGATTCATGGTAGATATAGCAATCACACAATAGCACTTTGGAGCAGCAGTACCTTTCCAACTCTCAAATAAGACTGGGAAGAAGGTAGTTGGGGAAGGCTGCCAAAAGCTCTACGAAACACCAACTCCGACGTGGTGGAATACGAAGGCCTAACTGAGCTGTCACCTCTGGGGCTACCACAACTAACCGTAGGAATTGGGCGCAACCTCAGATAACCTATAGCCTAGACTCCATGTCTACACTATCGATTACTACCCTAATCACAGCTAATAACTAGAGAACCTAATACAGGCGGAGATCCTATGCTAAAGTATAACAACTATACTAACCAATCAAATGTAATGCATAAAAGTAAATAGAGAAGATGAAATATATTAAAGCATAAGTCTTACAAGAATAGAGAACTCTGACGACTCCTCCGAAGACTCCTCCGGAACCCGGCCGTAGCGCCGCTCTCCCTAACTCTCAACTAGAACTAATCTACTACATTGGAAAGTGTAGCCCTAATTCTCTAGAGGTGAGAGGTCATCCATTCGAGGGACGCCTCTACATCTCTATAATAATGTGGTGCCCCCAGGGAGGGGGGTCCGACCCTATATTTATATTCCGGTGGGATGCACGACAGCCGTTTGATCAAACCGACTTAAGGTACGGTGGAGATGCATCCTTGAAGGCGGTGGTGGAAGGTTCCAGAAGACGGAGGTGAGAGGCTTCAGGGGGGTGCCGGCCGGCCCAAGAGGAGATGCTGGCCGGTCTGGGCCCAAGCCCAATCGGGCCCAGCTTCATTTGTGTGTTTTCTTGTTCCTTTTAGGGCCCAATGGCACATGTTTCGATCTGGAGTTGATATCTCTTGATTCTGGGCTCCGAATATAGCAAATGATATGTCCTTTCGATCGTCTTGACGAGTCCGTCGCAATGGTGTAGTCCAATTCCTTATTTAAGATACTTTTATTTGATAGAAAATTACATACTCCTGCAACACAAGTGAGAACACCAAAACTCGTGGAACTCGTTAGAATCAAAACCTACAACTATGCTTTGTAATCTATTTTATATCATTTCATGCAATAGTTGATGATTATATTTGGTGTTTAATGGCCGTCAACAACCCATTAAGCAGATCAATTGTCCTTTTGACTGACATCATGTCCTGGATACACTAGTTCTCTTCGGCGGCAAATCTTTTATGGGTTCTCGAGCTGAAAGCCTGGATTGGGTACTACAGAATTTTAGGCCCGTTACCCTCCAAGAATGCTGCCGGTAGGATTGCTTCCTTCAACGAGGAAGGCAAGTCATTCTTGATTTGATTAAAAATATCTCTGATTGCCCCAGCATCTTGCACCAAAGCAGTGATATCTGACTCAAGACAAGAGATCAACCTTTGCAACTGGATTTTGATATGGTCAGACAACATTAAAGAAACCTCTTTCGGAGCAGAAATGGTTCCTTATTCTACATAATCTTCGAATGAGAATGGCAATATGGCGAAGAAACTTGCTCCTGCAAAATATGGGGTTTAAAACTTGGATGATGATCGCTGGGGTCAAAGTGAGTTTGGTACCTGATCCTCTACAGTCATCCTGAGATTAGGACAGTCGATGAACCTGCCTCATGAGGAAGAACTTATGAAATACAAAAGAATATGGGTAAGCAACTATGAAAGAAAGGTAAACATGTCCTGTGTCATCGGCTAAAATATTACCTGAGGTAGTCTTTGGGATATCACCCATGCTTTCATCTTCACTGGAAGAAGATAACCCCGTGAAGGGATCATAGTATGCAGCTTGCCCTCAGAATCTAGTTCTCGAGCAGCATCCCGACAAAAACAAGATTAGCTAGTGCATGTCAGAAAAGAGTGTTTATTGATAGAATACCTCAATTGCAGCATCAACTAGAGATTCGAAAGGTTCATTAACTCTTTCTGGAAAGCTAGCTTCAAGCTTTTTAGCCAATTTCTTTGAGGAAGCAGATTTCTTTCTCTTGAGATTGACAATCGGCTGGTCATTAAATATATCAATAGCTTTTGTCTTCATCAATGTCTGAAGAGAGGGTGCATTCCAGCCTAGTCTCGGATTTGGACACCAGACATCGTACTTAACTAGTGGGGGGTTCAGGCCAACAAAATCCTATAAAAATCATCAGTATGAGCTTCGTACGAGATGTGTTGGAAAGAAATCTGAAGTACATACCTTAGGATTTGCTTCAAAATTTGGGTCTAGTGTGAAACAATAAGAAGACACCACTGTTTACGGTCCTTAATGTTCAAATCCAACCGTCAACTAACCTTCCAAAGTGATATAAAAGCAAACCATCTACCTAGAAGTAGGGCTTTGACTAACGAATTCCACGAGTTTTGGTGAATCAGTGATTTTGTAGGCATACACTAGAAATGACACACTTTTGAGCTATAATGCAACTTAAAATGTAAGATTGGACGCCACGGTCATGCAGGAAGATTTCAGAAGGGACGAGAAGACTGTGCACGGAAGGAGAGGCCGAGCGGGCTTGAGGTGGGACATGCCGGTCCACCCTAGACCGGCCGGTCTGCCCAGGGGCCCACTCGTGGCCCTCTTCGCCCAGGTTGCTCCATCGTCTTTGAGGATTGATCTATGTTGACGATCGTTATCGTATAAATCTAACCGTCAACTAGCCATGAAAAGGATGCAAAAGCAATCACTAAAGTAGATATAGGGTTTGCACTGACAGAATTCCATGAGTTTTGGTGTTTCACTGTTTCTGCAGGTGTAAACTGGAAAAGATGCAAACCCAGGAGCTTATTATTGGTGGTAATTACCGACATACTTTAGCCGCCAACTATTATCCAAAAAGTGAGAATTATCATAGAAATATTCACATATACCTTTACTATTGATCTATTTCCACTTGTATTGGAGTATTATTGATTTACAGGAAACATACAAAAAATAGAGGATAAGGTCACAAGAATGCGCCTTTCGGCAAGGTGTATTTCAACAAAATAAGCAAAGACCAAAAGACCAAGAACTCAACTGGGCCAGCACCCCACAAAGGAGGAGTCCAGGGGAAGCAAGAGGGCCATGGGCCAAAGCTGGGGCCAAGGGTGCCCACCCCTGCTGCGGGCGCACCAGGGTGCGGCCACACCCCTAGAAAGCCTGGCCTGGCCTATCTTCTTCTGGTGGTTCCTTTGGTTGGATGTAGAGGCGGTTTGGCCAAGCATTTACTCACCTCAGCCCTGGAACCGACCTCAAGCTAGTATAAGAGTAGGGGTGGAGCTCCTCATTTCACACAACACACACTACACCTCTCACTTGTACTCTCAAGTGTGCCTCTCCACTTTTCTCTTTATCCTTAGTAGTAGTAGAGGAGCAAGGCTCAACTTGTAAAAGGAGGAGACATCTTGGCTACTCTTGGTATGAATACTATTCTTTCCATTATGCTCTTCTTCTCTTTTTATCAATATAGCAATGTTCTAGAATTAGAGTGTAGTTCTTATACTATGATCTTGTTATATAGACTAGATAGTAGTTTGTGTGATAGGATCATAGAACATAGAACTTCTAGTTCATATGCCTTGTTCATGATATGCTTGCTAGTTCATAGTGTTCATATCGTGTTCGTAGCATATAGAACTCTATTCTTAACCGTTCATACAATTAGATGATTAGGAACAGAGTTGTGGGAGGGATGGTGGTTCATCGCACAACATCCAAGTTCTTTACTCGTTCATCCGTAGGGTGAGAGACCCGGGGGGCTTGGGTAGCTGTTCTATATGTGAGCCTGGTGCTCGGGTATAGAGCCGTTGATTGCACTTCATAGTCCACGGTTGAGGTGGTAGGCGGTAGTTGGTGACAGCCCTGTCTGTCCCTTGTAATCCCCACGTTCGGCTATGGTGTAGGAGTTTAAATTACCACCCATCTCACTGGCAGACCAGCGGCCGGTGGTCTTCCGATCCATCTCAAACACAACTCTATCTCTGACTCATGTATTTGTATGACTAACCACTGTCTAGACATTAGCTGTATTAGGACCATTGCTCCCATAGGATATTCATTTATTCTTTATTCTTTTATTCTTTATGCTTTATTCATTTTTCCCTACTTGAGAGACATTTATCTGTGTGTGTGTGTCCACTATCATGAAAACCGTATTGTTTACCCCTGTTATGAACATTGGTCTACCTTCCATACAAAGTATAATATTCATGATTATGGTCAATCTACACTAGCTTTCCTTTGGGAAAATATAAATATGACACCTAGGATTTCTCCGGGTTGAAATGCTACAACGGTAATTCCGTGCACTTGTGGATTAACATCTATGGCTGCAAAGGTTTACCGGATCACCGTTATCTCTTTACTGTAGTTAGGAGTATAGTTTTAGTACTAGTGTTACGGAATGCTGAAAGTGCGCCGTATAGCATCTCCGAGGCACTAGCCACTAAGGCTACAGTCCTAATGTTATTAGGGATATCTTGATAGAGGTAAGGATAGCCTTTGTATGCCACGGTGCCCGTGCCAGGCTATTCTGAAATTATCATTGGAGGTGTACTGGTAGTAGCAGTAAAGGGAATAACTAGTGAGGTGTGCCTTAGTGCCATGGCTAATCTGGTGATATGGTAGCTGAGGTACACCACCCCAAGCATTTCTTACTCATTGCCGGGGATAGAGTTTACCTCTATTCTCAGTAATGATGTTAAGAAATGTCAACTGCATTTCTAGCATTATTACCAGGGGTCCAAACCTTGTGATACGCTAAGAGATGCCAACAAGCATTTCTGGCGCCGTTGCCGGGGAAGGCTAGAAAAGATTTTATATGAAAACATAAACTTGGACAATGTACTTGTGTAAAAGTAGCCTTTGTTCATACAGGATAACTTTTCTTGTTTTCCCCTGTCGTGGATGAAAACAGATAGTGTATGACTGGGTTCGATCTGCCAGAAAAATTCACCAGCAATCTAGAGGCTCTCTTGAAAAAGGCTCGGTCTCGTACTGCTTCTTCTTCAAGTACTTCACTGACAACCGAACCAGTCACTTCCGCACCCAAGATTACCGCTATGGCCGGAAAGTCACTCCGCGAGTACTCTGTCCCCAATGTTGCCAACATGCCCACTAGGCCCGCTGTCAACCTTGGTGACAAGAACTTTGAACTTCGCACGGGTCTCATCACTATGGTGCCGGAAAGCACATTCTGTGGCTTGCCAAGTGAGGACGCCAACGCTCATCTCCAACAGTTCCTAGAGCTGTGCGACACCATCGTCATAAAAGACGTCGCACCGGAGGCTATCTGTCGCCGCCTGTTTCCTTTCTCCCTTACGGGAAAGGCAAAACAGTGGTTCTACAAGGACCGGGAAGCTGTTGACACCTGGGCCAGGTGCTCAGCGGCATTCCTCGCAAAGTTCTTCCCTCTAGGCAAAACAACTACCTTAAGGGGAAAGATCACATTGTTCCAGCAGAGCAGCTTGGAAAACATCCCCGAAGCATGGGACAGGCTGCAATACTATATTCAAGCCTGCCCACATCATGGGATGGAAGATTGGATGATCCTGCAAACCTTCTATGAGGGGTTAATCCCCATGTCGAAGGGCCATCTGGACACTGCAGCTGGAGGAGCATTCCTCTCCCTCACCATCACTGGGGCGAAGGCCCTGATCGAGAAAATTCTATTCAATCAAGGATGAGGGAGGAAAGGTCCCAGTCACAAAAACAAAAAGGCATGCATACTATCAAGGAGGCATATATGCTTATCATAAAAATGGACCTTTTGCTCAAAAGACTGGACGAAAGAGCCCACAAAAAAGATGCCATGAAGAAGGGCTACATCCAGGCTATAGACTCACACATGACGTGTGAAGTCTGTGGCAATGTTGGCCATTCGGGAATGACCGCCACGAAACCCGTGAAGAAGCTGCCTACATCAACAAAGTAGCAACGGGTATCGCTAAAGCAAAATAATGGCGGATGGAACAATCAACCCCGCCAACAAGGAGCTAATTCGAACTTCAATTCAAATTATAATTCGAATCAACCTTCCTTAAAAGACTTGGTATTAGGCCAAGCAAAAATAAATGAAAATTTAAACAAAAAGTTGTCTTATAATGATAAAATGTTTAAAAATTTAAATACAGAAATAGAAAATCTTTCCTCGCCATTAATAATCAAATGAGCTTCAACAAAAGGATAGAATCTCGGTTATTTGAAATAGTTTGCCGCCATTTCTGTCGATCAAACGGGACGGATCAGGGGCAACACGAGAACCCACCCAATAATCCTTTTGCAGCTAAATAAAGGAGAAAAGTAGGTCTAATGCACCAGACCATAAATTGGGTGAGTCCTCGCCCTTGAGGTAAACGGTATGCATCAAATTTGTACATATTTCTAAAAAAACCTCAATTTAGGGTTTTATTATTAAATGAATATTTTGGTGCATTTCAAAAAGTTTAGCAAAATCTCGTAAAAATCATTTCCTGCACTAAAATAATTTGGCATTTTCAAAACTTATTTTTTCAGAATTTTAAAAATAAAAATTTTAAAGAAAAATTAATGAAAAATCAAAATCGAAAGAGCCGTTGGGTGTCTCACCGAACCCCCAACGGTTTGAAGTTGAAGATGGCCGTTGGGAGCTACTCCGCCAAAGGGGGGGCAGGTGGGCCCCCCCCGGTGCGGGCGCACCGGGGTGTGGCCGCACCAGCGCCCTGGCCAACGGCTCCCTGGCCGGGCGGCCGGTGCGGTGGCGTTGCCCCCCCCCCTCCATGGCGGTTGCTCGGCCTTTAAATAGAAGGGAGGCCAGGAGAAGGCTCTCCACCCCCACACATTCTCCATTTCTCTCCCTCTCATTTCACTCTCTAGCTCTCTCTTGCTCTCACCAACTCTAGTAACACAAGAGCAAGAAATCTTAGCTCCCGCAGCAAGCCCTCGCTAAGTAAGCCACCTCCAAGCTCTTGCTTCACCACCCACCATGGAAAGATTCACGGAGGGGGTGACGGGAGCCGTCAAGAGGATGACAAGGTCTCGCTCAAGGCGGTCGCGGGGCAGCTCAAGCACTCACCACTCCACCGAGCATGAAGAATGCTCGGTGCATGAAGAAACTCCCCCAGTCGTGGAGGAGGAACAAGCACCGATGGATGCCACGCCCGACATCGACCTAGAAGGGGATCAAGAGGAGCAAGCCTACAACCTCATCAAGGAGCTCACGTACGCCCACACGCCAGTGTACGACCCGACATCCTCGCAAAAATAGGTATGGATGAAGAATTTACTCTCATTTGGAAGCATGTCGGGTGGGAAGGTATTGATCCGGTGTGGGAAACGGGCTCTCAATTTCTTACCATGCAATTCTTGTGCACTTTAAAGGAGGTAGATGGTGGAATTAGCTTTTGCATGTTTCAAACTGAATATTTTGTTTCATGGAAGGATCTTAGCCAACATCTAGGGTTTAACAAGAAATGCTCTCTTTATCTTGATCGTTCCCTAAGCAACTTCAATCGCTTCTCTTTTTGGGAAGCAATTTCGGGGGAAGTTCAAACTGGCAAGTTCCAACCTAGAAATGCTCAAATCCATCACCCTACCCTTAGATTCATGCATAAGTGGATGGCCATGACCTTATTTGCCGAGAAGATATCCTCTATGTTTATAGTGAGGAGCTAAAACTGCTGTACGCTATGGTAAAGAAAATAAAAGTTGCCCCTGTTAGAGAGATAGTTGCTCACTGGTTACGCTACTTTTCGCACACAACTACTATCCCATGTACCTCCCTAATAACTCACGTCCTTACGGCCATCGATGCTTTAGAAGGGAAGGAATTGTCTGATTTCTTCGATATTCTTGCTCCTAGAGTAATGATAACTGAAGATTCTCTTATACATGGGCACCACTTGAAAAAGAATGCAGCCGGTGAACTTTTATACTCTCCTGGTGGTGTACTCGAAATCCGGTTACCCAACCCGGATCTTCGTTTGTACAAATGTACTGAACTAACCCTTCCAATCATTTCACGAGAGGAAGCTAGCAGGAGAAGTGTTTCTGGCAGGTCAACCCGGAGTACCACTCAAAGAGGAGAAGCATCAAGCTCACACCAACCCCAGCCAACACCACCCCCTTTCTTCTCACCGATGGACAGCCAGGGTATCACCCAGCAATGCACACACCAGGATATACTCCTGAGATGCATTCTGCTTGGGGGCATACCCCGCACCCATATGAGGCTGGAGGGTCGGGGGTACCGTAGGCTGGGGATGAGGCTTGGGGAAGCCACCACCACTCCTCGGACTCCGAGGGAATGCCGCCCCATGTGCCACCATGCCAGTCGGTCACACTGGAGACTCTCCACACTCAGCTGGGCGGACTCGTGATCCGCACTGATGAGTTACAAGAGGAGACTGCACGGCAGTACCGCCAACAACAACAATGGCAACTCCAAAATCAACAGTGGCAACAACAGCACCATCAGCATCACCAGCAGTGACAAACCGAGCAGCAACAACAGTGGGCCCACCTCAATGAACAAATGAGGATCCAGTATGAGCAGCAGAAGGCCTTCTAGAGGTCCCAGGGTTTCAACCCTGGAGGCTAGGTCTCAGCCCAGCTTGGGGGAGGACCCCCACTCAGGTATCATTACATTTGTATATTTAATTCCTGAATATTTCCCTTTTCCTGCTTACGCATATTTAAATATTTAAATTCAAAAAAATGAAGAAAAAAAAGAAATGAATTCCACTTCAAATATGTGAAATATGCTATGCATAGTTTTTCCTTGTTGAAATGATGAATAGTTGCTCTGTTTTATGATTCATCTGTGCCTAGCTTATGACTTAGTTTCCTCCTAAGATTTAAGTTTATTGGTTTAAAAATATTTATTCTAGAAACTTAAAAACTTAGTGGGATGCATAGAGCTTGATCTAGTCTAGGGATGGTATGAAGCTTGAGTTGGTACGACTAAGAATTTGTTATAATCTTACTCCGAGAAAAGTTTGAATACCGGAGTCTTAAAAAAATTAAATAAAAACCAAAGTCCTTTGATATGATCTAAAGTAGATTACTTTGTTATGCACACATGATCGGAATTCACTTACAACAATGAAAACTAATTTTTGTTCTCTATATATCAATTCTCTCTTAGAAGTCAAAAGAGAGTGTGGGCTATAAAAATAAAAAGATGCCATGCCAAAGAAGCATAAGCCAATAAAAGGTGCCATACCAAAAGGTATGATCCAAAAAAAAGAGAGAATAAAACAAGGGGCGCAAAGACACCCACCCGAGCGAAAAAATGGGTACAAAAGTACCCGCCAGAGAGATAGCCTCCACTTCTCAGAAAGACAGAAAAGAGATAGTCATACATAGGAGCTCAAAAAGAAAAAAATATAATAAACTTTCTTTCCGATCAAAGTGTATAGCTTAGTAATTTGCTATGATCTAATCATTTGACTTTGCTCTTCATACAAAAATGCAAACTCCGGGAAGAAAGCAATTCAAAAGAGTAGAATGTATACAAAATCTATGTCTACCCCTCTTGCTAAAATACCAACCTAAAGACAAAGTGATAGCTATAAGCCCCACAAGTGACAAGTAAAAAAAGGATGAGTATAAAAACCAATTAATTTAGATCAAGGAGGAAAGCTTTGTTATAACCCTGGCACTTGTGAAACATAATCGGTATTGTAGCAACTACTGATCAACAACCAAGTTCTTAGCTTTTGCTCGAAGATAAGCAAAGGGTAAGCTTGGGGGATTTTGTTGGCGGTAATTACCGACATACTTTAACCGCCAACTATTATCTAAAAAGGAAGAATTATCATAGAAATATTCACATATACCTTTACTATTGACCTATTTCCACTTGTATTGGAGTATTATTGATTTATAGGAAACACACAAGAAATAGAGGAAAAGGTCACGAGAATGCGTCTTCCGGCAAGGCGTATTTCAACAAAATAAGCAAAGACCAAAAGACCAAGAACTCAACTGGGCCAGCAACCCACAAGGGAGGAGTCCAGGGGCAGCAAGAGGGCCACGGGCCAAAGCTGGGGCCGAGGAGGCCCACCCCTGGTGCGGGCGCACTAGGGTGCGGCCGCACCCCTAGAAAGCCTGGCCTGGCCTATCTTCTTCTGGTGGTTCCTTTGGTTGGATGTAGAGGCGGTTTGGCCAAGCATTTACTCACCTCAGCCCTAGAACCGACCTCAAGCTAGTATAAGAGTAGGGGTGGAGCTCCTCATTTCACACAACACACACTACACCTCTCACTTGTACTCTCAAGTGTGCCTCTCCACTTTTCTCTTTATCCTTAGTAGTAGTAGAGGAGCAAGGCTCAACTTGTAAAAAGGAGGAGACATCTTGGCTACTCTTGGTATGAATACTATTCTTTCCATTATGCTCTTCTTCTCTTTTTATCAATATAGCAATGTTCTAGAATTAGAGTGTAGTTCTTATACTATGATCTTGTTATATAGACTAGATAGTAGTTTGTGTGATAGGATCATAGAACATAGAACTTCTAGTTCATATGCCTTGTTCATGATATGCTTGCTAGTTCATAGTGTTCATATCGTGTTCGTAGCATATAGAACTCTATTCTTAACCGTTCATACAATTAGATGATTAGGAACAGAGTTGTGGGAGGGATGGTGGTTCATCGCACAACATCCAAGTTCTTTACTCGTTCATCCGTAGGGTGAGAGACCCGGGGGGCTTGGGTAGCTGTTCTATATGTGAGCCTGGTGCTCGGGTATAGAGGAGCTGGTGATTGCACTTCATAGTCCATGTTTAAGGTGGTAGGTGGTATGTGGTGACAGCCCTGTCTGTCCCTTGTAATCCCCCACATTCGGCTATGGTGTAGGAGTTTAAATTACCACCCATCTCGCTGGCAGACCAGCGGCCAGTGGTCTTCCGATCCATCGCAAACACAACTCTATTCTGACTCATATATTTGTATGACTAACCACTGTCTAGACCTTAGCTGTATTCGGACCATTGCTCCCATAGGATATTCATTTAATCTTTATTCTTTTATTCTTTATGCTTCATGCATTTTTCCCCACTTGAGAGGTATTTATCTGTGTGTGTGTGTGTCCACTATCATGAAAACCGTATTGTTTACCCCTGTTATGAACATTGGTCTACCTGATGATGGTGGATAGCATCAATATTTAATAGTGCAATAAACATGATAAATGATCAATCTACTTGCACATAGAGAAGTCTAGGGTTTCATCTAACAAATTCCATGAGTTTTGGTGAATTATTATTTTTCAAGGATTGTTCCAGAAAACCACGGAAAAGGGCCTAACTATCAAATGGAGTAACGAAACTTAACCGCGATGGAAACATACACTATTGGGCTCTACAAGGAACAAGAAAACACCACGACAAAGCGGAGGCCCAGAGGAAACAGTGGAGGGCCGGCCGGCCCCATGGAAAATACTGGGCGGCCTCCCCCTGAAATGAAACCCTACGCCCTTCTGAAAGCTTTCTCCACCGCCTTTGAGGGTTAATATCCACCGTACCTTAAGTCGATTTGATCAAACGGCTGTCGTGCATCCCACCGGGCTATAAATACAGGGCCAGACCCCCCTCCCTGGGGGCACCACATTATTATGGAGATGTAGAGGCGTCCCTTGAATGGATGACCTCTCACCTCTAGAGAATTAGGGCTAGACTTTCCAATGTAGTAGATTAGTTCTAGTTGAGAGTTAGGGAGAGTGGCGCTACGCCCGGGTTCTGGAGGAGTCTCCGGAGGAGTCTTCAGAGTTCTGGTATATCTTTGTATCTATTCTTGTAAGACTTAGGCTTTAATATATTTTATCTTCTCTATTTACTTTTATGCATCACATTTGATTGGCTAGTATAGTTGTTATACTTTAGCATAGGATCTCCACCTGTATTAGGTGCTCTAGTTATTAGCTATGACTAGGGTAGTAATCGATAGCGTAGACATGGAGTCTAGCCTATAGGTTACCTGAGGCTGCGCCCAATTCCTACGGTTAGTTGTGGTAGCCCCAAAGGTGACAACTCTGTTAGGCCTTCGTAGAGCTTTTGGCAGCCTTCCCCAACTACCTTCTACCCAGTCTTATTCGAGAGTTAGAAAGGTACTGCTGCTCCAAAGTGCTATTGTGTGATTGCTATATCTACCATGAATTAGTTATTATAGAACCCTAGTAATTGAGAAGTATTTAGGAACCTTGAACTCTCCCGTTGTCCTCACACTTTAGCTATCTACTCTCTTATCATAGAATTCTTCTGTGTGTCCGTGTCATATATGCATAATTCCTATTATCTATCATTTACCCCTACTATAGTCTAGTTGGTGTATTAAGTTAGTAGATACATGATGGTGAACTATCAGTGTCTTTATCCATTGTTTCCCAGTGGCAAAATATAAATAACGATACCTGGAATACTCCCGGTAAAATGCTACAATGGTTTTCTGTGCGCTTGCGGAATCCTTTATATTTTAATTGTACATAAGAAATACCAACAAGCATTTTTGGCGCCGTTGCCGGGGAAACAATTAGCGTAAAGATTTTGATAATGATCTTGATATCTGCTAATCTAGTCTACCACTAGCTTTAGTAGGATTACCCCTATTTTGTTGAGTTGTGAAATAAGCAGGATATCAACCGTCTCAACCTTCTGGCGAAATTCCACAAGAATAAGACATGGGAGATATTGAAGAACCCAGGGTGCCTGAACATTCATGATTCATCAACATTGGAACCCTGCCATCTCATAGGTTCGTATAGACATATATATTATTCTAACCATGTGCAGATTGGAAAAGAAAAGTCATCATCACATGAAAAGTTCATCACATGTGACGAACAAAAGACACTGCACAACTCGTAAATAACATTGTGAGTCATGGTAGTTTGATCAAGAAATGTGAGAAAGTTTTGCTTATATCTTTAAATTTGATGAGTAGTTATCTTGTTGCATTCCACTGCATGTTTACTTTGAATAATTCATCCTTCCACTCCATCTCACATCAAATCCACAGCATATTTAGATCCTTGCACACATGCATGTCACTTGCATATCTACTTAAAGATAAACAAACATTCTCACCATTCATGATCATGCTTTCATCTCTATTTGAGTAAATCTCTATATGCTCTCATGCTACCTTGTTTGCTATAGTATGCTTAGGTTTGGAGTATCTTCATACATCTTTTAAATGAAGCATGGTGCTTAGTTTAGAAGTGGTGATTTTAATTACAAAGGCTTTTAAATTAAGCGTGGTGCTTAGGTTAAAATGTCTTCCTAAATTAAATTAGACATGGTGTCTAGGTTGATTTTTGAACTGAAAGTATGCTTTAGTAGACACTGGATATTTTGTTGGACTAACCCCTGTAGGAAACTCTTAAATTCAATTCGGGTAAGTCGGAGATGAACTCACATCAAGAGATGAATCAAGGCATGCAATGAAGTCTAATAACTTTGCACAAAAGGAAGACACATCTCATTCTCCATGAAAGAGCTGTAAGTATCAAAGTTTATTCACTTAATCTTTTGTCACGAGTTACCTTTGGCTTGAACCATATAAAAGTGTAGCTAGCAACAAAATTTGTTAAAATAAATCTAGGCTAAAGTAATTCTAAAAGTCCATCCTTTTATTAGCATAGAAGAAATCCACATAAAATTATGGACCATAACCCATATTCCAGATTTATTACAATCCTTCGGGTATGTGTCCACTAACATTTATGCAGGAAAGAAAGAATAAATATCTGATCATGGTTTAAAATGAAAAGAAAGGAGAACAAGTGTGTAGAAAGGACTAAGATGGAAAGAAATGGAAGCAAGAACACTTCAACACCTTCTACACTTCATGATAGACCAATCACCCTGCAAGACATAAGGTGCAATTATCCAAGCCTCATGCAACTTTAAACTGCATTCAACATCTTATACCATGTTGCTATTGTCTTGGTTATCCTTTCCTTATGTCATGCTTAATTTGCTAAAGCTTAAAACAAAAAAAAATACTATTTTGGTTCACCTACATATTCTTGGTTCTATCTCTAGTCTTTTAAACTTTCTTACTCTATTATAAGTATGCTTCAGAATATTACTTAAACATTATAACATCAAAGCATATTTGTATAAGAATTTATTTGTTTATATAGACTATCCTCTCCTCTATAAAAATGTTTAAATCATATTAGGAGATTTCGTAGAATCAAATCAAGGTTAGAGGTATTCTTCAAATTTATATCTTTGCCTTAACCTTGTTTAAAAAATTTGAAATAATGGTGAATCATTTAAAACACGGGTTACAAGTTAATGTTTAACTCCTGGGCAAACACTACCCATACTTTAAATAAATCTTATATTCCTTCGGATATGTGTTGTCCACTAATCCCTTGCAGAGAAGAAATAATAGGAGAAGCAGAAATTTGGAAGAGTAAGAAAGGATTACAACATATGAGACAAGATGCTAATGAACAACTCAAGATGCAAGAAAGGAACAGACCATTGAAATTCATCTACCTTCTACCATATGGTGTCATGTAACATATTAAAGGTAAGTGGTCATCATTTTCTCTAGATCTTGGAGTACACATCATAGCACCATTCCTTGATCTCAATCTTAACCAAATAAACTTAAATATGATATATCTTATTTTCGGAAGATCATAGTCATCATGTTAATCTTGATAACTTATAAAGATGAACAATCCTTCTATAGGTTAGGTAACTCCACTCCGTTATCTCATAAGCTTAAATGCTATATTTATCCTTTTGATATTCTCACCCAAGATGTAAATGAACAATGTGAAAAGACATCAATCTTATTGTGCCTAAGGTTAGAGAATGAATAAATTTCTGGTTCTGTTGGTGTTTTCCCACCAATAGAGCCCATGCACTTGATCTCTACCTTGTCTTTATGAGCAGAACACACTTCAAGCAAAGTGTGGAGAGATTCCCCAAATGCTACAAGTGGAAGCTCTAAACCAAGTAACAATGATGCACATACGATTGGCTTTGAGATGCTAATAAAAAGAAAAAGAAGAAGGTGGCACCACCATTGGAAGTGCCACTAGTGGAGACGCCACCTCAACCCTCATCCTTAGGTTAGGAGCAAACCGAAATACTCAATTAATGAACTACTGCAAGGAGGAGTCCAGTTCGGAGGACTCAAAACATCGAACTCTCGCCGTGAGATAACATCGGTACTTATCCATATCTATTTTATTGCATTGCATGATTTTATTCTCTTTAGCATATTTACTTTTCTACATTAGTATTGCATAGAAAACATCAAAAATAAATAGGTATGCATTAGACTGCATTCATGCATCTTAAAAAACTTTAAAGCCCCATGTGAAACTCCTGTGGTATAAAAACTATTGGAGTGCCCACTGTGGTGGCCTAACAAATAAAAAAATATATGATGCATATTTCCTTCCTACATATAAATCCAAAAAAATCCAAAAATATTAATTGAGCATCCTGCTGCAATACTGCTATCATTTAAAACCTCCACAACACCCAATCCTCTAAAAATGGCTAATCATTAACTTTTTATCCTAATACCATTCCACGAGTTTTGGTGTTTTGTGAGAGCTTTCTGCAGGATGACTCCGAGAGCCAGCTCACCTAGGTATCTTTATCTTTATCACTCGAAGTACACCTTCTTGATACACAACTAACCCCTGTGTAAAGGAAGTAACTTTCTGGGCGATGAGATTGAAGTATTCCTGGCAACACTTGCTCTTACAAACATGAGCTCCTCTGAGTGGACCACTCAGCTTCAAAGCTCAACTACGACAACATCTAGCTTGGGGGAGAGCATCCCCTAGTTATCAGATAAGTATACCTATGCGATTATCGAGTCTGTCTTATAGTCATAAAATACCAAAAATATATGGGCACATGAAGGTCCATGTTTGTAGAGTCTTTAGTAAAATAAAAAGATGAATAACAATCAAAACCAAATAAAGATACTTTAACTAGCTATTAAGGTGTGGTCATAGTGTGTGTCTATAGCCCTGTCTAGTTGTTAAGAGTCAAATAAAAACTGAGAAACAATAAATTTTATCTTGGAGATGATGAATAGATGCTCTGCCATAATTCCTTTCAAGTGCCTAGTTTTCAACCTTAAACTCTCCTAAGTTTTGGACATGACTGCTTTGATATAAGAATTTACTCTGAACCTGAAACTTGTGGAGGCATATGCTCAAGCTAAGTCTAGGTGATTGATAGAAATGATATGAGAAAGTCTAAGCTGCTATTTATCTTATTCCTAATGATACTAAGTTCTAGAGATTTATCTTTTAAAAAAAACTAAAAATCTTACATGATGAGCTCTTGTATGACAAAGTTTGAATTCCTACCAAAGCCATATATGATATACATTTAGAATAGGAAAACGTTTGCTCATTCATGCTGTTTGCTTTGCATTAAGTTCAGTCAACCTTTGTTGTATACCTTATGAGAGTCTTGCCATGCTTTTAAAATCAAGATCACATACACACTCTACCCACATATGCATTACTCCTACTCTGGGGTAAGCGCAACCATTTTCAACTTTCATTTAGATCCACCTTAAAATTGTTTTTCTCCTATATTGGGAGTAAAAAAAATACTATACCCCATAGGACAACCCCTGTTTAAATGCTCCAAGTTCCTATCATTATCTCTCTAATCAGTTTGTATTCAAAGGAATGCATGTGGCTATGCAAAAGAAAAAGTATCAGAAAAAAGAGAGAAGAGGGAGTAAAAAAATGGACAAGTGTCCAAGCATTTAAAACAATGGGTACATAGATGCCCGCCTCCCTATAAAAAAAGAAAAAAAGAAGAGAAAGAATAAAGATAGCCCATGTTTTCCCGTGAAAGTTCTAAAGTTCAAGGGAGAGAGATTTATTCCCAAAGAGCAAATATTAGAATTAGGCTTAGCCACCATATATTCACCTATCCACCATATTTCATACACATGCACATCTTGGTTTGATTGTATGACTTGACTCGCTTTGGATCCATTGTTTGACTTTACAATATATGAATTGCAAGTATGCTCATACTTGTTTAATGCCACTCCTATGAGCTCCACTATAATCATTAGTTGTAGGAGGGTATGACAACATAAATGCCTCAAGTGAGATCCATAAATACCATATATTAAGAGACTTGAGGGTGTCATACAATTAAGCTCTGAGTTTTATTTCAAAAACTTACAAAAACTCTAGAATATTGGTTGAGTGAAGAATTAGAGACATAGTGCTTGACTTGATTGTTCTATCTTTTAATTGCTCAAGACCCATGTAAAGTTAAAGAGCTCCATAGCTACAGGTAAAATGAGTAAGTTTGAAAGTTAGAGCAGTTTTGTCTAATCTGGAGGAGAATTTCTGTTTGAAAGCATGTGTACTTTTGAGGCGTGAAAGCATTGTAGCAACTCCTGATCCAAGTTTAGTAATTAAGTTTTGCTAAGGGACTAGCAAGGGGTAAGCTTGGGGGAGCTTGTTGATGGTGGATAGCGTCAATATTTAATAGTGCAATAAACATGATAAATGATCAATCCACTTGCACATAGAGAAGTCTAGGGTTTTATCCAACAAATTCCACGAGTTTTGGTGAATTATTATTTTTTAGGGATTGTTCTAGAAAACCACGGAAAAGGGCCTAACTATCAAATGGAGTAATGAAACTTAACCGCGATGGAAACATACACTATTGGGCTCTACAAGGATCAAGAAAACACCACGACAAAGCGGAGGCCCAGAGGAAACAGTGGAGGGCCGGCCGGCCCCATGGAAAATACCGGGCGGCCTCCCCCTGAAACGAAACCCTACGCCCTTCTGGAAGCTTCCTCCACCGCCTTTGAGGGTTAATATCCACCGTACCTTAAGTCGGTTTGATCAAACGGCTGTCGTGTATCCCACCGGGCTATAAATACAGGGCCAGACCCCCCTCCCTGGGGCACCACATTATTATGGAGATGTAGAGGTGTCCCTCGAATGGATGACCTCTCACCTCTAGAGAATTAGGGCTAGACTTTCCAACGTAGTAGATTAGTTCTAGTTGAGAGTTAGGGAGAGCGGCGCTACGCCCGGGTTCCGGAGGAGTCTTCGGAGGAGTCTTCAGAGTTCTGGTATATCTTTGTATCTATTCTTGTAAGGCTTATGCTTTAATATATTTTATCTTCTCTATTTACTTTTATGCATCACATTTGATTAGCTAGTATAGTTGTTATACTTTAGCATAGGATCTCCGCCTGTATTAGGTGCTCTAGTTATTAGCTGTGACTAGGGTAGTAATCGATAGTGTAGACATGGAGTCTAGGCTATAGGTTACCTGAGGTTGCGCCCAATTCCTACGGTTAGTTGTGGTAGCCCTAGAGATGACAGCTCTGTTAGGCCTTCGTATTCCACCACGTCGGAGCTGGTGTTTCGTAGAGCTTTTGGCAACCTTCCCCAACTACCTTCTTCCTAGTCTTATTCGAGAGTTGGAAAGGTACTGCTGCTCCAAAGTGCTATTGTGTGATTGCTATATCTACCATGAATCAGTTATTATAGAACCCTAGTAATAGAGAAGTATTTGGGAACCTTGAACTCTCCCGTTGTCCTCTCACTTTAGCTATCTACTCTCTTATCATAGAATTCTCCTGTGTGTCTGTGTCATATATGCATAATTCCTATTATCTATCATTTACCCCTACTATAGTCTAGTTGGTGTATTAAGTTAGTAGATACATGATGGTGAACTATCAATGTCTTTATCCATTGTTTCCCAGTGGTAAAATATAAATAACAATACCAGGAATACTCCCGATAAAATGCTACAATGGTTTTCTGTGCGCTTGTGGAATCCTTTATATTTTAATTGTGCATAAGAAATACCAACACTACCTTTCATACAAAGTATAATATTCATGATTATGGTTTCATACTAAAATCTACACTCGGCTTCCTTTGGGAAAATATAAATACGACGCCTAGGATTTCTCCGGGTTGAAATGCTACAACGGTAATTCCGTGCGCTTGCGGATTAACATCCATGACTGCAAAGGTTTACCGGATCACCGTTACCTCTTTACTGTAGTTAGGAGTATAGTTTTAGTACTAGTGTTAAGGAATGCTGAAAGTGTGCCGTATAGCATCTCCGAGGCACTAGCCGCTAAGGCTACAGTCCTAATGTTATTAGGGATATAACTCTCGTGATAGAGGTTAGGATAGCCTTGGTATGCCACGGTGCCCGTGCCAGGCTATTGTAAAATTATCATTGGAGGTGTATCGCTAGTAGCAGTAAAGGGAATAACTGGTGAGGTGTGCCTCAGTGCCATGGCTGATCTGGTGATATGGTAGCTGAGGTACACCACCCAAGCATTTCTTACTCATTGCCGAGGATAGAGTTTATCTCTATTCTCAGTAATGATGTTAAGAGATGTCAACTGCATTTCTAGCGTTATTACTAGGGGTCCAAACCTAGTGATACGCTAAGAAATGCCAACACTTATCGGAATATAGAACTGGAAATTGGACGCCACGGCAGCGCAGGAACAATCTAGAAGGGACCAGAAGACACCACGCCGAAGCGGAGGCCCGAGGGCCACCAGGCCAGACCGGCCGTGCGGGCTGGACCGGCCGGTCTTGGCCTGGCCCTGCTGGTGGCCCGCTTCTCCCAGGTTGCTCCACCGCCTTTGAGGATCGATCTCAGCCGTTCGCCAATGTCGGTTTCATCCGATGGCTCATGATCATCGCCCAGGGCTATAAAAGGAGGGGAGGACCCCCCAGGGGGAGGCACATTCATTCATTCCTCATTCGAAGTCCGATAATCAACCAGAAACCCTAATCAAAGCTCCTTAGCTAGGGCCTAGATAGCTAGTTAGAACTAGGGGGAGGCAAGCGAAGGTGTCGGAGGCCAAACTACCGGCCTATTAAGCCCCCGGCTAAATAAGATTAAGTAAGCCATATACGGCCCACGACCGGCCTACGAAAGCCGGACCAAGCGGGCCAACGCTCCAGTAAGCCCAATAGGAGGCCGCGGCAGAAGCCCACGGGCGAACCGCGCCGCCCGTCTTGCTGGGCCACGACCCCAGGCGCCACGGCTCCGCGACCCCGGGGGCGTGCGGCTCGCCACGACCCCTGCGCGAGGCCAAAAGGGCTCTGGGTCGCGACCCGGGAGGCCGCGGCTCACACGACCCCTGCATTGGCGTCTTGGAGAAGCCACCCTAGGCTTGCGCCTGGCGAGGCCATGCCCCCATGACTTCCACGACCCGGTCAAGGATCGACCACAAAATCTGCGCCCTTAGCGAACATGGGCGGCGCCTTGACCCACTTGTGCATCGGCCCGCGGGGGGCATGGGCCAGAATCGGAAGACCTTGTTAGCGAGGCGGGGCGTGGCCTGGCCCTTGACCGCACTTTGTTAGTCAAGGGGCGGGGCGTGGCTCGGCGTCTAATCGCCCATAGCCAAGCCGATCCGGGACGACTGACCGTCACGACCCATCCCCGAACCAAATGCGACATCATTAACTCTAGGATAATACTCCCAAACGCTCTAATCAACTGTTCAACCTCACCATCCACTGTTAAGGCATGGGCAGACGTTCCGGTGATGCGACCTCACCGGTGACCGGGCCTGATCAATGCGTGCGGCGCAAGGAAGAAGGACATCCCGACCCTAGGAAGGCAAACGCGCCACTCCACCACTGTCCTTTTTTCTTTTTCCACACGGCACACCCGCGTTCCCTTTATGTAAGGCCGCTCCCTCTCTTCATCTATAAAAGGGAGGGCAAGCCACCCTCCGAGATAATCGAACAACAAAAACCACCGCTCACACACCACTCACACGCCACGATATTGGCACCACGCTCAATCAGAGACTTGGGAGACCCTCCCTCTCTCGAACCGGTTGTAACCCCTACTACGAACCGCCGCTAAGTAACACGATCCTTTTAAACTGGACATAGGGCCTCACGCCTGAACCAGTATACTTCCCGTGTCCTCTTAGCGAACCATCCGGGCATAAACGCGCATCTATAAATTCACTAGTTGGTGCTTTCACGAAACACCGACAGAAGGCTTGGATTCCGGAGCCATCAAGAGCTTGGATTTGGTATAGTTTTTACATCCTCTCACCTTTGTTCTCTATCATTGTATAGTTATATGATTGCTACAATTGAATTGATGAATACTTATCCACTTATATTCATAGTTATATTGTTCTTTGTCTATTGTGGTTATATGCTTAGTATAGGTAGATTGACATTATACTTATTCATAGGTTCGTATAGCGCTCATCTAATTGATCATTGGGTGAGTGGTAAACATTATGTAAGCATGGTGCTTATACGTTGTTTATCTGCGAATGCACCCTATAGGCCAGGCTTGGTAGATCACGGGTGTAACAATCCTGTTGAGTCCTATGTAGTCCAAACTCCATTTATAGGCACAATAGGGCTTTTGTACGGAGGAAGGGCGTGCTATGTTCTCAAACTTCCCTAGTATGTCCACTATGAATATATGTAATACTAACCTTAGCTATGACTACTAAGTGTACTGCACTAACCATAATATGCATTGACATGTAGCTAGGAATAACACAGGAATATCTCTTGATGTTCTACTAGTAACCCTAATGATATAGCAAGGAGTCTCTATCTATTTATGCTGATGATTATATAGTTATCCTTATCATTTATCTTGTGACTTACCCCTGCATTGAGTAGTGAGGACATGGTTATGCCTATCCATTACACTCTAGGTTATCACGCTACCTTTACACGAGAGCCATTATAGAAAATATAAATGACAACCTGGTAATACTCCGGATAAAATGCTACAATGGTATTTGATCTGTGCGCTTGTGGATACTATTTCTATATTCTAAATGGTGGCATGATTTAATACCACATCTCTTGGTGTTATGCTGGGGATGACAACTTGGCATTCTAGTATCGATGCTCTACAAGCATTTTTAGCACCGTTGCTAGAGATAAACACTAAGAGGTGTCAACAAGCATTTTTGGCGCCGTTGCCGGGGAAGGCAATTGGCGAATATAATAAGGAATAGCGTTAGACCTAACAAACTAATGAGATAGAGGAAACCAAAGACCCCTACTCAATGCAGGCTTACCCTTGTGCTTTTTATCTTTGTGATATCTTATGCGGGGGGTAATGAATGAGTGGTTTTGATCTGCCAGATAACTACGTTGAAAATCCAGAGAAACTCTTTCGAAGAAGGAAATTCCAGCAAGTGAGGGACATCTTTGAATCTCCATCAAAGACACCCACTGCTGAGGTCCGTTGTTTGGAGGAGCAAGCTCCTATAAGTGAAGAAGAAGAGCAACAAGAAGGCAACTTAGCACCAGCTTTCGAGGAAATGGCTGATAAGTCACTACGCGAGTTCTCCACTCCAACCACCAACAACATCCACACTGGGCCTAACGTCGAAGTTGGGGATAATGGATTCGAGCTCAAGCCAGCTCTTATCACCATGGTGCAAGCCAACTAGTTTTGTGGAAAAGCACATGAAGATGCAAGTGCTCATCTCCAACACTTCCTAGAGATTTCTAGCACTTTCAAGATGAAGGATGTACCAAGAGACACCATCCTGCTGCGTCTGTTCCCATTCTCACTGTTGGGAAAGGCAAAGCAGTGGTTCTACGCTAACAAAGTCAATCATACAACATGGGATAAGTGCTCCACAGCTTTTCTATCAAGGTTCTTTCCTATAGGTAAGACAGTGCCCTAAGGGGGAAGATCTCAAGTTTCCAGCAACAACATGACGAGTCAGTCCCAGAGGCATGGGAATGCTTTTAGGACTACATATCAGAATGTCCTCATCATGGGATGGAGAATTGGCTCCTCATGCAGACTTTCTATCATGGACTCACCAACAGCACCCGTAACAACATCGATGCTGCTGCTGGAGGTGCATTTATGTCATTGACCATACCACAAGCTACTGCTCTTATGGAGAATATGGCCTCCAATCAAGATTGGAGTGAAGAGCGCCGAACAACCCGCAAAAGGAGTGGAGGAATGCACCAGCTCAAGGAGGTAGACATGCTATCTGCTCATGAAGAAACTGGAAGACAAGGCCAACCTGAAACAAGACGTCATGCACATCAGTGATTCATGCATGACTTATGAGGTGTGTGGCAATGTGGGACACTCAGGCAATAGCTGCCCTAAGACCCGTGAGGATGTGAACTTCATCAACAACAACAACAACTATCGTCCTCAAAATCAAGGATGGAATCAGCAAAGGCCCAACTACCAAGGTAATTTCCTAGGTAACTTTTAAGGCACTAATTACAATAGCTATGCTCAATTGCCTCTGATAGAAGTGATCTCCAACCAAAATAAAATTGTGGAGACTTTATCTAGAAAGGTAGCATCCAATGATAAAATGCTAGAAAACCTAAATACTAAAATGGATAGCTTTACCTCTGCTGTTAAGAACTAGCTTAGCTTCAATAAAATGATAGAACAATAATTAACTCAGCTGGTGACCACTGTTCCACCGACCAATGAAGGTAAGATTCCAAGGCAACCTCTAGAGCCTGAGACCGCGAACCTTGTTGATGTGTATGCAGTTTACTATGTTGAAGCATCATCAGGATGGAAGGATGAGTCCATGCCACCCAAGAGAGGAGATCCAGGGAGACCTGTGATCCCCATCTCTATTGGGCAGCACGACTTTCCTAAAGTTGTCTGCGATCTAGGCACCAGTGTCAATATCATGCCTAAGGTAATCCTTGACCAAGTCTTTCTATGGGCATCTTTGTTGTACATGAATATGTGTTTGTAGCTCGCAGACTAGACGGTTAAGCACCCTGAAGGAATCTTGGATGACGTTTGCATATGAGTTGGGAGATCATATGTCACTGTAGACTTTGTAGTCCTAGATACTGGTAGAGATCCTAAGAGTCCGATCATTGTTGGCCGACCATTCCTGAGTTCTGCGAAGGCTGTCATCTACATGGACAGTGCTAAGATTTGTTTCACCATCAAGGGTAATAAAGAGAAGTTTAGTTTCAAGAACAAGACCCTTGAAGCTCCTGTAGACCCAAGAGGAGCTTACTTCCCAGTCAAGCCAACAACTAAAGAAGCCAAGAAGAAGAATTCAAATGGGAAGAGAAAGAATAAAAACAGGGGGCGAGTGAGAAAGCATGTCCAAGTAGTGAAGGCTGTTGAGTATGAGCGTGACCACCTCTTAGCTTCACCATTCCTAATCAAGTGGGAGGATCCAGGCATGCCGACCATCGATTGCACTATTGGACAGTGCTCTTTCTACAACGCCTTCTGTGACACTGGATCAGCTGTTAACATCATGTCTAAAATGGTATATGACTTATTATTCGATACACCTCTATACCCTACATATATGCAGCTGCAGCTGGCGGACAACACGATGAGATTTTTAGAGGGAGTAGCAAGGGACATCAGGGTTAAAATCCACACTCACTATGTCCCGACCGACTTCATGATACTGGACATGGGAGAAGAAGACCCATCATCCTGGGGAGGCTATTCCTCAGCACCACAAATGCTATCATCTACAATGGATCGGGCCAAGTCGACTTCTAATTCCCAGGAGAAAAGGTACGCTGTCAATTTAAAGATTATAACTCTCTGGATTAGCAGCTTTTCACCCTGTCCAAGAGGAGACGTCAGCGCCGGAGGAATCGCTCTCAAAAGAGCAATGTTGAGGATGAGGCAATCAAAGAAGAATCTATAGCACCAAAGAAACATCAACAACCTACAAAGGTATGGAAAGAAAGGGTAACCTCCTCAACTGAGTCATTATCACCAGGAGGTCCAGCGTCAGGATCCCCATCCTCGGGATCCGATGAAGCACCCCAGGAGTGATGACGACAGGAAGTCTTGTCCGGAGGACTCTAAACTCCGAACCCTTGCCATAAGGTAACAATGGTAGTTATCTATTTATATTCTTACACTTTTAATTCATAGTTAGTTTTCATCATCCTTATAGAAAATCACAAAAACATTTGGAAAACCTCAAAGCCCCAGGTGACATCCCTGCAGTGCAAGCTAACGGAGTGATCACTGTGGTGGCCTAAAAATAAAATAAAAATTAGCATGCATTTTTCATTTCTGTTCAATAAAAAAATCCAAAAATAATCATTGAGCATCTTTGCTGCTTGTATGCCTTTGTAACAAACCTTTAAAAAACCTCTCACAAACAACCAGTCCGCGAAATGGCTAACCACTAACTATTTATCCTAATCCGTTCCATGAGTTTCGGTGTTTTGTGAGATGTTTGCTGCAGGATGACTCTAAGAGCTAGTCCATCTAGGAATCATCATCATCATCACTTGAAGTACGCCTTCCCCACACACAGCTAACCACTGTGTGAAGGAAGCAACTTCTTGTTGGATGAGATAAAGGTTCCCGACTACACCAGCTCTTGCAAGCATGAGCTCCACTGAGAGGACTGCTCAGCTTCAATGCTCAACCACGACAACAACCAGCTTGGGGGAAGGCATCCCCTAGGTACCCAGGTAAGTGTACCTATGCGATTATCGAGTCAGTCATAAAAATGAAAAATACCAAAAATATGTGAGCACATGAAGGTTCACCATAGTATCATAAGAAAACCTAAAAATACCAAAAATATATGGGCACATGAAGGTCTATGCTTTTTAGAGTCTTTAGAGTCTTATATAGTATGAGTCTTGAAAAAATAAAAAACCAAATAAAAATGTTTGTCTGTCTAGAGTCAATAAAAAGAAAGCTCTTGAGATGATTTGAATTGATGATAAGCTGCTCTATTACAACACCTCTGAAATGCCTAGAGTCTAGACAAAAGTTTTCCCAAGTTTTAGCTCCAACTTGTTTGACATGAAGATTTGCTCTGAGCCTAAAACTTGTGGGTTGCATATGCTTGAACTAAGTCTAGGTACCTGATTGATAAGATTGAGAAAATCTGAGCTGCTATCTATCTTGTTCTAAGTGACACTAAAGTTCTAGAGATTTATCTTTTGAAAAATGCAAAAAACATGATGAGTTCCTATATGACAAAGCTTACATTCCCACTAGAGCTAAACATGATGAGATAGGCTAGTTAAACTTTCACATATATGCTGCTTGTCTTGCATTGAGTTTTGTCAACCTTTGTGACCTTGGTGAGAAATTTGTCATGCTCTTGAATCAAGATCCACCTCCATATGTACTACTCTACACTGGAGTAGGCGCAACAACATGCCATTCCACCTACATCCATTCTAAAAATGTTTTTCTCCTACACTGGGAGAGAACACCAAAAATATTCCATTAGAATAGCCATCCAATAAAAGCTCCAAGTTCCTGTTGCTATCTCTTTGAATCCATCAATGCTAAAAGGAGTGCTATGAGCTATGAAACAAGATATTTGAAAAAAAATAAGAGAGAGAAAGAAACGGGAGAAAAGAAAAGAAAAAATGGACAAGTGTCCCAATGCTAAACAATGGGTACTTAGATGCTCGACTCCCTGAGAAAAAGAAAAGAGAAAAAGGTAGCTCATAACCTCTGGCCAGTTCTCAAAGTTCAACGGAGAGATAGACATTCAAGGAGCTGAGTAGAATTAGGTTCAACATATATCCACCATATCCATCCACCTATACATCTTGATTCGACTGCATGACTTGTTTCTCCCTGCATCCATTGTTTGACTTTACAACATAGGCATTGCAAGTTTGCTCTTTTAGTTTTCTCCCTACCTATGAGCTCCACATAAGCTTTAGTTATAGGATGGAAAAGAAAGGCAACCATCATCACTGCCTTGGTGAGAATCCATAAATACCATATATATTGAGAGACTTGAGAGTGTCATACATGGGAAGCTCTGAGTTTTATTTAAAAACCTCTAAAAACTCCAGAATGATAGTTGATCGAAGAGCTTGAGACATAGTGCTTAGATGGGATCTTTCTGTCTGTCAAGTACTCAAGACCCAAGGAAGAGCTAGTAAGCCCCATAGTCAAAGGTAATATGGATAAGTTTGCAAGTCAGCTCAGTTATTGTATAACTTGGAGGAGAATTTTTGTCTGACTGCAGGTATACTTCTAGAGAATTGCTCCGAGATGGCTACAATGCTTAAACATATATATCTTACAATAACTTTTTTGAGTTTTCTTTGCTAAAGGACTAGCAAAGGTTAAGCTTGGGGGAGTTGTTGACGGCCGTTATCGTACAAATCTAACCGTCAACTAGCCATGAAAAGGATGCAAAAGCAATCACCAAAGTAGATATAGGGTTTGCACTGATAGAATTCCACGAGTTTTGGTGTTTCACTGTTTTTGCAGGTGTAAACTAGAAAAGACGCAAACCCAGGAGCTTATCGGAACATAGAACGGGAAATCGGACGCCACGGTAGTGCAGGAACAATCTAGAAGGGACCAGAAGACACCACGCCGAAGCGGAGGCCTAGGGGCCACTAGGCCAGACTGACCGGTCTGGGCCTGGCCCTGCTAGCGGCCCGCTTCGCCCAGGTTGCTCCACCGCCTTTGAGGATCAATTTCAGCCGTCCGCCAATGTCGGTTTCCTCTGATGGCTCACGATCATCGCCCAGGGCTATAAAAGGAGGCGAGGACCCCCCAGGGGGAGGCACATTCATTCATTCCTTATTCTAAGTCTGATCATCAGCCAGAAACCCTAATTAGAGCTCCTTAGCTAGGGCCCAGATAGCTAGTTAGAACTAGAGGGAGGCAAGCGAAGGCTTGGATTCCGGAGCCATCAAGAGCTTGGATTTGGTATAGTTCTTACCTCCTCTCACCTTTGTTCTCTATCATTGTATAGTTAGGTGATTGCTACAATTGAATTGATGAATACTTATCTACTTATATTCATAGTTATATTGTTCTTTGTCTATTGTGGTTATATGCTTAGTATAGGTAGATTGACATTATACTTATTCATAGATTTGTATAGCGCTCATCTAATTGATCATTGGGTGAGTGGTAAACATTATGTAAGCATGGTGCTTATATGTTGTTTATCTACGAATGCACCCTATAGGCCGGGCTTGGTAGATCGCGGGTGTGACAATCCTGTTGAGTCCTATGTAGTCTAAACCCCGTTTATAGGCACAGTAGGGCTTTTATACGAAGGAAGGGCATGCTATGTTCTCAAACTTCCCTAGTATGTCAACTATGAATATATGTAATGCTAACCTTAGCTATGACTACTAAGTGTACTGCACTAGCCAAAATATGCATTGACATGTAGCTAGGAATAACACAATAATATCTCTTGATGTTCTACTAGTAACTCTAATGATATAGCTAGGAGTTTCTATCTGTTTATACTAATGATTATATATTTATCCTTATCATTTATCTTGTGACCTAACCCTGCATTGAGTAGTGAGGACATGGTTATGCCTATCCATTACACTCTAGGTTATTACGCTACCATTACACGAGAGCCATATAGACCTTCTTTTGGGAAAATATAAATGACAACCTGGTAATTGTTGGTATAAATTAACTGCACTCCTTTAAATAAGTTTTAAGTAAGATTATCATGGCGTTTACGGATATCGTACCAATGTCACATTTTACCCAGGAGGTTTTAAATATCATATCCACAGGGGAACAGTTGTGATGATGACAAAGTCTATAGATTTAACCCGACAATTAGGCAAGATAAATATCGAGAACGAGGAGATAGCTAATGACTTCTAGTTCCGACAACCGGTAAGCTTTGTATAAAACCGTTCTAACTGGGCAAGTATCTTGAATAGGAGCAGAAATCAGAGTTCTCTCCTACCAAGAACCTATAAGCCTATCAATCCTATCAACGGAAAGTGGACTATAGAGGAACCAATGCAGCTGTCACCTATGCGGATTACCACTATCCGGCTAATCAGGGGACATCCACAAGTAAACCTAGCCTAGGCACCACGCCTACACTACGAAATACAACCTCAATCTACAGCGTCCTATAGATCAAAGTACTCAATATGAGTTGCAAACTTAAGAACGAATAAGAACAATTGCTTACTTGAATTAGAATGTTGAATACAAAATTACCTCAGAACGCAGCTCCGGGCGAGGGAGCCGAACCCCAAAGAATACAGTGAAGAAGCGCCGACATGCCGGAACTCCTCCAGAACTCTACTCCTCTACTCTATCTCTCTACTACTCTCTCCTAATTGCTACACCTATCTTTTAGGCTCTGGAGAAGAGAGGTTATCCATTCGAGGGACACCTCTACAACTCATAATAATGGTGCACTAAAATATGAGGGTCTACCTCTTTATTTATAGCCTAGAAAAAACTTCCACCTGTTTTGGATAGGCGATGTGGGACTAATTCTTCCACCGTTTGCTCTGTTGGGCTATTATACATTCAACTTGGGCCTTCCAATCATCCCTCATGTGAGCCCACTCAAGGGAGCAGCTTGGGGCGCCTCTCTTGGGCCTCTATCATGCCATATGAGCCTCTTCTCATGTCATGGGCCTTGCTTGGGCGTGGGGCCCATTAGTGGTAATTCTCCTTTATTTGTAAAATTAATACCTTTTCACTCCGGACTCCGAATATAGCAAATGATATATCCGTTTCGATCGTCTCGATGAGCCCATCGCAATGGTGTAGTCCAAATCATCATTTGAGATACTTTTATTTGATGGAAAATTGCATATTCCTACAAAACAAGTGAGAACACCAAAACTCGTAGAACTCATTAGAATCAAAACCTACAACTATGCTTTGTGCTTTATTTGATATCAAATTATGCAATAGTTGATGGTTATATTTGGTACTTAACGACTGTCAACAATACCCCCAAGCTTACCCTTTGCTAGTCCCTTAGCAAAGCCAAACTTAGTAGTGGATCAGGAGTTGCTGCAATATTTTCACTTCCAATCAGGTACATATACCTTCAAACAAAAATTCTCCTTTGAATTTAGAACAAATATATCATATTATTTATCATAGGGCTTATTGCTCTTACCTTGGATCTTGAGTAATTGCAAGATAGAACGATCAAATCAAGTACTATGTCTCTAGTTCTTTCACTTCACCTTTTATTCTGGAGTTTTTTTTTTAATTTTCAAAAGCTCAGAAACATATGTTGTCAAATTAAACAATGGATCCAAAGAGAAAGTCAACCATACCATTGAATTGAGAGGTGCATGTATAGGGAAAATGGAGTTGGATGTTTTTTTTTAATATATCACTCTCTTTTGTTATTAAAGATATATGACTATGAGGCTAATTCTACTATCGGGCATGTGCCCATTTTTTCTGTTATTTATTTCGAGGTTCCGGACACTTGTCCCTTTTTATTTCCTCGTGATCTATCTTTTTAAGGTTTCGGACACTTGTCCCTTTTTATTTCCTCGGATACTTTTCATAGCCATATATCCTCCAATAAACTTTTGAGAGGATAATAAACAGATAATTATGAGTATTTATGCGGAAAATGGAATGTATAAATGATCTCAATTCAATAGCATGATAACTTCTCATAGGGTCAACAAAGCTTAATTTAACTCAATGCAATTATTAGTCATATTAATATTGGTGAATCTCGAAACTCTAGTGTTATTTTAGAATAAGATAATAATAGCAGCTCAGGACCATCACATATCATATCCATCAATTACCTAGACTTTTAGATCAAGCATTTGCAACCCATGCATTTAATTTTATTTTAAGGCATAATTATTGATTAGGAGAACTCATGTTTGAAAGCTAGGTACCAGAAAGAAATTACGATAGAGCAACTATTCATCATTTCCACTTTAAGAAATTAGAGAGAGAGTTCTTCAAACATACTTTAATTATTTAATCTAACACACACTATAGCTTACTAAAATAAAACTAATAGTAAAGACATACCTTAATCACGATGATAACGAGGGTGCGTCTCCCCCAAGCTAATCCCTTCGATCGCATCGAGCCTCCATGTGCCCGAATATTTTTGTGTTTTTCTTAATTAAGGGTGAGCTTTCATGTGCTCACATATTTTTTGCATTTTTAAATTTTCCTATGATACTATTGTGAACCTTTATGTGCTCACATATTTTTAGTATTTTATGACTATATAAAATAGACTCGATAATCGTCTAGGTATAGTTACCTGATAACTAGAGGATGCTCCTCCCCCAAGCTAGATATTTGCCATCTTTGGTGTCGATGATCTTCAGAGTGAGCTAACTAGCTTAGGTTCTGGTGGGTGCCAGCGATAGACTCTCTCCTTGTCATAATGTTGTTCCTGCATAGTCATACTCCAACAAGAAAACCAAAAACTCGAGGCTCGAATTTAATAATAGGTTAGCGGTCAGCCAATAAGTGATTGATTGTTCTTTGAGTTGATTTGAATTGGTGATTCTAGTAGGATTCTCTTTTTAGGATTTTCTAGTTTAATTATGTAGAAATTAAATATGTGTGCATGATATATAGTTGTATTTTTTTTATGCCTCCCACAGAGAATATTTATTCTTATGGGGCTTAGGCTTTTTCATAATGCAAGAAAGTAAATACGAGAAGCTATTATTATTATTATTATTATTCTTTATGCCACCACAATAAATATTCCTAAAGGGTTACCATAAGTTTATTCATGTGGGGCTTTTAATATTTTATGATGCAGTAAATGAAGCAATAAAGATTTTTATTTTCTTTTTAATATTTATGAAGATGAATATATTAAAGTAAAATTATTAATATAGGCAGGGAATACTAATTAATTAGATAACTACCATATTACCTTATCTAATTAATTAGTATTCCTGTCTATATTAATAATTTTACTTTATCTAATTAATATAGACAGGAAACTAATTAATTAGATAACTACCATATTACCTTATCTAATTAATTAGTATGAAATTTAAAATTTACCGATAGGACTTCTTCTTCCACTCTTGTGTATCTCTCCATCTTAGAGATGGAGGTCTTGATGGTTGCACACCTCTAGTGATGGTGATGCCACTATTGTTCTTTGGTTTGGTCAACAGGTTGAAGTAGAGCTTTAATAGTAGCTGGTAGCATCTTGCTCAGTGTGCATATTTACAGAACTTTCACTTGTAGAATTTATAAACTTTGCTCGATGTGTTGTCCTGTTTGCAAATCCAAGGTAGAGATCAAGTGCATAGGCTCTGCTGGTGGAAAAACACCAACAGAACCAAATTTATCCCTTTATTTATTTTTCTCTGTTCTTAGGCACATTGAACAAGACAAAGTTGGTGTTGCATAATTTGTTTACTTATGTCATGAGTGGTAAGATTAGAAGATTAAGCATTTAATATTGCATTTAAGTTCACACGGCAGAAAAGAATGAAATTGCTTAACCAATGGAAGGATTGTCTATCTCTATATAAATTTTGCATGAGGATGACTATCATCTTCCCAAGATCGAATATAATGTATTAGCTTATTTGGTTAGACTGAGATTAAGAGAACGGTGCCATGAACAATTTTAAAAGACAGATCATATTGAGTTGATTAGGTTAATCAATTAAAATTGTAACTCTAACATGTCTATGTTTGCATTTATGTGTGCACCAAGATCAAGAGAAGAGTAGTGACCATTTACCTTAAAATATTACCTTCATTATTAGAGCGTGATGGCACTAAGTGATGAAGGGTAGATGACTGGTGGTCATTTTCTTCTCTTACATCTTGAGTTGTTCATGAACATCTTGTCTTCTCTATTGCAATTATTCTTTTGCCATCTTTTGCTTCTTTGATCTTTTGACTCTTTTCACTCCAGTCATTATAATGCCTGCAACAGATTAGTGGACAACACATACCCGAAGGAGTGTACAACTTTTGAACATAGGTTTGCTTGTCCAGTATTTTATTTTGTTCTGTCTATGCTAAAGAAAGGATAGTATTGATATTGTTTTAGCATAGATCATGTTTTATACAGATATGGCTTAAGACAAAGCAACTTGCAGTAGAAGATAAAGTGAATGAACCATTAATACTCACAGTTCTTCCATCCATGGTGAATGAGCTGTATCTTTTTCTACAGAGTTATTGAAGCCCGTCATGCGTCCTGTTTTGTCTCTGATTTGAATTCATCTAATGACTTACCCAAATTGATTTTTTTGAAAATTTCCTACAGGGGTTAGTCTACAAAATATCCAATGTCTACTACAGTATATTATCAGTTCAAAAATCAACCTAGACACCACGTCTAATTTGATTTAGGAAGGCATTTTAACCTAAGCACCACGCTTAATTCAAAAAGCCCTTGAAAGTAAAATCAACACACCTCTAGGTTCAAAAATCAAACTAAACACCTTGTCTAATTATGACTCAAGAAAATAGTTTAAACTAAGCACCATGCCTAATTCAAAAGGTGTATGAAATTTCTCCAAACCTTAGCATACTATAGCAAATAAAGGTAACATAAAAGTTTATAGAGTGTTATTCGAACAGAGACGAAAGAGCATGATTAACAAATTGAATAAAGGTAGAGACAACCAATAATAGCAACATAGGATTTTCTAAATAAGGCCATTCCCCTAAGCTGGATTTTGCAAAGCAAAATTAAGTTCGGATGAATATAATGTTACATAATGATTGGTGGGACATACCTGGTGTTGTTACCCTTTATTCTTTCACTTCAAGCCTGGAATGGTTAGTGACAAAAATACCAAAGGAATATTTTGACAATTATATTTCTATGCTAAAGGTGCAAGCCCAATTCATTTTTTAAGAGTGGTTATTTTGGGACACAAAGTTGTTCTTGGGAAACCTTCCGATTATCCAGTTGGTGAAGGGGTTTCCTTTAGAACATTAGCCTTTGTGTACCTATATCAAGATTACAACGAGATCTACAATATTTATGATATACATATGCGTCTACAACCACCCTTTCAATGATTTTATGAATAGATAGAATAAGGGGGTTAAAGATCTCGTGTGTGGTAATGTTAGAGAGACTAATTGATCCAGGAGATTTCTCATATGACCATGGATCCGATAGGGTGTTAATGAAATAACTGCCATGCTCGTCGACATGATCTCCCTTTTCAAATCCTACGGGTGTTTCTATATGGATGTCTATAGGCAAAAAGTTTGTCTCTATTATTTCATGCCTATGACATTTATTGGATGTTTTATTTTCTAGGATTTCCCATGAATCGATGTCTCTAAGATTGGTCTTATCTAAAGTTTCCTCTAAACTTGGGTGAGTTCTGTTTATTAAAGAAATTAATTTAAGCTCACCATCTGAATTCAAACCAAGTTTAAATGCTAGTTCTAAAGCTTCGTCCTCTTCCATCCATTCTTTTACAATAGCATATGTATTTCCAGTATGTTCTACGCATTCCTGCCATTGTCGTTGCTCTTCTTGGGTATTCCCATTATCTTCATGACTCTTATTCTTGGGATGTCTTGATGGATTTCTAGGGTCATTATGAAGTTTAGTAGAAAGAACATAAGAAGGTTCATTGGGGTCAAGGATGGGTTTAGAGATGGGTTCAGAGACATTTACTGTGGGCATAGAAGGGGAGAAGATAGAATTTATTCCTAAGTGGCTTGGCTCTCCTTCTATGGCATCACTCGACATGCCATCCTTGCACTCTTTCCATTGTCTTTCAGGAGAGAAAGGAAGTTGACGACACTTTTCCCAAGATGCTCTTCTAAGAAGATCTGATGTGCATTGATTTATGGGCATCTTAGCTAATTGGAAGTCTAAATCATCGAAGTGGAATTTTAAAGGTTTAGGATTGATAGCTAAATCTTGGGAATGGAATGATTGTGTTTTAGCTACCAAGACTTCCGTGTCTAGTTCGGGTGATGAGTCCTTCTCTTCCTCGGGGAGCTCAGGATTAGCTAGAGCAACCTTTTCGAGCAAAGCTCTTGCTTTACTTATGGGCAAATAAGGAAAGGCTCCTCCAGAGGATAAATCAAGGGATTCCCGATAACTCTTGGTAAGACCCAGATAAAAATGTTGGATAAGCACGGGGTGTGGAAAACCAAGGTCAGGGCCAGATGTAACAAGTTCATTAAAACGATCCCATGATGTACTAAGAGATTCTTGTTCTAGTTGCCTAAAAGTTAGAACCTCTTTCCGAAGGTTAACTACTCTATGAATGGGAAAGAAATATAATCAAAATTCAGAGCATAATGTTTCCCAATCACCTTGCATACTCTCTACAGCTCGATTATACCAACGTTTAGCTTTTCCTATCAAGGAGAACGGAAAAAGCTTCCATCTAATAGTCTTATCAGACATGCCAGCAATGCGCAAGCATGCATAGGTCTGCTCAAATTCTCGTAGATGTAAGTATGGGTTCTCGTTACCTTCTCCCGAGAAGGGTTTATCCCAAATCATATTAATTAGACATGGGCGCAGCTCATAGCCAGGTGTTGTGATAGGTTCATTAGATTTTGGTGACCCGAAGCTTTCGCGCATGCCATAAAGATAGATAGAAATGGAATTAAAAGCATCCATAAGGATGAACACAAAAAATAATGAAGAGAATGGGATAAAATAGGGAAAGATAAAAGTATAAAACAAGATTAAGCTAGACTAAGACAAAATCAGCAAACCGTTCCCCGGCAACAGCGCCAAAAATGCTTGTTGGTATAAATTAACTGCACTCCTTTAAATAAGATTTAAGTAAGATTATCCGCAAGCGCATAGATATCGTACCAATGTCATATTTTACCCGGAGGTTTTAAATATCGTATCCACAGGAAATAGTTGTGATGATGACAAAGTCTATAGACTTAACACGACAATTAGACAAGATAAATATCGAGAACGAGGAGATAGCTAATGACTTCTAGTTCCGACAACCGGTAAGCTTTGTATAAAACCGTTCTAACTGGGCAAGTATCCTGAATAAGAGCAGAAATTAGAGTTCTCTCCTACCAAGAACCTATAAGCCTATCAATCCTATCAACGGGAAGTGGACTACAGAGGAACCAACGCAGCTGTTACCTACGCGGAGTACCACTATCCGGCTAATCAGGGGACATCCACAAGTAAACCTAGCCTAGGCACCACACCTACACTACGAAATACAACCTCAATCTACAGCATCCTATAGATCAAAGTACTCAATATGAGTTGCAAATTTAAGAACGAATAAGAACAATTGTTTACTTGAATCAGAATATTGAATACAAAAGTACCTCGAGCGCGACTCAGGGCGAGGGAGCCGAACCCGAAGAATCAAAGTGAAGAAGCGCCGATATGCTTAGGAACTCCTCGAACTCTACTCCTCTACTCTATCTCTCTACTAGTCTCTCCTAATTGCTACACCTATCTTTTAGGCTTTGGAGAAGAGAGGTTATCCATTCGAGGGACACCTCTACAACTCATAATAATGGTGCACTAAAATATGAGGGTCGATCTCTTTATTTATAGCCTAGAAAAGCCTCCCATCTCTTCTGGACCGACGATGTGGGACTAATTCTTCCACCGTTTGCTTTGTTGGGCTATTATACATTCAACTTGGGCCTTCCAATCATCTCTCATATGAGCCCACTCAAGAGAGCAGCTTGGGGCGCCTCTCTTGGGCTTCTATTATGCCATATGAACCTCATCTCATGTCATGGGCCTTGCTTGGGCGTGGGGCCCATTAGTGGTAATTCTCCTTTATTTGTAAAATTAATATCTTTTCACTCCGGACTCCGAATATAGCAAATGATACGTCCGTTTCGATCGTCTCGACGAGCCCGTCGTAATGGTCTAGTCCAAATCATCATTTGAGATAACTTTTATTTGATGGAAAATTGCATATTCCTACGAAACAAGTGAGAACACCAAAACTCATGGAACTCGTTAGAATCAAAACCTACAACTATGCTTTGTGATTTATTTTATATCAAATTATGCAATAGTTGACGGTTATATTTGATACTTAATGACCATCAACAGTAATACTCTAGGTAAAATGCTACAATGGTATTTGATCTGTGCGCTTGCGGATACTACTTCTATATTCTAAATGGTGGCATGATTTAATACCACATCTCTTGGTGTTATGCTGGGGATGACAACTTGGCATTCTAGTAGCGATGCTCTACAAACATTTTTAGCGCCGTTGCTAGAGATAACATTAAGAGGTGTCAACAATCTCCACCATCCACCAAAGTCGGTTTGATCTAAGGGCTCACGTTGATTCGCCAAGGCTATAAAAGGAGAGGCGACCCCCTTGGGAGAAGGATCCATTCTGAAAAGAAGAAGAGCTTTATCAAGAAACCCTAGTTAGGATCCCGGGAGGTGTCCCTTGAATGGATGACCTCTCTAGAGTTAGCATTCCAAGAGGGAGCTAGTTCTATACCTCTAGAAGCTAGTTCTATAACAGAAATAGAGAGATAGAGTCAAAGAAAGCTTTGGAAGAAGTACCGGCCTGTCGGTGCTGCCTTACAGCTTGTTGTTGGCATTTCTTAACGTCATCACAGAGAATAGAGGTAGAGTCTATCCCCGACGATGAAGCAAGAAATGCTTGAGTGGTATACCTCGGTATCATATCACCAGACGTAGGTCCAGTCATGGTACCGAGGTACACCTCACCAGTTATTCCCTATACTACTACCAGTGATACACCCCTAGTGATAGTTTCAGAATAGCCTGGCATGGGCACCGTGGCATACCAAGACTAACCTTACCTCCATCAAGAGAGTTATATCCCTAGAACGTTAGGACTATAGCCTTAGCGGCTAGTGCCTGGGAGATGCTATATGGCGCACTTTCAGCATTCCTCAACACTAGTGCTAAAACTATATTTCTAGCTACAGTAGAGAGAGTGGTGATCTGGTAATTCTTAGCAGTCATGGATGTGAATCTGCAAGCGCACGAAAATACCGTTGTAGCATTTCAACCTAGAGTATTCCTAGGTGTCATATTTATATTTTCCTAAAGAAAGGCTAGTGTAGATTCCAGTATGAAACCAGAATCATGAAAGATAGACCAATGTTCATAACAGGGTAAACAATAAAGGTTCTCATGATAGTGGACATACACAGATGAATAACTCTTCAAGTGGAGGATGGCAGCATAAAGAATAAAAGAATAAAGAATGAATGAATATCCTATACGAATAATGGTCCTAATACAGCTAATGTCTAGAAAGTGGTTAGTCATACAAATACATGAGTTAGAGATAGAGTTGTGTTTGCGATGGATCAGAAGACCACCGGGCATCGGTTTGCCGGTCAAGCATGGGTGGCAATTTAGACTCCTACACCATAGCCGAACATGGGGGATTATAAAAGATGGATAGGGCTGTCACCACATACCACCTACCACCTCAACCGTGGACTATGAAGTGCAATCATCGGTCCCCCTATACCCGAGCACCATGCCCACATATAGAGAAACTACCCAAGTCCCCCCGGGTCTCTCACCCTATAGATGAACGAGTAAAGAACTTGGATGTTGTGCGATGAACCACCATTCCTCCGACAACTCTTCCTAATCATCTAAGTGTATGAATGGTTAAGAACAGAGTTCTATACGCTAAGAACATGATATGAATACTATGAACTAGCAAGCATATCATGAACAAGGCATATAAACTAGAAGTCCTATGTTCTATGATTAAATCACACAAACTGTCATCTAGTTCATATAACAAGATCATATCACTCCTCTTACAAGATGAGCCTTGCTCCACAACTACTACTAAGGATAAAGAGGAAAAGTGGTGAGGTACACTTGAGAGTACAAGTGAGAGGTGTGGTGTGTGTTGTGTGGGGGTCTCCCCCTTCTTTTATATGAGCTTGAGGTCGGTTCCAGGGATGAGGGGCATTAATGACCTGCTGAACCGACCTCTACACCACCTTAGGAAACCGCCAGAAGAAGTTGGGCTGGGTTGGCCCTCCTGGGGGTACGGCCGTACCCTGGTGTGCTCGCACCAGTGGTAGCCCCCCTTGGGCCCAGCTTCGGTCCACTTGCTCCTAGGTGTCCCTAGGCTCTACTTTCGTGGGTAGTTGGCCCAGATTGGAAATTAGACTTGGGCTTTGCTTATTTTGTTGAAATACGCTTTGCCGGAAAGCGCATTCTTGTGACCTATTCCATCCTTTTCTTGTATGTTTTTTTGTAAAATAGTAATGCTTCAATACAAGTGGAAATAGGTTAATAGTAAAGGTATATGTGAATATGACTATGATATTTCTCCCTTTTTGGATAATAGTTGGCGGTTAGAGTATGTCAGTATTTACTGCCAACACTTGTATCTGAGATTGCTTTGGAATCGGCTTTAGAGTTCAAGTAAGTAACACTGTTTACTTTATTTTATTGGTTTGCTACTCTTTTGAGTACTTTAATCCTTGTAGCTCTTGGGTTAGAGTAGTATTCGTAGTGTAAGTGTGGTGCTTAGACTCCATTACTCGTAGATGTACCCCATCTTCCGAATTTGGTGGTAGCTCGCGGAGGTGACTTTATAGCTCCGTTGAATCTTATATATTCCACTATCCCGTTGGTAGGCCGAGTAGGAGAATAATTGGTAATTGGGTTACAGTTTTGCCTGTGCTCCTCTAGCCAATTCCTCAGTAAAGCAACCTAGACATACCTTACTAGAGCCTGAATTAGAAGCCTTAGTTGTCATCTCTATATTCCTATCTTCTATTATCTTCTATAGCCTTGTTTGCTACTCAGATGGTTAAGTTATAGTTTAGAATACCCTCACACATCTTCCTTTGGGTTTGATATTAAAACTAGGTCTATTCATCCGGTGAAGTGATACATCGGATCTATGCGCTTGCAGATTATTTAGTAGGTATTAACAGATACCAATAGGCATTTCTGGCGCTGTTGCCGGGGAAGACGTTGCTGAGATCACTCTAAACTTATCTTAACCTGTATCATAATCTTATCTTTATTTGTATACTTGTTGACGGTGGATAGCGTCAACATTTAATAGATCAATAGGCACGAGAAACACATAAATATCTAGAAGTCTAGGGTTTTATCTGACAATTTCCACGAGTTTTGGTGATTTATCCATTTCCAGGGACTATTCCAGAAAATGGTGGAAAAGGACTTAATTATCAAAATACATCTCAGAATTATCCGCAACTCAAGAATACGCTACACAACTCTAGAAGGATCTAGAATACATCGAAGCGAAGGGGAGCACGAGAGGCTTCCAGGTGGGGCCGGCCGGCCCCACCTATCATGCCGCCCGACCCCCCATGACGGGAAGTCTCTCCCACCTTCTGGAGTCTTCCTCCACCGCCGTTGAGGGTTCATCTCAGCCGTCCCTTAAGTCGGGTTTGATCCAACGGCCATCGTGCATCCCACCGGACTATAAATATAGGGCCAGACCCCCCCTCCTGGAGCCATCAAGTCATTTGGAGATCAAGCCTCCAGAGCCAGAAACCCTAGTTCCTCAGAGTTCCTCTATTCTATAGTAGTAGCCTAGTTAGATTAGATCTAGAGGGAGTCAAGCTGAGTTAACCTAGCTTGGGTTCCCGATTGGTGTTGTCAGGAGCGTGGAGTTCGGTACTATTCTTATACTCTTTTATTGTATTATTCATTATTGTGTTTACTACAACGCTCTTAGCAATATTAGTATTCATCTTATGTTCTTGATTGCAATGTTCATCGTCTACTTTGATTACATGTCTAGTATAGTTAGTCCACTGCTATTGAATTCTTATATATGCTCGTATAGCGCTCATCCAGATGTACACTGGGTGAGTGGTAGGCATTATTTAGGCATGGAGCCTAGATATTATGCTTATCTACGAGTGCCCCCTGATGTGCCGTGTCACGTGGTAGCTCGTGGAGGTGACTTATAGCTTCATTGAATCCTCTGTAATCCACCCTTCGCACATAGGTTTGTAGAGCGGTCGCGATGGAAGGTGACAGATTGTCTTAATTTCCTTCTTTAGTTGATGCTCCTTATGTTTGATATCATAGCAGCCTAACAATGATTGCTAGATGTGTTTGCACTAATTGAAGTGTTCGTTGATGTGTAATTATAGAATGACACTGGGAACTATTTCTCTAATATTCGGATCTAATGCGTTATTATGGTAGTTAGAGTGCTCGAGTGAATCTATTATCTTAATATGATACTTGATCAATGCTTATAATATATATATATATATATATATATATATATATATATATATATATATATATATATATATATCATATGACTTATCCAATTATGAGTAGATTTGAGGTTATGGTTTCTTGTTGCATTAACGGTATAAGTTATCAATATATCTGCCGGACCTTCCCAATGGTATAAATATAAATTGACAACCTGGTAATACTATAGGTAAAATGCTACAATGGTTTAATTATTTGTGCGCTTGCGGATCCTTTTCATAAATATGTATATCTTTATATTCTTCCTAGTCACATAAAATGATATAGATCTATTTAGTGTTGTTCTTGTAATAATGCTAGATAGTACCAACAAACATTCTTTGGCACCATAGCTAGGGATGACAACCCAATTACACTTTGCTAGAGGTGTAGGTAATTGATAGGTGACCACCAAAACAAGTGATGAGTTAATTAATACCAACAAGCATTTTTGGCACCGTTGCCGAGGAAGATAGCTAGGCAATTACAACTATTGATTCACTTTTACCATTTGATGTGATAGAGATAACCATTAACCCCTGCTTTGTTTTGTCTACTTTAGTATCTTATGCGGGGTAATGAAAGACCGGTTTATGACCTTCCGGCAAGCTCCTAGAAGAAAAGAAGAAACACATTTAATTTAAGATTGGAGAAAGAGGTCAACGTCACACGAAATCAATTCATATCTCAAGTGACGAGAACAAAGATGCTGCATCACTCACAAATTCCATCATGTGAGTCATGGTAAGTGTGATCAAATAAAGGTGAGAAAGTCTTACTCATAGACTTTAAATTTGATGAGTAGTTATCTTTTGCATTCCCTTTGCATGTTTACTTGTCACAATCAAACATCCATCTCATTTAGTTTAAAGTTTCTCATCCATAACATGTTTAGTTCCATCCATATATCCATCCCACTTGCATTCTTATAAATAAAAAAACTCACCATGATCATGCTTTTTCATCTCTATAGTACTTTCATGCTACTTATATTTGCTATAGTATGCTTAGGTTTGGAAGTATCTTCATATACCTTTAAAATTGGGCACTAATTGTTTTCTTAAGTTAGAGTAGATATGGTGTCTGGTCTAATTTTTTGAATCACAAGGTGTGTTGATCTTACTTCTAAAAGGTTTTTGAATTAAGCAAGGTGCTTAGGTTAAAACACTTTCTGAATCAATTTGGATATGAGTCTAGATTAATTTTTGAGCCGATAGTATATGTAGTAGATACTAGTTATTTTGTCAGACTAACCCCTGTAGAAGAATTCTCAAATTTAATTTGGGTAAGTCAAGAAAGGAATTCACATATGAGATGCATCAAGGTAGATGACTCTGCATAAAGAAGCAATGTTTATTCATTTATCCTTGTTGCAAGCTATCTCTATCTTGAACCATGTTAGAATGCAGCAACAATATAAAACATGATAAAAGTAATCTATGCTAAACAATCATAAGACTATACATCATCTTGTTAGCATAGAGTTGCAAAAAGTATGAACAACAAAACTCATAGTTCAAATTTGTTATATTCCCTCGGGTATGTTGTAACGTCCCGCCTCCTCGAGGTCGGGCCCACTTACATCTGATAGCTTAATAGGACCAATCTTGTCCTCCACGGACCAACACCGTTTTTTTCTGCGTACTTTGTCCTCACTCATGCGCACCCGGGAACAAATTCCCGGTTGGTCACCCATCCTGAAATTGCTCCAGGCCAAGCACGCTTAACTTTGGAGTTCTTTCAAGATGAGCTTTCGGAAAAGAAGTTGCAACTTGTTGGTATGAGTATCATATTAATCCTATTAAGCCCTGGGCCGGGGTGTTACATCCTCACCCCTTAAGAGATCGGCGTCCTCATCGATCAAACCTAGGCGGGATCTCCTCTCTTGGCCACGTCCGTGTGTCGGTGCGGCGCATGTGCCATCTTTGTGTGACCACGACGGATCCACACCGACCATGCGCACCATGCTGCAAGAAGCTGCGACACACGCGCGCGTGAAACCGCAAAGAGTCGGCTCGATACCATTTGTAACGTCCCGCCTCCTTGAGGTCGGGCCCACTTATCGATAGCTTAATAGGACCAATCTTGTCCTCACGGACCAACACCGGTCTTTTTTACAAGCACTTTGTCCCCACTCAACGCGCAGGGGAATAAATTCCGGTTGGTCACCCATCCCGAAATTGCTCCAAGGCCAAGCACGCTTAACTTTGGAGTTCTTTCAAGATGAGCTTTCGGAAAAAAAGTTGCAACTTGTTGGTATGAGTATCATATTAATCCTATTAAGCCCACGGCCGAGGGTGTTACATATGTGTCCATTAACATTTTGCGGGGAAAAGAATAGAAATAAATCAAGCGATCATGAGTAATGTCAAAGGCAACCTAGCATTGAGCCTTTCCAAGAATCAAGCTAGGGGGATGATGAGAAGCAGAAAGCAATTCACTTCATATCAATCAATGAGTGTCATGTTCTTCTCATCACCTTTGAAGATTGTATGTCGGCAATAAGGGTGTCTAGTAAGGCCATGGACGACCATGATCACAGGAGAGACACAGCTAAACCCTTGGAGATGAAGTTTTCACATAACCATTAAAGGAGTTCCCTCAATAACCATCAAGACGGCCAGCGTATCATTCATGAACAAAGAAGAACCACTTATCGCTCTGCCGACAAAAGATAAAGATAACTCGAGGGGAATTTGAGTTTGCATCTCCAGTGGACACCAGCTCATCAACCATGAATCAATCAAGATCAAGAAAAGGTTGATGAAGAGCATGCAATTGTTCGTATTTCCATCAAAAGGTGAAAAGGCTAAGCTAATAAAAGAAAGGCCTTGCTCAAAGGACCACAAGCTATCACCAATGGATCAATCGGACAACCCTTCTTTTTCAGGTAAGTTTGTCACCACTTACTTCCAAAGAAGGAAGGATAAAGACATAAGGTATGTTTATCTAAGTCTCATGCAACATTAAATGATATTCAACATCTTATACCATGTTGCTGATTTATATTGACCTTATGCCATGCTCAACCATTTATCTTTACCTTATGCCATGCTCAACCTGCTAAAATACATAAGATGACCCTTTGGTTGACCATACATATTCTTGGTTCTATTTGAATAAATATCTCTAGACTTTTAAACTTCCTTGTTCTTTTATAAGTATGCTTTAGAATATTACTAAAACATAACTATGGGATCAAAGCATTCTTGTATAAGAATTTGATTGTGTATATAGACTACCCTCTCATATATAATCATATTAGGAGACTGCTCATAGAATCAAATCAAGGTTAGAGGTACTCTTTAAAATAATATCTTCACCTCAACCTTGTTGAAAAAAAAGAGTTGAAGCAATGGTGAATCATTAACTCTTTAGCAAACACTATTCATACTTTAAATAGTATATTCCTTCGGGTATGTGTTGTATACTAATCCCTTGCAGAGAAGAAATAATGAGAAGCAGAAGACTAGAAGAGTGAGAAAGGAATACAACATATGAGATGAGATACCAATGAACAACTCAAGATGCAAGGAAGGAAAAGACCAGTGAAATTCATCTATCCTTTACCACATGGTGTCATCGTACTCCATTAATAAAGGTAATATCTTAAAAGGTAAGTGGTCATCATTTCCCCCTGATCTTGAAGAACACATCATAGTACCATTCTCTTGATCTCAGTCTTAACCTAAGGAGCTAAAAGATTATATATTCTATTTTTGGAAGATGATAGTCATCTTGTAATCTTGATAACTTATAAAGATGAACAATTCTTCTATAAGTTAAGCAACTCCACTCCTAAGCTTAAATGTCATATTTATACTTCTGATCTTCTCACCCATGTTATAACTTAACAATGCGAACAACATCAATCTTATTGTGTCTAAGGATAGAGGAATGAATAAATTTCTGGTTCTGTTGGTGTTTGCCCACTAACAGAGCCCATGCCCTTGATCTCTACCTTGTCTTTATGAGCAGAGCACACTCTGAGCACAGTGTGGGAAGATTCCCCAAATCCTACAAGTGAAAGTTCTCAACCAGTGACAATGATGCGCATAAGATTGGTTTTGAGATGCTAAAAAAGGGAAGAAGGTGGAACAACCATTGAAAGCGCCACAAGTGGAGGCACCACCTCAATCCTTATCCTCAAAGAGCAAACCAAAGCACTTGATCAATGAACCACTGCAAGGAGGAGTCCAGTTCGAAGGACTCTAAACATCGAACCCTCACCGTGGGGTAACATCGGTAGTTACCATATCTACTTTCTTGCATCGTATGATTTATTAGCATGTTTACTCTTCTATTAGTATTGCATTGAAAACAATAAAAATAAATAGATGTGCATTAGGCTGTATTCATGCATCTTAAAAACTTAAAGCCCCATGTAAAAACTCTTGTGGTATAAAAACGTAGGAGTGCTCACTTTGTGGTGGCCTACAAAAAAAAAATATATATCATGCATTTGTACTTTCTGCATATAAACCCATAAAACTCTAAAAATATTAATTGAGCATCCTGCTGCAACTGTTATCATAAAAATCTTTTGAACCCTCCATAACACCCAATCCTCTAAAATGGCTAATCATTAACTTTTTATCCTAATACCATTCCACGAGTTTTGGTGTTTTGTGAGAGCTTTATGCAGGATGACTCCGAGAGTTAGCTCACCTAGGTAGCTTCATCTTTACCACTCGAAGTATACCTTTTCGACACATAGTTAACCCCTGTGTGGAGGAAGTAAATTCTTTGGTGATGAGATTGAAGTATTCCTAGCAACACTTGCTCTTATAATCATGAGCTCCTCTATAAGGACCACTCAGCTTCAACGCTCAACTACGACAACATTCAGCTTGGGGGAGAGCATCCCCTAGTTATCAGGTAAGTATACCTATGCGATTATCGAGTCTATCTTATAGTCATAAAATACCAAAAATATATGGGCACATGAAGGTCCACATTCATAGAGTCTTTTGTGAGTCCATTAGTTAAAAAAAGATGAATAATAATTAAAACCAAATAAAGATATTCTAGCTATTTATTAAGGTGTGATCATAGAGTGTGTTTGTAAGTCTATCTAGTTTGTTAAGAGTCAAATAAAACTGAGGAACAATAAAATTTAGACTTGGAGATGATGAATAGTTGCTCTGCCGTAATTCCTTTTAAGTACCTAGTTTTCAACCTCAAGTTCTCCTGAGTTTTGGGTATGACTGTTTTGATATAAGAATTTACTCTGAACCTGAAACTTGTGGAGGCATATGCTTGAGCTAAGTCTAGGTGATTGATGGATATGATATGAGAAAGTCTGAGCTGCTATTTATCTTATTCCTAGCGATACTAAGTTCTAGAGATTTATCTTTTAAAATCTAAAATCTTACATGATGAGCTCTTGTATGACAAAGTTTGAATTCCTACCAAAGCCATATATGACATACATTTAGAGTAGGAAAATCTTTGCTCATTTATGCTGCTTGCTTTGCATTGAGTTTAGTCAACCTTTGTCTATCTTATGAGAGACTTGTCATGCTTTTAAAATCAAGATCACTTACACACTCCACCCACATATGCATTACTCCTACTCTTGGAGTAAGCGCAATTATTTTCCACTTTTATCCAGATCCACCTTAAAAATGTTTTTCTCCTACACTGGGAGTCAAACATCCAAAAGTATACCCCATAAGACAACCCCTATTAAATGCTCTAAGTGCTTATTGCTATCTCTCCAATTATCATATTCAAAGGGTGCATGTGGCTATGCAAAAGAAAAGTTATTGAAAAAAGAGAGAAGAAAGGGGAGTAAAAAAATGGACAAGTGTCTAATCAATTCAAACAATGGGTACTTAGATGCCCGCCTCCCTGAAAAAAAAGAGAAAAAGAGAGAGAAAGAATAAAGATAGCCCACGTTTTCCCGCGAAATTTCTAAGTTCAAGAGAGAGATTTATTTTCGAAGAGCAAAAGTAGAATTAGAATTAGCCACCATATATTCACCTATCCACCATACTCCATACACATGCACATCTTGGTTTGATTGTATGACTTGACTCTCTTTGGATCCATTGTTTGACTTTACAATATATGGATTGCAAGTATGCTCATCCTTGTTTAATGCCACTCCTATGAGCTCCACTATAATCATTAGTTGTAGGAGGGTATGACAACATGAATGCCTCAAGTGAGATCCATAAATATCACATATTAAAGAGATTTGAGGGTTTCATACAATTAAGCTCTGAGTTTTATTTCAAAACTTGCAAAAACTCTGGAATATTGGTTGAGTGAAGAATTTGAGACATAGTGCTTAACTTGATTGTTCTATCTTTCAATTGCTCAAGACCCATGTGAAAGTTGAAAAGCCCCATAGCTACAGGTAAAATGAGTAAGTTTGAAAGTTAGAGCAGTTTTGTCTAATCTGGAGGAGAATTTTTGTTTGAAAGCATGTGTACTTTTGAGGCGTGAAAGCATTATAGCAACTCCTGATCCAACTTTAGGCTTTGCTAAGGGACTAGCAAAGGGTAAGCTTAGGGGAGTTGTTGACGGTGGATCGCGTCAACATTTAATAGATCAATAGACACGAGAAACACATAAATATCTAGAAGTCTAGGGTTTTATCTGACAATTTTCACAAGTTTTGGTGATTTATCAATTTCCAGGGACTATTCCAGAAAACGGCAGAAAAGGACTTAATTATCAAAATACATCTCAAAATTATCCGCAACTCAAGAATACGCCATCCAGAATACACCGGGGCGAAGGGGAGCACGAGAGGCTTCCACCTGTCATGCCGCCCGGCCCCCCATGACGGGAAGTCTCTCCCACCTTCCGAAGTCTTCCTCCACCGCCATTGAAGGTTCATCTCAGCCGTCCCTTAAGTCGGTTTGATCCAACGGCCATCATGCATCCCACCGGACTATAAATATAGGGCCAGACCCCCCCTCCTGGAGCCATCAAGTCATTTGGAGATCAAGCCTCCAGAGCCAGAAACCCTAGTTCCTCAGAGTTCCTCTATTCTATAGTAGTAGCCTAGTTAGATTAATCTAGAGGGAGTCAAGCTGAGTTAACCTAGCTTGGGTTCCCGATTGGTGTTGTCAGGAGCGTGGAGTTCGGTACTATTCTTATACTCTTTTATTGTATTATTCATTATTGTGTTTACTACAACGCTCTTAGCAATATTAGTATTCATCTTATGTTCTTGATTGCAATGTTCATCGTCTACTTTGATTACATGTCTAGTATAGTTAGTCCACTGCTATTGAATTCTTATATATGCTCGTATAGCGCTCATCCAGATGTACACTGGGTGAGTGGTAGGCATTATTTAGGCATGGAGCCTAGATATTATGCTTATCTACGAGTGCCCCCTGATGTGCCGTGTCACGTGGTAGCTCGTGGAGGTGACTTATAGCTTCATTGAATCCTCTGTAATCCACCCTTCGCACATAGGTTTGTAGAGCGCGGTCGCGATGGAAGGTGACAGTTGTCTTAATTTCCTTCTTTAGTTGATGCTCCTTATGTTTGATATCATAGCAGCCTAACAATGATTGCTAGATGTGTTTGCACTAATTGAAGTGTTCGTTGATGTGTAATTATAGAATGACACTGGGAACTATTTCTCTAATATTCGGATCTAATGCGTTATTATGGTAGTTAGAGTGCTACGAGTGAATCTATTATCTTAATATGATACTTGATCAATGCTTATAATATATATATCCTATGACTTATCCCTGTTATGAGTAGATTTGAGGTTATGGTTTCTTTGTTGCATTAACGGTATAAGTTATCAATATATCTGCCGGACCTTCCCAAAGTGGTATAAATATAAATCGACAACCTGGTAATACTCTAGGTAAAATGCTACAATGGTTTAATTATACAGGCGCTTGCGGATCCTTTTCATAAATATATATATCTTTATATTCTTCCTAGTCACATAAAATGATATAGATCTATTTAGTGTTGTTCTTGTAATAATGCTAGATAGTACCAACAAACATTCTTTGGCACCATAGCTAGGGATGACAACCTAGTTGTGGGGGTTTAGACCCCTATACCCTCACGGCTGGCCTTTGGCCTCGACAGACAGGGCGGCCCAGCCCACAAGACCAAGACCGATCGGCCTCTCTGGCCTGGTCGGAGTCCCAGGCGGACAATTAAGAGTTACTTGTCATGCAACAGAACTAGTCGGTTAGGAAACCAATTGTACTCTACCTAGATACGGTTTGTTTGTAACCGACCACCTCGGGATTTCAGGATCTGTAACCCTGCCCCCTAGACTATATAAGGCGGGCAGGGACCCCCCTACAAAACATCTTTTTCTCAATCATCAATAACAGAAGAGCAGGACGTAGGGTATTACGCATCAGGCGGCCCGAACCTGGTTAAACCGTGTGTGCTGTTCTTCCTGTTCCATCTCGCTTGTAGTCTAATAGCGTGCCTCCACCACAAATCACTACCGTCGGTATACCCGTGGTAGACTACCACCGATATTTCGTCGACAGTAATGCGCCAGGTAGGGGGTGCGCGTGCAAACTTAGGAGCAAGCAAGATAGTGTCCTTCGCCACAACCATGGAGATCGAAGCCGGGTCGATCTTCACCGTAGGCTCTTTCACTTGGACTGTCTCCGCGACGGGAGGCGTGGGAGGAACGTCGGTAGATTCGGCGCCAATGCCTCAAGCTCCACCTCGTCCCTCGGGATCAATCTCGAGGGCGCCACGTCCGGCGACTCGACCACCACTCCCTCGCTACCAAGGAAGGCAGATCGACAATTTCGATCTGCTCGAATCCATCGACCGGCTCGGAAGGGGCCTCGAGGAGATGGCCGAGCAGTTGGGATCGGCCCAGAATCGGTTCAATGACGATGGCTTCACCCTTGTTCAGCCACGTCGGCTTCGGGCTCAGGCTCGCGCCGGCACTCAAAACCGTCCAGATTCCGGTCTGGCCTCGGTAAGGCGCGGTCAGCAAGTCCGCACCAATCCGTTCCGTCGCCCAGGCTCTGATCTGGTTGCGACAAGGTGCAACCCTCAGTTTCACGCCAATCAGCTTCGCCGCCTAGATTCCAATCTGGTCACGGCTCGACCACGGCGTGGCGCACAGGCCCGCGTCGGACAAACTCACCGCTCGGATTCGGATCCGATTGTGGCTCGACCTCGGCGTGGCGCACAGGCCCGCGTTGATCGACGTCGCCGCCTAGACCCAGCTCTAGTAGCGGCTCAACCTCAGCACGGCCCCCGGGTCCGTGCTAGCCGTTCAAATTCAGGTCTGACGGGGGTCCGACCACCAAACTCTCAGAATCGTCCTCAACCTCGTCCGGTGACTGGTCAGACAAGCTTGAGGGGTGACGACCAGGTTGAATCAGGTCAAAACCCATTCCCCTTCGTGATGCCTAACGCCTCCAGGGCGTACCAGCAACAGGCGGAGAGGCTTTTCCAAAGCCAACACCAGCAATCGCCCCCAACTCAGCTTATCGAGTTCCATCTCGACGGGATGACTAGGCACATTGTCCACCACGTCCATAGTGGGGGAACTTCCACTGGATCAATCGATGAAGGAGAAGGTGGCTCGAGTTCCATCTCCGGCTGGACGGAGCGACCGCCACCGAAAAGCTCTACTTCTACAAGCTCCGCCCGGCCAGCGGGACGACGATGAATTCCCCCAATGAGTGGCCAAGCTGTTCGACACAACCGACTTCCCCAATACCCTCCTGGGTTCAGAGGAGCTGTCTTCAACGTCAGCATTGACGAGAATGAGCCCGTCGTCGAATCGGTTGAGGAAAGGCAGCAAAGGGTCGCTCGTAATGAAGACGGAAGCTCGACGCTGCGTCTGGCCCAACCGCAGTCCAGGCACCTCCGGCCTGCCGGGCGGGCGCCGACGCCAGACGTAGCAGCGCCCGACGCCGACGCCGAACAGGAACCGCCGCCCGCCCCAAGGGCCAACCGACAGAGAGGGAGGATGCAGCCCCGCAATTTGGCAGATGAGTTCGACCTGGTCGGTGATCGACAAGTCCACAAGACGCCCAGCGCCAATATCGCCGTCGCAGTCCAGCGACTTCGTGACATGTAGGCTACACCAGAAATCCAGGCTGTCCTCGACCATCTCAAGGCTGCGGAAGCTCAAGTCAACTTCATGCGCGAGATGTCGGCCGGTCCGTCTTAGAGCCGCCGCTCTCGCAGCACGTACCGCGGTCGCGGGGACCAGGCGGAGGGTGGCGACGCCAATGACCGGGATCGGCAAAGTCAGCGTGAAGCTCAACCCGCTCAACGTCAGGAGCGCTGTAACCGCCAAAGAGATGGTGGCAACAGGCAACCACCACGCGTACCTCAGGAGGTCAATCAGCCCGACCTCCACAACATCATCGACAACCGATATCGAGCTCGGCACGGGGCTCCAGGTCCCAAATGCTTCTTTGAGAGGCCACGCCAAGTAAATTGGCCGAGAAGCTTCAAGATTGGAGACTTGAGGCATACGACGGCAAAGCTGACCCCGAACAGTGGATGGTCATCTATGAGACAACTGTCCAGGCAGCCGGGGGTGGCGAGCACGTCATGGCAAACTACCTTCCGGCAGTGCTCGGGGAGTCCGCTAACCGGTGGTTGATGCGCCAAAGGGACGGTTCTATCCATAGCTGGCCGCAGCTACGGGAGATGTTCGTAGACAACTACAGGCCAACCTGCGAGTAGCCTGGCACCAAGTACGAGCTTGCCCTAATCTAGGACTCACCCCATCAGTACTTACGGCATTATATCCGCCGTTTCTCCGAAGTCTGGATCACCGTCAAGGACCTCAGCGTCCCGGAGGCCATCGGGATCTTCATCGCTGGGCTCCGATAGCCGCGCAACACCGACCTCTGCAAAGAACTCCTGCGTAAAGCGGCAAAGAACAATGGAGGAAATGTTCAACATTGCCCAAGAGTGGGCGCGCGTCGATGAAGCCCTTGTCCAATACGATGATGGCACCCACGACATATACAAGCGCATTCGGCCTTGTGACGACGACGACAGAGATCTAGACTACGACGGCCCGGCGGGGACCTCATACGATCGTCGCAATCCCAGGCAAGAAGACCGCGGCGGCAATCGCCGCGATGACCGAGGTAACGGCGCGCCGTGACAATCGGAATACCGATCGTCACGGCGGCGACCGGCAAATGCAAAGGGGCGGGGACGCGGGGAACGGGATCGCCGCAACCGCGGCAACTGCCAACGCAACTTTATCAACAACACTGACAAGGGTAGAAGCGCGAGGTCGATGGTGACTATGGCGAGTACGACAAGATCCTCAACGTTGACTGCCCCCGTCACCCTAACAAGGGGCACACCTTCAGCGAATGTCACGGCTTCGCCAGCATCTTCGCCCGTAAGAGGCAGCGTACCAATAAGAAGGGCTACCCCAAGAAGCCCAATACGTGCTCCAAGTCCGATGACGATGAGGACGACGGCAAGAAACCGCGTCACGCCTACAAGGACCCGGAGAAGCATGTGACTGCCATGATCTTCGGAGGCAAGGGCGCCATGGAAAACGCGCGGGGGAAGAAGCTCCTCAAGAGGCACATCGTTGCACTCTCAGAGGCCGATACGCTCGTCGCCGACGTCCGAGCTCAAGCCTGGTCAGAGCAGCCCATATCCTTCAGTCGATCCAACATGTGGGCCAAACTACCTGACGCGGGCCGCTTTCCTCTGGTCCTTGACCCAGTAATCGGCAGCGTCCACTTTGAGAAAGTGCTGATAGACGGCGGCAGTGCTCTAAATATCCTTTTTCACCATGCTTTCCTGGAGCTTGGTTTATCAGAGGATTAGCTCGAACCCTGCGATTCACCGTTCTGGGGTATCATGCCCGACAAGCCTTCCATGCCCCTTGGGCAGATAACGCTACCTGTTCAGTTCGGCACACCGCAGCACTTCCGCGTCGACTACATCAACTTCATCGTGGCCGACTTCTATGGCATCTACCATGCAATACTCGGCAGGCTTGCCCTCACCAAGTTCATGGCTGTACCGCAGTACGGCTATCTTGTCCTCAAGTTGCCAACCGCGCAGGGTATCTTGTCTCTCCGTGGCAATGTCCTCATGGCTCATGCATGCGAGACAAGTGCGTTCGCCGCTGCTGAGGCCGAAGAAGTTAAAGCTCGCGTGGAGGAAGCTACCTTCCAGCTCAGGACTTCAAAGCCAGCAGAGCTCGAGCCTCCAGTCAAGCAGCATCAGCGCCCTGAAGAGATTACCAAGGTAAACAAAAAGGTCAACCTAGTCCCCGGAGATCCCACCAAGATGGCGATTATCGGGGGCAATCTTGACCCCAAATAGGAAGACGCGCTCGTCCGTTTCCTGCAGGAAAACATAAGCGTTTTTGCGTGGAAACCTGCTGACATGCCCGGTGTCCCCAGGGAACGGATCGAGCACTTCCTTAATGTCTCCGAGACAGCCAAACCAGTCAAGCAGAAGCTACGACGATTCGCTCGGGACAGGAAGGAGGCAATTAGGGCAGAGATAACCCGGCTCTTAGATGCCGGCTTCATTAGAGAAGTGTACCATCCAGACTGGTTAGCAAATCCAGTCCTTGTACGCAAAAAGAATAATGATTGGAGGATGTGCGTTGATTACACCGATCTCAACAAACACTGCCGAAAAGACCCCTTTCTGCTCCCTCGCATCAACGAGGTGGTCGACTCCACCGTGGGTTGCCAATTGCTTTCTTTCTTAGATTGCTATTCGGGCTATCACCAGATTGCCCTCGCATTAGATGATCAGGAAAAGACGTCGTTCATAACTCCCTTCGGTGCGTACTGTTACACAACCATGTCGTTCGGCTTAAAAAACGCTGGTGCGACATACCAGCGCGCCATACAATAATGCCTCGAGGCAGAGATCCGTGACGGACTATGCGAAGCATACGTCGATGACGTAGTGGTGAAAACGAAAGAGGTCTCGACCCTGATCGATGACCTCGATAGGACTTTCAATGGAAGCTCAACCCGAACAAGTGCGTTTTTGGTGTTCCCTCCGGCGCACTTCTCGGTAGCGTGGTTAGCCAAGACGGCATACGACCTAACCCTGAAAAGGTCAAAATCGTGCTAGATATGAAGCCCCCAAATGCGTCAAGGACATCCAAAAGCTAACAGGATGCATGGCCACCCTTAGCAGGTACATATCCCGAACAAGGGTCTTCCCTTCTTTCGTTTGCTCAGAGCGAAGGAGAAGTTCGTATGGTCTGAAGAAGCCGACGCCGCCTTCAATGAGCTCAAGACCTACTTATCTTCACCACCCGTCCTCACGGCACCCACAGGGGATGAGCACCTGCTGCTCTATATTGCCGCCACAGACAGAGTGATCAGCACCGTCCTAGTGGTCGAGCGCAACGAACCCAAGTTCGTTCATCCCGTCCAGCGACCAATATACTACATCAGTGAGGTACTTAACGAGACCAAGCAGCGGTATCCGCATGTCCAAAAACTCCTTTATGCAATTCTGGTCACTAAAAGGAAGGTCTCAAGATTACTTCCAAAGAGTATGGCATCACCGTGGGTTACCGAAAGCGGCGCCGAGAGATATCTTGCGCAACAAGGACGCCACTGGCAGAATTGTCAAGTGGGCAATCAAGCTCAGTCCTTTTCAGCTCGGATTCCGCAGCCGCACTACTATAAAGTCTCAGGCTCTAGCCGACTTTTTGGTTGAATGGACGGACATAACGTTACCCATATCTGATACGGTTGAAGAACAATGGAAGATGTATTTTGATGGCTCGCTAAATATAGGCGGCGCAGGAGCCGGAGTCTTCTTCATAGCACCTTCCGGGGGTCAGCTGCGATACGTTCTACGTATCCACTTCAAAGCTTCCAATAACGCTGCCGAATATGAGGCCGCATTGCACGGACTTCGCATTGCTGTTGAGCTTGGCGTCAAGCGGCTTCTCGTCTACGGTGATTCGGCCCTGGTCATTAATCAGGTCAACAAAGATTGGGACTGCACCAACGAAAAGATGGATGCTTATGTGACCGCGATCCGGAAACTTGAAGACAAGTTTTATGGCCTTGAGTTCATCCATGTGCCCGGGCAGAGAACCAAGCTACCGATTTTAATTGTCCAAATTAGGGTCATCCCGGTCGAAGTCCCTCATGGAGTCTTCGTTCACGACCTGATCACCCCATCCATTCATGAAGGGAAGCCAGACATAAGGCAGCGAGTCCCCTGAGCCGTTACCTTCACCAAATCGATGCACGACCATCGCCTAATCCTGGCACTTCTCATATGGTGGCTCCGGTTAGTAAACGGATCGACCAGTCTTCGGGTCCAGACAACATTCCGGAGATCGACCATCGGCACAGGCTCAACGGCGACGCCGACCGATCAGTCGGACGGCCAACCTGAGGCTCTTCCATCAGACTGGAGGTTGCCTTTCATCCAGTACCTCACCAACAAGGCAGTACCAGATGATAAGAACGAAGCAGAGCGTCTTGTCCGTCGAAGTCACAACTACATACTAGTTGACGGCCAGCTTATGCACAAAAACGCGAAGGCTGAAATACTCCGAAGTGCATTACACCGGCGAAGGACGGCGTCGCTCTACTAGGCAAAATCCATTCTGGCACATGCGGTAACCATTCGGCATCACGGACACTGGTCGGTAAGGCTTTTCGTGCTGGTTTCTACTGGCCCAATGCCGTGGCCGATGCCGAGCACTTAGTTCGACACTGCAAGAACTGTCAGTTCTTCGCCAAGTTGATTCATGTCCCTGCGCATGAACTCCAGACGATTCCAGTCTCTTGGCCCTTTTCATGCTGGGGACTCGACACGATCGGACCATTTAAAACAGCACCAGGCGGTTTTAAATATGTCTATATCCTCATAGACAAGTTTTCCAAATGGATCGAGTACAAACCCCTAGTCAAGGCAACCGCAAATAAGGCTTCGGAGATGCTTAATGATGTCATTCACCGTTTTGGCATCCCTAATAGCATTATAACTGACCTCGGCAACACGTTCACAGGAAGTCACTTCTGGGATTTCTGCGATGACTTGTCCATACAAGTCAAGTACGTGTCTGTTGCTCACCCATGAGCCAACGGACAGGTCGAGCGCGCTAACAGCATGATCATTGACGCCTTGCGCAAACATCTATTTCGCGAAGATGGTCTATATCCAGGGCGATGGTTGAAGGAACTACTAGCGGTGATCCGGGGCTTGCGTACCCAGCCCTGTCGCAGCATAGGCGTCTCTCCGTACTTCATGATATTTGGCTCTGAAGCTGTACTACCAGCCGAGGTCGCCCACCGGTCTCCTAGGATCGATTATTTCGACGAAGACGCCTCGGATGAAGCACGGGAGCTCGATATCAACGCCCTGGAAGAACGACGCCTTGACACGTGCGTTCAGAACGCTCGGTACTTAGCTAGCCTACGTCGTTACTATAACCGCAACGTCAAAGATCGCTTCTTCGTTGTTGGTGACCTGGTGCTCCGGTGCAAGCATAAGACAGAAGGCCTTCACAAGCTGTCCTCTCACTGGGAGGGGCCATTCATGATAAAGGCAGTCACCAGGCCTACATCCTACAGGCTCTGCACTTTAGATGGCATCGATGTACCCAGCTCCTAGCACATCGAGCAGCTTATAAGGTTCTACCCTTGATAGGCGGCATAGAATAAGATATGTATCTTTTCTTTTCTTTTGTATTCAAGTCAAAGTTAATAAAGTTTGGTTCATGGATCATCTATTTTGTGCAAATGTTTTATATCGTAAAACATACTTTTCAATAAGCCAGATGCACGGTCTAATGCTCGATAGGAACAATCGAGCAGTGCATCGCCTCTCTAGTTCCTCCGATCACGTGTTACGGCTCCGAGCCATAGAGCACGAGGAGATGCTAGCGATCGCTCTCTAACGGTACTAGGGTCCTAAGCGTGCCCTAAGCAAGTCTTTGTTCCACGAGAGGTCACCTAGTCACCTAACGAGCTAATTCGCTTCAAAAGGATGCTACACGACTACACGCATATGAACCTCTTTAAAAACTAAGCGAGTCTCATACTCGTTTACTGCTTCAACTTGACTTAAATTCATTGCTTGTTGTGAACCCGCTGAAGTTTCATAATTTTTAACCTACGTTGTTTATATTGTTTTTTGTAGTTCTCCGTGTTTACCAACCTCAAGCCTTGCTGTTAAGAGTTCCCAGCTCTAACTTAGCGGATGGTATTCCAAATATCATTATGCAAGTCAGCAAATATGGATAAACCCTAAGTATATAACTAAATACTCGGTACAGGCCGAGTACAATAAATAAGTGTATATTTACATCAGGCAGTTTCTCACATATTTACAAGGAGACGCTCTGCTACTCAAGAGGCCTGGCTTGATGATCCTTCATCGACCAACTTGACGTTCTGCGTTACCCTTGATGCAGTGTCCCAAAAGCCAAGTCGAAGGTCATTCACTTCTTCCGGACTGGTGTTGGCCGCTGCTCCTTCTTCAACCCTCTTGAGGTCGATTCAGGGGTAGTGTGACTTCGCCAGCGCCAGAACAAAGGACACCGCAAACTGACCCGCTTCACGCACAAAATCTTTGAATAAGGGCCAGGCCCTCTTGCAAAGATCCATGACAGCTTCAGGGCTATTCACTGGGTCAGATATCTCCATGGCTTTTGGAGACAGCTCCTTCATCAGTGGCCTCAGCCCAGCCTCGACCTCTCGCCAGCGCTCCCTGAGTTTGGTATTCTCCTCAGTCAGCACACCAAATTGTGCCATGTGTTTTCTTCGGAGCTCTGTCCAGACAAAAACTGATTGTTGTTAAAACAATTTCGGTACATAAGGAGGAGGAAGTGGTCGGATACAGACCTGCCATCTCGGCTTCGGCTCTTCAATCTTCAATTCTTGGGCGGCGTGATAACTCCTGCGCCTTCAACAGATCGACCTCCTCCAGTTCTGCATCATAATAGGCAGATATATAGATTTTCTATACACTATTAGATTCCAGAGGTGTGGACAACACTCTTACCTTTCGCCTTCCCTTCAAGGACGCTAACCTTGTACTTCAGGGCGCCGTTCTCACTATGCAGGCGTTCATTTTCGGCCATAGTGGGCCGAAACTGTTCTATCATATCCACCCGCTGCTGAGCAACGTTTTGCAGGCCCTAAAAAGCATTATAACACATTAGTTCCGACTAATGATTTAGTCACACACCGAGTGTTTATTTTCAGCATATACCTGCACATGCTCCCGCAGCTGTTTGAAGGAGGCCTCAATGTTCTCTTGGATCGGGGCGTCGACCTTAGATTCGAACACCTGCCACTCTCCGTCTTCATCTTGACGGGCCATGAAGCTCACTTTTCCTGGAACCCATTTTGGTTTCTCAGGATGACCGGTGATCTCCTCCAGTTCTTCCGAAGGATCTTGAGTGGCAGGCGCACCGGTTCTGGCCCGTGCTTGAACAGTAGTCGGTGGTGTCCCCCTCCTCGAAACATGACCGACCACACCTCCCTCAGCATTCTCGTTATCTTCACGATGAGGGGATGGCGGGTTCCTTGGTGGAGAAGGGTGGTCGGCCTCTTGAGCGAAGTCGTCTTGGTTCTCGGGAACCTCGACACTTTTCTCCGATTGCTGGCCCTGGGGACTCCCCTCTTTCTATGTGCTGGCTTGTCTGCAAGACCGGTAGGTAATTATGATCAGCATGATATAATAAATATATTTAGAACGCAAGTGCCCATACCTGGTGGACTGCTTGACAAAGCACTGAAAGCGTCCAGCTCCTCCGCGGCTGGACGAACCACCCTGACCACCAGTGCCGTTTCCCCCACCACCAGACTCTGAGTGTGGTGGTCGAGGACCGGGAGTAGGGACTTTCTGTTGCCCCGTCGCCGACTGCTCGGGCGCCAGCCTCTGGGCCGTCTTCGACCTCCTTGGAGGACTGCTCCCTCCGCCACCTTCGGTTGTTGCCTGTGTGGTCCTTGGTGGCGTTGTCTACGGCTGGGTTCGTGGCTGCCGGCGTGGAGTGCCGGTGGTAGTGATCGGCGGCGCGGTTGCCTTCGGCGTTTGGCTCGAACCGACTCAAGGGGATCTGTATCCTCTGCGTCGAGTCCGAGCTCTTAATTATTGCTCGACGCCGCATCTCGCCCTCTTCATTGATCTTGGTTTGCCACCGGCCCCGGTACCGGTGGGCTTCGCTTTTCTTCTCTGGCGGCGGCGGCATTGGATCCTTTCCTGTCGCCTTACGCTTCAGGTGTTTTTCAGGAGCACCTGAAGTTTCTTCTCCGCCCTGGCCACCGTGTTCGACCTCCTCTGATGGTCTGGTTTTCTTTTGCTGGCCACGGATCGCATCGCCAGTAGGCCATTGTTCTACTGGGACAGAAGATACAAAAGATCGGTGATCCTGTCCAAGACATTGTTAAGCCACATTACAAGACAATCACACATGCAAAAGTTAACTGACATGGTGTATTATAATTTCCTTTCACTTACCGGTGGAGGAGGATTCTTCAAAGTAAACGGAGGCACTCCTTTTGGGAAGGAGTACTTGGCAAAACCTTCGAACATCTTCGAAAGCCGGTTCTCCGCTTCTTCACGCTCCAGGCTTTCTCTGCTCTCTCGAGACGGGTCTCCGCGCCCTTGGTACTCAAACATAGAGTTCACTCTTTCCTTCAGGGGCTGGATGCGATGGACAACGAACTGGCTGGCAACCACTACCCCGTCAATCTTGCTGAAATCCATCAGGGATAACAGTTCTTCGACTTGAACCATTTGATCCACATCTGGTTTTTCAGACCACCGGGGATTGAACTAGGGAATCTGAGTGACATCATAAGGAACTGGTCGGCCTTCAAGATTCTGGTTGATGTAAAACCAGCGCTTCATCCAGTTCTTGGTGTTTGATGTATGACCAACGGTCATCCAGCGGGACTTTACACCCTCCCTCAACGCAATGTAGCAACCGCCGGCCACCTGAGATCCATCAGACCCCTCCCCTTTCTTCTTCAGGACATACAGGTGGCGGAACAGATTGAAATGCGGTGCTATCCCCAAGTAGCACTCGCAGTACGCCACAAAGATAGCAATGGTCAAAATTGAGTTGGGGGGAGGTTGCAGATTGAAATCGCCCAGAAAATACATAAATCCATGAGGAAACTGTGCACCGGAATCCCTAATCCCCGAAGGAAATAATCTTCGAATACAACAATTTCATCCTCATGGGGCTGGGGATAGCGTTCACCTGATGGCGGCGCCCTCCACACCACCAATTCCGGTGGCGGCAGCAGACCTCCCTGCGCCATTGCCTCCAACGACTTCTGCGTCATCACGGATTTCTGCCAATGGGTCTCCATCAGCTTCTTGCGCGCCGCCTCCGTTGATGAGACTTTCTTCTTCCCCATTGCGATTTCAGGCTGCGTGTGCGAGATGTAGAGTGCGCGGATGGCAGTTGTCGAAAACCTAGGATGTGCGCCGGAGATTGAGGAGAAGAAAGCGGCGGAAATGGCAACGACTGCTAAAGTGTGGAAGAGGAAGCGGCGGCCGTCGGGCTATTTATACCATGCGGGTGGCCCATTGACTCTCCCGAGGCCACTGTGGACTTTCTTTTTACCCTAATTTTTAACTGGGCTTTCTTGGGCCGAGTTAACTTTACACGGTTATTTTCTCTCCTACGGTACATTGAGCCATTTTTCAAGTCCTGGTGTGCTAGTCCTACTGGGGACTAGGCCCACCCGTTGACTGCATGATCAGTCTGGTCCACCAGTCAGACTGGGGACTGAAGGTTTTTATAGAAGTAATATATAGTCCCGGTCGACCAGATCAATCTGGGGACTGGGCACACACCCGAACTGTGCATTCTTACGCCCTGGTCGACCAGATCAGTCTGGGGACTGGGCGCATAGCCTGGATACGCATTATTAAATACTGGTCGACCAGAATAGATTGGGGACTGAGCCCTTTCGATTACCTTGCGGACTGATCGATCAGCCCAGTAAATGGCTAAACTCGGAGATTTACATTCATCAAATTACAACAGAACATTGAGATTAATTATGATTCTACGAAGACATTAACAATGCAAGATGAGTGTTTTTCTGGGTCATTCAGATTGGGTCATTCAGGACCTAGTTACAAACTACTTGCCTACGGCATTTTTTACAAAAGCTATGACGCCTGGCGAGTTTCCCATGGATCCTGACCCAGAACCTTCTGTTCAAGGACCAGTAAACCCATGGAACCACAAAAAGCAGTCCTCTACCAAGCGTCTGCTGGCAGGCATACCTGAACACCTGCCAGGAACCTATGGAGTGTCGTTCATGACATCCTCCACGGCCACCTCCTCCGCTATGGCGTCGGCGGCATCGTCGATGTCGGATGAGATGCTCCAGTCGGCGGACGTTCCCCTTCCAGGAAGACCAACGAGTCCCCGGAGATCCACGCTAGAGCGGGGCGGAGTTGCCCGGCGCCGCCGACGCTCGATTGCACGCCGTGTGACACGAACTCCTGGATTCGGCCGGGCGTATTCTCCGGCCGCTCGGGGGGAGTCTCCCCGCCGCCCGGTGAAGGCGGCGACGCTTCCCGCCCCGGGAGGAGGACAGTGCAGGCTCCTCCTCCGGTTGCACCACCCTCTCGTCGGCCGCCCGGGTGGTTGGCCCGGGCTTGTTCGCCTCCGCCTCGGCTTTGCTCGGCCAGCTGCCATCACGGCATTCAGCCGTTCCCGTAGTTCCGCCATGGCGACCGTTCTGGTCACCATGGCATGCCGGCTCCCGGCATTTCCTTCTCCAGCTTCCTCCACAGCAGGGGAGGCGGGCTGCGCGTGGGGCGCCCGATAGCGACACCACGCAAGCAACAAATCAAGTCAGATTGGATTTCGATTTCTCACCAAATGTGTGTACTATAGTAACACGGCTGCTTACCCTGCGTTATGACGGCGCCTGCTGGAAGGACCGCTCGGCGAGCTCTCTGCTGGCCGCTTGCCGTGCTCCATTCGATGGTGCTGGAGTATCACAAGATTGGATTGGAAGGAGGAGACCTGAGCAACCGGCTAGAGTTTCTTTGGATTTGGGATGCTTCTTCTCACCGCCGCGCCTTTCTATTTATAAGCGGCCATCAGGAAGGTAAGCGGACGAGTGGGAATCGCTACATAGCTCCGCGACGGATCGCTTTCCCCACGACTGGAAAGAGCTATCATTGCGGCCATGACCGAATGCGAACCGCCGCGGCACGTTCTCCAGTACAGATTTCTCGGCCTCCGTGCCGGGATGGTCTTTTTTGCCCCTCTGAGTGAGGCGAACGGTTAACGGGGCCGTCGGCTGGGTATCAGGCCCATGCTGTATAATTTTCGACTTTTTGATTATTTTGATTTTCCGCAGTGTTACATCTTTTTTCTGGAAAAGGTGATTATTCTGAGTGATTATCAAGTTTTTTCTTAAAAGCTTGCTACAACATGTTTCTCATCTTCTAACAACCTTAGGGACTATGTGGGCCCATGTCACTTCAGCAGTGGGCCTGTTCCTGATATGAGTTCTGACCCCTACCGTGTGTATAGCTTTTCTGAAAGGCTAGTTTCTTTGATTACACCAATGATACCTGATATCATATGCTACTGTGGGCCCACGTCTCTAGACATGAGCTGCTTTTTTCTTTTTTCTTGAGCAACATGCATCTTTCGACAAAGATGAATAAATTTGCCTCTGAGGTTGATTCCTTCTTCAAACTGCCTGGCGTTATGCTAAACTGGTTGGGTCTTTGCAGAACTGGTCGGTTCTTCGTAGGGCTGGTCGGCAAGTTAATGACAGGTTACAACTATGCAAGGTTACAAGACGGACTGGTCGGCAAGCGTCAGAGCGGTGTCACTTCTCAAGATCCATGGTGCTCGGGGACTAGCTGTGGGGGGTTTAGACCCCTATACCCCTCAATGGCCGGCCTTTGGCCTCGACAGACATGTGGCGGCCCAGCCCACAAGACCAAGACCGATCGGGCTCTCTGGCCTGGTCGGAGTCCCAGGCGGACAATTAAGAGTTACTTGTCATGCAAGGAAACTAGTCGGTTAGGAAACCAATTGTACTCTACCTAGATACGGTTTGTTTGTAACCGACCACCTCAGGATTTTAGGATCTGTAACCCTGCCCCCAGACTATATAAGGCGGGCAGGGACCCCCCTCCAAAACATCTTTTTCTCAATCATCAATAACAGAAGAGCAGGACATAGGGTATTACGCATCAGGCGGCCCGAACCTGGGTAAACCGTGTGTGCTGTTCTTCCTGTTCCATCTCGCTTGTAGTCTAATAGCGTGCCTCCACCACAAATCACTACCGTCGGTATACCCATGGTAGACTGCCGTCGATATTTCGTCGACACTAGTACACTGCTAGAGGTGTAGGTAATTGATAGGTGACTATCAAAACAAGTGATGAGTTAATTAATACCAACAATACTATCACTCTTTACCTTTTCCAATTCTCTTTACCTTTTCTATCCTTCAATGAATCAACCTAATTCCATACCTATCTATAAATGTAACTTCATGAGCCTACGCTTATAGCCAGAGCCATCCTCAAAGCCTATCTTAACCTCTGACTATGAGCTACGCCCGTGTTTAATAGACATGGTCAGAAACCAATCTTTCTTCAGAGAAGATAGTGCTAGCCCTTATTCTCACCTCAATGAATTCGAGCAAACCTGTGCATGCTTGCGCATTAAGGATATGTCCGATGAGACTATCCGATGGAAGCTTTTTTTTCCGTTCTCTTTGACTGGAGAAGCTAATCATTGGTATGATCTCCATGTTGAGAGTGTTAAAGGTGACTGGAGAGCATTGTGTGCTGAATTCTGCCTTCAATTCTATCCTATCTCTAAGGTAGCAGACCTTCGATTATAGGTCCTATCCTTTAGACAAGGGAAGGAGACTCTAACTAAAGCCTAGGAACACTTTAACAATCTTACTCATTCTGGACCTAGTTTATCTATACCGGACCCCATTACGCTTTAACATTTCTATAAGGGACTAACTAGAAAAACTTCTAAATTCCTCAACCTTGCTTCTAGAGGATCCTTCTTTCATATCACTCCCGATGTTGCGAGAAATGTCCTTACCAAGATTCACAAAAACGAAACACCTTTAGAGAAGCCAGTAGAGGAAGAGAATTTGATAGTTGATCAGTGTGGGGGTATAAACCCCTATACCCTCATGACCGGTCTTGGGCCTACTCAGACGGGGCAGTCCAGCCCACAAGACCAAAACCGATCGGCCTCCTTGGCCTGGTCAGACTCCCAAGCGGACAATCAAGAGTTGCTTGTCATGCAAGGCAACTAGTCGGTTAGGAAACTAATCGTGTCCTAGTTAGATACGTTCTACTGTAACTGACCATATCAGGATCTCAGGATCTGTAACCTGCCCTCTGGACTATATAAGGCAGGTAGGGCTCCCTCAAACGCAATCAATCTTCAATCAATAACAAGAGAGCTGGATGTAGGGTATTACGCATCTAGCAGCCCGAACCTGGGTAAACCGTGTGTGATATTCTTCTTGTTACGTCTTGTTATAATCTAAGTGTGCTTTCACCAATAAATCACTACCGTCAGAATACCCATGGTAGACTGCCACCGATATTTCATCGATAGTGGCGTGCCAAGTAGGGGGTGCGCGTGCATATTTTGAGACGAGTAAGATGGTTTCCATCGCTGCTTCCATGGAGGTCTAGGCAGGTCGGACTTTCACCGTCGGTTCCTTCACCTAGACCACCGGCATCAGGGCCCATACCAGAGCCAAAGAGGAAGCATGATCAGCCGTGGCGCCGACATCTTAAGCTTCACCATCAGCTCGCTGGGCTTTGGGATCAGTCCCAAGGACGGCGGTTCAAAAGCAGCATCGCTGCAAAAGGAGGCAAGCTGACAACTCCAACCTGATCCGATCTATCCATCGGGTTGGAAGAGGCCTGGTCGAAGTACTCGATCGGCTGGAGTCAACCTAGGGTCGACCCGACGATGACGGTTTCACCCTCGTCCACCAGCGCCGGTATGGCACTTAGGCCGGTGCCAATCCGCTTCACCGCCCAGATCCAAATCTGGCCACGGCTCGACCTCGGCATGGCCTTTAAGCCCGCATCAACCAGTTCCGCCGCCCAGATCCAAATCTGGCCGTGGCGTGGCCCTCAAGCCCGTGTAGACCAGTTCCACCGCCTAGATCCAAATCTAGCCACAGCTCCACCTCGACGTGGTCCTCAAGCCCACGTCGACTAGCTTCACCGCCTAGATTCAAATCTGGCCGCGACTCCACTCCGGCACGATCCTCAAGTCTGTGCCAACCAGCAAGACGGCTCAGATCCAAATCTGGCGGCAGTACGACCACCACCTAAGCCTCGAGTTCATCCTTGGCCACAATCGGTACCTGGTCGGGACAATCCAGGGCATAGTGCCCAACCAGCTGTGGCTTGGAACCAATTCCTCTTTGGATTGGCTAACGCCTCATCAGCGTATCAACACCAGGCGAGGAGCCTATTCGAAGGTCGAGCTCCGACCCAGCCACCCCCAGCGCAGCTCATCGAGTTCCAACTCGACGGTACCACCAGGCACATTGTCCACTATGTCCACAGCAGAGGGGCCTCCAGCAGTTCTCAGTCCACCGCTCAAGAAGACGGGGTTTCAAGCTCGATCTCCGGGTTAGATGGAGCCACCGCATCCACGAGCTCCGCCTCTACGGCGGATGATGATGAGTTTTCTCAGCGGATCAAGGACCTGCTCGGTGCTGATGAATTCCTAGAATTCCCTCTAGGAGTTAGGAGCGTTGTCTTCAATGTCAGCGTGGATGAACCACCTCCCGTCCTCGAAACCCCTGCAGAAGCACAAGCGAGGGCAGATCGTAACACAGATCGTGAGCGACGCCGCGCACTTGAAGCAGCGGCAGCTGGTGCGGCACCTTAGGCCAACGACGGCGCAGCCACCGCTGCGGCCGCTGTCGCAGCAGCCGCACTTGCCGCTCCAGAAGCTGTTCTTGTCGCCCCGCAAAGAAGAAGGCTGCAACCCCAAAACCTTGAAGACGAATTCAACCTTGTCAGCGATCGGCAAGTCCATAAGACACCCAGTGCCAACATTGCCGTTGCGGTGCAGCAACTCCGGGGCATGCTAGCCACCCCAGCGCTTGAAGCCGCCCACGACCACCTCAAGGCCACAGAGGCACAAGTCAACTTCATGTGCGAGAATTCGGCCGGCCCATCTTACAGCCGCCGCCCCGCAGCACGCGCCGCGGTCGCAGGAATCAAGCAAAAGGAGGAGATGCCAACGATCGAGACCGAGAGTCATCAAGGGGCTCAGGCCGACCACAACCGAAGAATGTAAATTTGCCGTCAAGAGGGCAGCGACAGACGACTATTGACACTTCTAACATCGTTACTAGAAATAGAGATAAATCCTATCCCCAGCAATAGCGCCAAAAATGCTTGTTGGTATTTCTTATGCACAATTAAAATATGAAGGATTCCGCAAGCGCACAAAATTACCATTGTAGCATTTTACCGGGAGTATTCTAGGTATCGTTATTTATATTTTACCACTAGGAAACAATGGCTAAAGACATTGATAGTTCACCATCGTGTATCTACTAACTAGTATACCAACTAGACCTAAGCAGGGGTAAGTGGTAAATGATAAGAGTTATGCATAATGTCACACACAAAGGAGAATCCTATAGTATATGTATAGTCAACTAACTTGAGAGGCCAACGGGGGAGTTCAAGGTTCCTATGTACTTCTCTATTACTTGGGTTCTATTCTAGTTGACACTAGAATGTAACTAATGCATGGGTAAGTATAGCACACACATAGCACTTTGGAGCAGCAGTACCTTTCCAACTCTCGAATAGATGAGAAATAAGTAGTTGGGGAAGGCTGCCAAAAGCTTTACGAAACACTAGTTCCGACGTGGTGGAATATGAAGGCCACATAAAGCTGTCACTTCTATGGGCTACCAGAACTAACCGTAAGAATTTGGCACAACCTCAGGTAACCTATAGTCTAGACACCATGTCTACACTATCGATTACTACTCTAGCCACATATAATAACTAGAGCACCTAATACATGCGAAGATCCTATGCTAAGATGCAATAACTACACTAACCATACAAATAAGGCATATAGAAGTAAATAGAGAAAATAATTATACTAAAGCATAAGTCTTGCAAAGATAAGATACAGAGATATGCCAGACCTCCAAGGCACCACGACAAGATCTAGAACGAAGTCTCTCAACCCTAGCTCTCAAGTTGCTAAACTATTACATTGAAGAGACTAGCCCTAATCTCTCTGGTGTGTTGATCTCCATGAGAGTATGATCCTCAAAGGGACGCCTCTCAAATGGATCCCAACAAATAATGAATTAGGGTTTGAGGGGAGCCCTTGGAACAAACCAACATCGGTGGACGGCTGAGATCAATCCTCAAAGGTGATGTAGCAACCTGGGCGAAGCGGGCCGCTAACAGGCTTTGGGCCAGACCAGCTGGTCTGGGGTAGGACCGGCCGGCCCCACCTGGTGGCCGCCGGGCCTCCCCTTCGGCGTGGTGTCTTCTGGTACCTTCTAGATCCTTTCTGTGTGGGTGCCACTTGCAGGTGCGATATCTTTTCGTCCGGGACTCCAAATATGGTAGATGATATGTCCGTTTCGATCGTCTCGACAAGCCTGTTGCAATGGTGCATTCTAATCCATCATTTGATATACTTTTATACTGTCATATATGTCAGCTTTGGTAGCTTTTCCAGTATGTACCTGCAGAAACATAGATTCACCAAAACTCGTGGAACTCGTTGTTGGTATTTCTTAGCGTAAGCAGCCAAATTCGCAAGCGCACGGAATTACTATCATAGCACATCACCTGGTGATGGGAAGGGTATCGTAATTTCAGGAAGAACGGTTGTGTTTAGTCAACTAGCTTAGTCCTCTCTGGAGGGTTGAAGAAGTGATATTTGGGTAGTGAGGTCTTTCTATGGTTTAGGTTCTCTATACGAAGATAATCTTGCCTACTACACTCTTGCTTCGGGCACCAGATCACACCTAGTCTGCTAGGTGATGCTGGCCTATAACTCTATGCCACACCCAAATGTGGGGGAATACAAAGGATGCTAGGGCTGTCACCACCTAACACCTACCTCTCACCCGTGGAGTGTGAGGCAAACAAGGGTAACCTATAACCTAGACACCACGTCTATGTTATCAATTACTATTCTAGCGTCGGCCAGGAACATCTGTCTTTATCAGGAGTCCTCTACTAGAATATCCGCTACTAAGGCAAGTAACAAACAACGAATCCGCAAGAATGTACTATGCAAGAAAACATGAAATAGAGACTCACCACCATAGTAGAACATGGACCTTATACTCCAAGTAGTATATGGTCGTAGAGGTACACGTCGCGGGGGAGCCGACACGTCTGGCACTCCGCCTCCTCAACCCGGAGACACCGAATCCGAGACAAGAGATGGCAGACACGCCTGAGCCTCCTCTACTTTCCCTCTCTCACTCCCTACACTAAACTAGCTAGGCTAGGATGGAAATTGAGCTTGGCTCTCTTCTTCTTCTCCACTTGAGTTGTATCTTGAGACGGGGTGAGGGTCTTCTTATATAGTACTTGGAGGTCGATTTGGAGGGGTATGGATCACAATGACCATCATGAACCGCCTCTGGGTGCCATCAATGTACCGCCAGAGAAAGGTCGGTCAGAGAGGCGGCAAGGGGGTGCGGGCGCACCCTGGTGCGGGCGCACCAGGCGAGGCGCAGCTGGCCACCGCCTTTCTCTGGTCGGTTGCTGGTTGGGCCTGGATGCTTGCCACGTGTGGTGCTTGGCCCAATTTTGTAGATGGATGGGGGTTCTCCTATAATTACTTTTGTTCTTGGGCCGGTTTCTGGATTTTTGATATGCTTTTGGCCCATCTTTGATGTTTTTTCATGGTTGTCCTGCAAAACAAGTATACTCACCAAAACTATGGAATTTGTTAGTGTATAGACCTTATATTCTAGTTATGGTGGTGTTTCATCTCTCTTTTGTGTGTATGTTGGTGGTATATGATGTGAGTTAAGAACCGTGTTGGCATTTCTTAGCGCATCACCAGGTTTGGATCCCTGGTGACAACGCCAGAAATGCGGTTGACATTCCTTAACATCATTACTGAGAATAGAGGTAAGTCTATCCCCGGTAATAAGTCACTAGATCAGCCATGGCACTAAGGCACACCTCACCAGTTATTCCCTTTACTGCTACTAGTGATATACCTCTGATGATAGTTTCAGAATAGCCTAGCATGGGCACCGTGGCATACCAAGACTATTCTTACCGCTGTTAAGAGAGTTATATCCCTAGTAACGTTAGGATTATAGCATTAGCAGCTAGTGTCTTGGAGATGCTATACGGCGCGCTTTCAGCATTCCTTAACACTAGTACTAAAACTATATTTCCAACTACAGGAAAGAGGTAACGGTGATCCGGTAAACCTTTGCAGTTTTGGATGTTAATCCGCAAAAGCACAGAATTATCATTGTAGCATTTCAACCCGGAGAAATCCTAGGTGTCGTATTTATATTTTCCCAAAGGAAGGCTAGTGTAGATTTTAGTCTGAAACCATAATCATGAATATTATACGTTGTATGAAAGGTAGACCAATGTTCAAAACAGGGGTAAACAATACGGTTTTCATGATAGTGGACACACATAGATAGATGTCTCTCAAGTGGGGAAAAGATGAATGCAGCATAAAGAATAAAAGAATAATGAATCAAAGAATATCCTACAGGAGCAATGGTCCTAATACAACTAATGTCTAGATAGTGGTTAGTCATACAAATACATGAGTCAGAGATAGATCTGTGGTTGCGATGGATCGGAAGACCACCGGCCGCTGGTCTGCCAGCGAGATGGGTGGTAATTTAGACTCCTACACCATAGCTGAACGTGGGGGGATTACGAGGGACGGACAGGGCTGTCACCACCTGCCACCTACCCCCTCATCCGTGGACTCTGAGGTGCAATCACCGGCTACCCTATACCCGAGCACCATGCTCGCATATAAAATAGCTACCCAAGCCCCCCCGGGTCTCTCACCCTACGGATGAACAAGTAAAGAACTTAGATGTTGTGCGATGAACCACCATCCCTCCCACAACTCTATTCTTAATCATTTAAATGTATGAATGGTTAAGAACAGAGCTCTATATGCTAAGAACATGATATGAACACTATGAACTAGCAAGCATATCATGAACAAGACATATGAACTAGAAGTTCTATGTTCTATGATCCTATCATACAAACCATTACCTAGTCTACACAATAAGATCATAGTGTAAGAACTATACTCTAATTCTAGAACGTTGCTATATTGATAAAAAGACAAGAAGAGCATAATGGAAAGAATAGTATTCATACCAAAAGTAGCCAAGATGTCTCCTCCTCTTACAAGTTGAGCCTTGCTCCTCTACTACTACTAAGGATAAAGAGAAAAGTGGAGAGGTACACTTGAGAGTACAAGTGAGAGATGTAGTGTGTTGTGTGTTTGAGGGAGTGCCCCCTCTCTTATATACTAGCTCTAGGTCGGTTTCTAGGGGTAGGGGCATTGAATGCCTGGCCGAACCGCCTCAGGAAACCGCCAGAGAAGATTGGGCTGGGCTGGCCCTTCTAGGGGTGCGGCCACACCCTGGTGCGCCCGCACCAGGGGTGGCCCCCCTCGGGCCTAGCTTCGGCCCACTTGCTCCTTGGTGTTCCTAGGCCTCTCTCCCGTGGTTTGTTGGACCCGTTGTCATCTTGGACTTTGGGCTTTGCTTATTTTGTTGAAATATGTCTTGCCGGAAGGCGCATTCTCGTGACCCTTTCCTCTATTTCTTGTATGTTTCCTGTAAATCACAAATTCTCCAATACAAGTGGAAATAGGTCAATAGTAAAGGTATATGTGAATATATCTATGATAATTTTCCCTTTTTAGCTAATAGTTGGCGGTTAAAGTATGTCGGTAATTACCGCCAACAAAATCCCCAAGCTTACCCTTTGCTCGTCCTCGAGCAATGCTAAGAACTTGGTTGTTGATCAGTTGTTGCTACAATGCCGATTATGTTTCACAAGTGCCAGGATTATAACAAAGCTTTCTTCCTTGATTTAAATGAATTGGTTTTTATACTCATCCTTTTTACTTGTCACTTGTGGGGCTTATAGCTATCACTTTGTCTTTAGGTTGGTATTTTAGCAAGAGAGGTAGACATAGATTTTGTATACATTCTACTCTTTTGGATTGCTTTCTCCCTCGAGTTTATAGTTTTATATGAAAAGCAAAGTCGAATGATTAGATCATAGCAAATTACCAAGCTATACACTTTGATCGGAAAAAAGTTTCTTTTTTTTTCTTTTTGAACTCCTATGCATGACTATCTCTTTTTCTGTCTTTCTCGAGAAGTGGGGGCTATCTCCCTTGCGAGTACTTTTTGTACCCATTTTTTCGCTTTCGGCCGGGTGTCTTTGCACCCCTTGTTTTATTCTCTCTCTCTTTTTTTGGCACATACATTTTTGGTATGGCATCTTTTATTGGCTCATGCTTCTTTGGCATGGCATCTTTTTATTTCTGTAGCCCACACTCTCTTTTTTGACTTCTAAGAGAGAATCAATACATAGAAAGCAAAAATTGATTTTTATTATGTATGTGAATTCGATCATGGGTGCATAACAAAGCAATCTACTTTAGATCATATCAAAGGACTCGGTTTTTATTTAATTTTTAAGACTCGGTATTCAAGCTTTTCTCAGAGTAAGATTGTAACAAATTCTTAGTCATACCAAATCAAGCTTCATACCACCCCTAGACTAGATCAAGCTCTATGCATCCCACTAAGTTTTCAAGTTTCTAGAATTAATATTTCAAAACCAATAAACTTAAATCTTGGGAGAGAACTAAGTCATAAGCTAGGCATAGATAAATCATAAAAACAGAGCAACTATTCATCATTTCAACAAGAGAAAACTATGCATAGCATAATTCACATATTTGCTGTGGAATTCATTTTATATTTTTATTATTATATATATATTTTTATTATTATTATCATTTAGAAGTGAGGGAAATATTACCTTTATTCGGGAGTCCTCCCCCAAGTTGGCTTGAAACCTATATGTTAGTGAAGATAACTTACCAAATTACCCTTTGGTAGAGGGCTCTTCATTTTAAGTCCGGAGAGCAGGACTCTTCTCCTTGTCTTTGGCTTCGAAGTGGATGGTATATTCGTGCTTGGAGAAGGAGGCACGAATGCTGGCACCTTTGGTCGCCACACCATCTTAGTCTTCCTTGGTGGTGTGGTGGTGGGTTTTGGTGCTGGTGTGGCGGGTGGCTTTGGTGCTTCCTTGAATTTCCACACCTTTTGATTTGTCTTTGGTGGTGGTGTGGGTTTAGTCTTTTTTTTGATTGGGGCTGGCTTGACATTTTTCTGTTCTTGCTTCCCTTTGCTCTTGGTTTTCTTTGGGAGGCCACCCACCGGTAGAGAGTTGATCTCTACTTCTTTGATGCCTTGAGGATTTGGCCCATACTTGATCTTAATCATCTTGCTTTGCTCTTGTCTAGGTCGGTGTTCAAACTAGCCTCTTGTTGTGGGCTTTGACTTGCGTGTCTTCTTTCGCTGTTGATTACCCTTCTTTGGTTGCTTTTTGCTGGTTGATGGGTTTGATGGGGGTTTGGAAACTCTTTTCGACTCCATGGGTTTCGGAGTGTATCCGTTAAATGGGCATTTCACTCTCCGTCCAGGGAACTGAAAGTGAATTTATCCTGACCCCACATAGATAATGGCGTTGGTGGTGTTGAGGAATGGTCTCCCCAGGAGGAGTGGTACGCCATTATCTCCCCCCATGTCCAGGACAACAAAGTCAGTGGGTTCATAATCGTCCTGGATGCACACCAGGATGTCCTCGGCCGTTCCTTCTGCAGCCGTACTGACTGGTCCGCCATTTGCAGTTTGAAGTCTATGGGTTGTAAGGGCCCACCGATTAGATTGTCATATGTCACCTTTGACACGATGTTCACACTGGCCCCAAGGTCACAATATGCATGTTGGAAAACCTTTGGGCCAATCGAGCACTCTATTGTTGGCTAGCCCGGGTCTTCTTTCTTGGTGATAAATGGAGGGTCCAGAAGATACCCGTCATGGACAGAAGGCTTACCAGGCCTTGTGGTGACCATTTTGACAGATTTGAGGGGTGTTTCAGGTTGTCCTGATCCCTCCTCATTATTGGAAGGTAAAGCAGCAGATATTTGAGATAATTGAGTTTCTAGCATCTTATTAAAGCTCAGTTGATTTTTAACAGCAGAGGAGAGGTTTTTTCTATTTTCGTATTTAAGTTTTCAAACATTTTATCATTGTAAGACAACTTTTTATTCAAATTTTCATTTATTTTTGCTTGGCCTAATACCAAGTCTTTCAAGGAAGGTTGATTCGAATTATAATTTGAATTGAAGTTCGAATTACTTCCTTGTTGACGGGGTTGGTTGTTCCATCCGCCATTATTTTGTTGACGATACCCATTGCTACTGTTGTTGATGTAGGCAGCTTCTTCACGGGTTTCAGGGTAGTCTTTCCCTGAATGGACAACATTGCCACAGACCTCACACGTCATGTGTGAGTCTATAGCTTGGACGTAGCCCTTCTTCATGGCATCTTTTTTGTGGGCTCTTTCATCCAGTCTCTTGAGCAATAGGTCCATTTTTGCGACAAGCATATCTGCCTCCTTGACAGTATCCATGCCTTTTTGTTTTTGTGACTGGGACCTTTCCTCCCCCCATCCTTGATTTGACAGGATTTTCTCGATCACGGCCTTCGCCCCAGTGATGGTGAGGGAGAGGAGTGCTCCTCCAGCTGCAGCATCCAGATGGCCCTTCGACATAGGGATTAACACCTCATAGAAGGTTTGTAGGATCATCCAATCTTCCATCCCATGGTGTGGGCAGGCTTGAATGTTGTCTTGCAGCCTGTCCCATGCTTCGGGGATGTTGTCTAAGCTGCTCTGTTGGAACAACGTGATCTTCCCTCTAAGGGCAGTTGTTTTGCCTAGAGGGAAGAACTTCGCAAGGAACGCCGCTGAGCACTTGGCCCAGGTGTCAACAGCTTCCCGGTCCTTGTAGAACCACTGTTTTGCCTTTCCCGTGAGGGAGAAAGGAAACAGGCGGAGGTGGATGGCCTCCGGTGCGACGTCTTTTATGATGATGGTGTCGCACAGCTCCAGGAACTATTGTAGATGAGCATTGGCGTCCTCACTCGGCAAGCCACAGAATGTGCTTGCCTGCACCATAGTGATGAGACCGGTACGAAGTTCAAAGTTCTTATCACCAAGGTTGACAGCGGGCCCAGTGGGTACATTGGCAACATTGGTGACAGAGTACTCATGGAGTGACTTTTCGGCCATAGCGGTGATCTCGGGTGCGGAAGTGGCTGGTTCGGTTGTCGGTGGAGTACTTGAAGAAGAAACGGTACGGGACCGAGTCTTTTTCAAGATAGCCTCTGGATTGCTGGTGAAGTTTTCCGGCAGATCGAACCCAGTCATACACTAACTGTTTTCTTCCACAACAGGAGAAAACAAGAAAAGGTTATCCTGTATGAAGAAACGCTACTTTTACACAAGTATATTATCCAAGTTTATGTTTTTATATAAAATCTTTTCTAGCCTTCCCCGGCAACGGCGCCAGAAATGCTTGTTGGCATTTCTTAGTGCATCACCAGGTTTAGACCCCTGGTGACAACGCCAGAAATGCGGTTGACATTCCTTAACATCATTACTGAGAATAGAGGTAAGTCTATCCCCAGTAATAAGTAAGAAATGCTTGGGGTGGTGTACCTCAGCTACCATATCACTAGATCAGCCATGGCACTGAGGCACACCTCACTAGTTATTCCCTTTACTGCTACTAGTGATATACCTCTGACGATAGTTTCAGAATAGCCTGGCACGGGCACCGTGGCATACCAAGACTATTCTTACCGCTGTTAAGAGAGTTATATCCCTAGTAACGTTAGGATTATAGCATTAGCAGCTAGTGTCAAGGAGATGCTATACGGCGCACTTTCAGCATTCCTTAACACTAGTACTAAAACTATATTCCCAACTACAGGAAAGAGGTAACGGTGATCCAGTAAACCTTTGCAGTTTTGGATGTTAATTCCCAGGCGCACAGAAATACCGTTGTAGCATTTTAACTCGGAGAAATCCTAGGTGTCGTATTTATATTTTTCCAAAGGAAGGCTAGTGTAGATTTTAGTTTGAAACCATAATCATGAATATTATACATTCTATGAAAGTTAGACTAATGTTCATAACAGGGGTAAACAATACGGTTTTCATGATAGTGGACACACACAGATAGATATCTCTCAAGTGGAGAAAAGATGAATGCAGCATAAAGAATAAAAGAATAATGAATAAAAGCATATCCTACAGGAGCAATGGTCCTAATACAGCTAATGTCTAGATAGTGGTTAGTCATTCAAATACATGAGTCAGAGATAGATCTGTGGTTGTGATGGATCGGAAGACCACCGGCCGCTGGTCTGCCAGCGAGATGGGTGGTAATTTAGACTCCTACACCATAGCCGAACGTGGGGGGATTACGAGGGACGGACAGGGCTGTCACCACCTGCCACCTACCCACTCATCCGTGGACTATGTGGTGCAATCACCGGCTACCCTATACCCGAGCACCATGCTCGCATATAAAATAGCTACCCAAGCCCCCCGGGTCTCTCACCCTACCGATGAACAAGTAAAGAATTTGGATGTTGTGCGATGAACCACCATCCCTCCCACAACTCTATTCTTAATCATCTAAATGTATGAATGGTTAAGAACAGAGCTCTATATGCTAAGAACATGATATAAACACTATGAACTAGCAAGCATATCATGAACAAGGCATATGAACTAGAAGTTCTATGTTCTATGATCCTATCATACAAACCATTACCTAGTCTACACAATAAGATCATAGTGTAAGAACTATAGTCTAATTCTAGAACATTGCTAAATTGATAAAAAGAGAAGAAGAGCATAATGGAAAGAATAGTATTCATACCAAAAGTAGCCAAGATGTCTCCTCCTCTTACAAGTTGAGCCTTGCTCCTCTACTACTACTAAGGATAAAGGAGAAAGTGGAGAGGTACACTTGAGAGTACAAGTGAGAGATGTAGTGTGTTGTGTGTTTGAGGGAGTGCCCCCTCTCTTATATACTTGCTCTAGGTCGGTTTCCAGGGGTAGGGGCATTGAATGCCTGGCCGAACCGCCTTCACAACTGTCTCAAGAAACCGCCAGAGAAGATTGGGCTGGGCTGGCCCTTCCAGGGGTGCGGCCGCACCCTGGTGTGCCCGCACCAGGGGTGGCCACCTCAGACCCAGCTTCGGCCCACTTGCTCCTTGGTGTTCCTGGGCCTCTCTCCCGTGGGTTGTTGGCCCAGTTGTCATCTTAGACTTTGGGCTTTGCTTATTTTGTTGAAATACGCCTTGCCGGAAGGCGCATTCTCGTGACCCTTTACTCTATTTCTTGTATGTTTCCTGTAAATCATGAATTCTCCAATACAAGTGGAAATAGGTCAATAGTAAAGGTATATGTGAATATATCTATGATAATTTTCCCTTTTTAGATAATAGTTGGCGGTTAAAGTATGTCGGTAATTACCGCCAACAAACTCCCCCACACTTAGTCCTTTACTCGTCCTCGAGTGAAGCTTATGACTAAGATAGATAAGTTCTTGTATTTGATAGTTATACAGTTTTATTTTCAAGATTCCATCTGAGTCCATGATTTTTTTTCAAAGTCCATCACATTTTCTCCTAGATAACTTGAATAGTAACAATGACTTTGATTTTACTTTCCTTACTCTACTTCTGCTTAAGGACTTGGGTTCTTGTATTTTAAAAAGGGCGATAAAACTTGCTTTTTCCCATGATATCCTTGGTCTCATAAAAGACTTTTTCCTTTTATGTTATTTTGCTGTCCTCTAGACTTTTATGGAGGGAGTACCATACCTTTAGATCGGGAAGTACATGATATCCTTTTGCTATCCTCCTGTACATGCTCTTTTTTCTCTCGCTTCTTTGAGAAATGTGGGCTATCTCTCTGGCGGGTGCTTTTTGCACCCATTTTTTTCTTCGGTCGGGTGTCTTTGCACCCCTTGGTTTACTTTCTTTTTTTACACATACCTTTTTGGTATGGCATCTTTTCTGGCTCATGCTTCTTTAGCATGGCATCTTTTCTTTGTTATAGCCCACATCCTCTTTTTGGCTTCTGAGTTTTTTAAGAGTCATACAATAGGAGTGTATATTTTTACTTTTTAGGTGAATCCCGATCAGAAGGTAGTATACTTTCCCTTCATTAAGTCGAAGATAATTAGCAGAAATCTCATAATTGGTAAAGTTCCTATGTGATCAAGGTTTATCAAGAGAAAATATGCTAGTTTATCATGGTTTTTATTATTTATAAATCCCAAGTCTTTTTGCATAGAGTAGAGTAAAGGTCATATTATCATTTGTCATTTGCACTAATTCCAGTTATTAGCAAGAAAAACGATGTACTTAAATAAAGTTCATAGATCAGGTTTCTCTTGTTAATAAAAATATAAGCATATCATGTACAAGGTAAAAGGGCAAGAATCCTGAAAATTATTAATTCCATACCTTTGAGAGAAACGATCCTCCCCTACACTTGTTTTTGTGCCTAGCTTTTAATTTTTATTTTGTACTCAAGAGTGAAAGACAAAAACAAGTGTGGACAATATATATATTTTGGAATTATCAAAATAATTTTAGGCACATATTACAATTGTAGGAAATAAAATATTAGGAAGTAAATACTGGAAAGGTAAATTTGTTCCTTAACTTATTAGTGCGGGAGTGACTAATGATCACTGCAGTGCTGGAAGCACTCCCGCTGCCCTAGCAACTTTTTCGATCCTCCGGCTCAGGGCGAACCTAGTGGTGTCTAGTTCGTCCTGTAGCTCGGTGATCTTGAGTTGTGCTAGTGCAAGATCCCCGTGCAGCTTCCTCACAAGGTACCTAAGTGAGAGGACCGAGGTGCTGAGCGGGACGGTAGCGGAGGCCCGAGCCGAAATTTCCGACTCGAGATCGCTAAGGACGGCCTGCCTGTGGATCCGGGGATTTCCCGTTCTCTTGAACCTAAGAGGGAGGGAAGGATCCTCGGACGGCTCCTTTCCTTTGGAGCCTGAGGCCTGGCCGTTGGGGGCTGGCATAGGACCCTTGTCCTTGCGCATGAGCCCCTTAGCGAAACCGCCCCCAGGCTTGGGGACGCCCACTACCTTATAACTATGGCTGATAGGCGGACTACTCAGACCGCTAGAGGTGCCCGAAGGCGGTACAATAGAAACGTTCCTAGTCTCTTTAGGACGCCTAGGTTCGGCCCTTGCTGATGTTGTTGGCCTCCGTCCTAAGATACCGGCAGTCGGCTGCTTGGTCGCCTTCTCCACCGGTACGCCGAGCTTCTTGGCGATCCTTGCTCGGGCAGTGCCCAAACCTCCCTTAGCCCCCTTGCTTCCAGTGCTAGCCGTGCTGCTAGCATTGCTAGCCAGGGGCATGATGGCTAGCGGTGCCGCCACGATGGCTTCAGCCTCCTCTCTCACGAACGAACTCTCTAGGGGCGCATAGGCCGACCCTTGCACGCTCTCTAAGATCAGTGTAGGTTTCATGGAACAGGGCAAAAGCATGGTCATAAGCCATAGTTGGGAGAGTAGAAAGATCAAGCTCAAGTATGGGTGTGAGAAAGAGAGATGCTTGAGCTTGTGTGGAGAGATGGAGAGGCCTAGGGGGTCCTTATATAGTGTTCTGGGTGTGTACCGGATGAACACCGCCATGAACACCATTACACAGGCCATCAAGGCTGATTGGGCAAAGATTGGGGATGAGAGGGGCCAGGGACGGTGCGGCCACACCACGGTGCGCCCGCACCCCTGGCACGCCCCCCTGGACGCCCTTTCGGCCAGATGCAAAATGCTGCGTTTGAAATTCAAATATGCTGGGGATTTTTCATTATTGCACTTGTTGATGGCCGGGATAGATAAGATATTCCCTCTTTTATGTATTTTGAAATTATTTTAAATTTTGTGCAAAATTGAAATGTAAACATGACAATCATTTGTGAGTATGGAAAATCAAGTAGGAAAATCATGTTTAATTCATTGAGGGTATTTTTGGTAAATTGCAACATTGTTTAAACTTAGTACACTTAATTTACCATTTTATTATTTTCATATTAATATATTATTATTATTATTATTTGTAGATAGGATATTATAATGAGGCAATTAAATCGATCCTATCTATTTCTTGATTATCATCGGGAGGAGGCTCTAGGAAAATTTTTTTAGGCGTGACCATTGACTTTAAAAATGTTACCTTCGTCATCCTGAATGGTGATTGCCCCATGCAAAACAGGTGTTGATGATGGTGTATGGTCCCTTCCATTTCTTTGCGTAATTTTCCTGCACCGAAGAGTTTTAACTTTGAGTTAAACAGGAGCACTTTGTCTCTTGGTTTAAAGTCCTTGAGCTTGATTCGGTGGTCATGCCATCTCTTGGTTCTTTCCTTATATATTCTGGCACTGATATGCTTTCTCCCGCCATTCCTCTAGCTCGGCTATCTGCTTCTGCCTGTTTTTGCCGGCTAGTTTGACATCCATGTTCCAACTCTTGATTGCCCAGTAGGCTCTATGTTTGAGCTCTACTGGCAAATGGCAGGTTTTTCCATACACGAGTTGGAATGGTGCCATGCCAATGGGGGTCATGTAGGCTGTTCGGTATGCCCAGAGTGCATCTGGTAGCTTGTTCCTCCATTCCCTCCCCATTTCATTGACAGTCTTCTGCAGGATGTTCTTGATTTGTTTATTGGATGTTTCAGTCTGTCCGCTGGTCTGTGGATGGTAGGGCGTTGCAATGTTGTGCTGTGCACCAAGCTCTTTGAGGAAGTTTCTGAAGGTTCGATCTATGAATTGTGATCCCCCGCCACTTATCACCATCCTAGGTGTTCCAAATCAGGGAAAAATCACTTCATGTAACATCTTCCTTGCATGCTTGGCGTCTGCTGATCTGCACGCTATTGCTTCCACCCACTTGGAGACGTAGTCGATTGCTACAAGAATGTACTCGCAATCATAGGACTTTTGGAATGGTCCCATGAAGTCAATGCCCCATACATCAAATATTTCAAGTTGAAGGTTATAGTGTAGGGGCATCGCATTGCGAGAGGTGATGTTGCCCTGAAACTGACACTTCCGGCATCTTCTGATGAACTCCTTAGTGTCCTCATACATCGTCGGCCAGAAGAACCCACACTGCCAGATTTTGGCCTGTGTTCAGAAAACTCCGTAGTGTCCTCCGTATGGTGCTGCGTGGCATTTCTCGATGATCTGCATCCCTTCGGCTGTCGGCACACATCTTCTCAGCGACCCATCCACACAGACTCGGTATAGGTAAGGTGCATCCCATAGGTGCCTCCTGCTCTCGACTTGTAATTTTCTTTTGTTTTCTCCTGGTGGTACATAGCTGGTGACCATGTAGTTGACGATGTTTGCGTACCACGGGTTGATGTCATTTACTTTGAGCAGCATGTCATCGCGTAGGAAGTCATTAATTGGTGGTTCCTGCATGTTAGTGACTTGCATACGCGACAAATGATCGGCAACTTTATTCTCTACTCCCTTTTTATCTTTTATTTCTATGTCAAATTCTTGAAGTAAGAGAATCCATCTGATTAGCCTAGGTTTCGCTTCTTTCTTAGTCAACAAGTACTTATGAGCCGCATGATCGGTGTGAACAATTATTTTAGACCCGACTAAGTAAGAGCAAAATTTTTCGATAGCAAAAACTACGGCTAGGAGTTCTTTCTCTATTGTGGCATAATTAAGCTTGTGCTCCTGTTAGAGTCTTGTTAGCATACGCTATGGCGTGATGCTTTCTATCTTTGGTTTGCCCTAGGACTGCGCCAACCGCGCAGTCACTAGCGTCACACATGATTTCAAACGGCAGCGTCCAATCAGGGGGTTGGATGATTGAAGCTAAGACGAGGGCTTTCTTAAGGGTGTGAAAAGTAGCTAAACACTCATTTGTGAACTCAAAGGGATCATCTTTGGCTAACAGGTTGGTAAGAGGTCTATAAATTTGTGAAATTTTTTTGATAAACCTCCTGTAAAAACCTGCATGCCCTAAGAAGCTATGGATCCCCTTTATGTTCACCGGGGGTGGTAATTGCTTGATTACCACGATTTTTGCTTTATCTATCTCAATCCCCCGTTCCGACACTAGGTGTCCTAAGACGATATCTTCACGGACCATAAAATGTCATTTTTCCCAGTTTAAAACAAAGTCCTTCTCTTGACATCCTTGCAAGACTTTGTCTAAATTTTCTAGACAATGATCAAAAGTTTTTCCATAGACTGAAAAGTCGTCCATGAAAACCTCCATGATTTCCTCGATCATGTCAGAGAAAATTGACATAATGCACCGTTGGAACGATGCGGGTGCATTACACAATCCGAATGACATACATCGATACGCATAAGTTCCATACGGGCAAGTAAAAGTTGTCTTGCTCTGATCGTCAGGGTGGATGGGAATCTGGTGATAACCCGAATACCCATCTAGGGAACAAAAGAAAGAGTGCTTCACCAACCGTTCCAACATTTCATCAATGAAGGGCAGTAGGAAGTGGTCTTTCTTTGTGGCCGTGTTGAGTTTTTGGTAATCTATGCACATCCTCCATCCTGTGACGGTACGTTGCAGTATTAACTCGTTTTTACTATTTTCTACTACCGTCATACTACCTTTCTTTGGGACCACTTGGACTGGGCTGACCCAATCGCTATGTGGTATGGGATAGATGATCCCGGCGTGAAGAAGTTTTAATACCTCCTCCTTCACGACTTTCCTCATCGCATTGTTTAGCCTTCGCTGAGGCTCCCGAGTAGGTGTGCTAGAGGGGTCTATCGGGATGCGATGGGTACAGAGGGTCGGGCTAATCCCCTTCAAAGTCTTGCAGGGAATATCCGAAGACGGACCTATGCTTTTCTAGAATGGCAATGAGTTTGGCTGTCTCCTCTTCACTAAGCTTATAACTAATGATAATAGGAGTTTCTTTATTGCCATTAAGGAAAGCATAGTGCAAGCCGGTGGGTAGGGGTTTTAGCTCGATTGGAGGCTTTGTCTGGGCTTCCTCTTGAGGAAGGTCTATGGTCTCACCCAGATCATCCTTTTCTTCTATAAAGAACTCGACTTCTCTTTCTAAGGATGATTCTGGTGAGTCGAAAGGTATTACCAATTTAACCTTCATGGGCACATTACGACAAGGAGGGTAGTTTGCCACCAGGGGGTTGGTATGTGAAAAAGCTATGGCGAACTTGTCCCCTCCTAGTTTTACATCAATCTCCCCAGAGGTTGGTGACTCTAGAAAGAACCTCTCTAGGGGGTGCCCTATCAGGATATCGAAATCCTGAAGATTGAAGACATGAAAGTCTAAGGGTATTTTGGCATTATTGTGATGCAATGGTATATTGAATAATACCCCTAGCCCTTTCAGTCTCGTGTTTGGCTCACTACGAAAGTAAATGCTTGTTGGAGCAAGCGTTTCATTGCTTAGAGAAGTCTGAGCAAATGATGCAGACATCAGATTTGCTCCAATAGTGGGATTATACAGGGTATTCACCCACGTCCTACCAACCTTGGTTTAGATTACCGAGGAGGGGCAGCATATCCGAATGTCTTCGGATGCTAACTCCACTTCCTCTGTCCATTCTTTGTTCATGACAGTGCACAAGGCCTCGATGGAGGTTTTGAGGGTTTCTTGGTCGAGGGTGCTGATCGGTTTCTTGAGTGTTAGTGGCTTCCGGTGGCACAAGTATTTCGTGGTATTGCCAAGATCTTCAAAAAGATCATCCTCAAAAAACGGAAGATCCGAAGGTTGAAAACCTTCCTCTGGATTCTTGTGTTCGGCTGAGGGTCTCTTTGTGGGTGGTAAAATTTCGGCTTCGGCCGAAGAGACTTCCTCTTGGCATAGTTTGGCCTACACTAGGAGGGGTTTTGGCGGAGGGGTATTTTCTGCTATATGGGTTAGGGGTGTTTCCCCCTCCATTGTCGTTAGGTGTGTGAACGAACCTCCGGTGGCTATATCAAGGTGTAGGGCAGCTTCCTTTCTAAGCCCTAACCAAAAATGATGTAATAGTACATGGTTGGGTATAGATAGGTCTGGGCCTGATCGTGATAGGATTAGAAATCTATCCTAGGCTGCACCTAAGGTTTCCTTCTCAAGTTGAGTATTTCTTGTCGCAGGGCAGCTATCCGGGATATCGGGAAGAACATAAGACAAATTTGTTCCTTAATTCCTCCCAATCTCTGATACTTTTCCCATGTTTTGGGTGTACCATTGTTTTGCTCTCTCATTTATAGAAAAGAGAAACAATTTCCTCCGCAAGGTTTCTTGTGACATGCCCGCTATGGTTAGGCATGCACAGAGTTGCTCAAACACCCGTAAGTGGTGGTAAGGGTTTTCATAATCTAACCCTGAGAAGGTTTGTTCTTGAACCATGGCTATAAAGCCAGGACGAAGCTCGTAGTTTGTGGCTGTGATTGGCTTTGATGATTGTGGTGGTTCTACGAACTCGCCCTTAGGAGCAGAAAAATTTTGAATTGAAATATTCTCCAAATATATTTTTTTAGAAAAGATAAAATAAAGGATACACGGGTGGACTAGGTTCGAAGGCTAAAACGACAACCGCTCCCTAGCAACGGCGCCAGAAATGCTTGTTGGTATTTCTTAGCGTAAGCAGCCAAATCCGCAAGCGCACGGAATTACCGTCGTAGCACTTCACCCGATGATGGATAGGGTATCGTAATTTCACGAAGAACGGTTGTGTCTAGTTAATTGGCTTAGTGACAAAAAGATCTCGCCCAAGCATTATGTCTCAAGATCTTCGTTTAATTATCATTCTAGAGTTTTTTAGAGGTTTTTAAATAAAGCTCAGAGCTTCCCATTGTTGACACCATATTTTGGTAAGCCATGGACCATCTTTGTCGAGCACAACAAAAGCAGTCGGATGGATCGGCTAACGAAAGGATGACGTTACCAGAACATAAGACGTGTTTCAGGCCGATCAAAGGAAGAAGGAAGGACATATCGGACTCTATCAAGAAAGGGAAGGATTAGAGTCCAAATTACCCTTATTTTTATATTCGTATTTTCTTAGGACTCATGTTAGAATTTCGGGCTATATATATCTGAGACCCGACCATTGTAAAGACATCCAATCAATCAATAAAACACAACTTCGGCCTTCGGCCACCCCTTAGGAGTAGGACTAGAGTAGATCTCGATGAGACCTTCAACGAATCGAGCTGCATCAGTTGAGTCCGACTTTCAGTTTGCCTGTAAGTATTGTCACGGTTCATGTCACATTTATATAGCTGCATCGTTTGACCTCGTATAGGCTTGATTTGAGCTAGTTATCGGTTTGTATCTTGTTTGTATGGCTGCATCTAATGACCCCACTGCAAATTAGGTATAAGCTAGTTATCGGCTCTTTTAGATTGGTGATCTAGTAGATTCATTAAGTTACCGATATTGTTTGTTTTAAAATTGATTACTTTCTGCAACAATATCATTGCCCAATCAAGATTGATAGATTAGCTTGCGCCTAAACTCTATCAAAGATCACTTGTTCAGGTTTGCATTCACGATCACGCTTATTCTTATCGAAATAGTCGATCAGGCTCATATCGACTAATCTGTTGATCTTGGTTGTCACATATTGTGGGTTTGAGGCTTATCTAGATACGAGTGGACTCGAGGGCCAACTTTAGAGCCACCGGCCGTTAGACCAGCTCTATCGAAGGTTTGAGAAGCTGCTCGTATTTGGAGACGCTTGCTTAACAAGAGTAGATCTAGGTTATCTCGGAGCCGCCGGCCATTAGACCAGCTTTATTGTAATTTAGATATGCTTGTAGTTATGTTTGAAGTTGATTTAGAGCCGCTGGACGGTAGACCAGCTCTTTTTTAGCTTAAAGGATAGCTACGGTTAAGACAAGTAGTCCGTTCCTGCTACATGGACCCTGTATTGGCTGAATAGCCGATCCAGTTATGCTTTCACGAGTAGTTCTTACATATGGATTTGTTTGAGAGTCAAATAGGCTAGTGTCGTTTGTTAGATTTGCTAAAGCCGGCTAGCCGATAGACCAGGTGGATGTAAGTTTAGCAAGCTTCATGAAAGTAGTTTATCAAAACCGCTGGCCGGTAGACCAGTCTTGGTAAGCTATTGCTTGTTTGGCGATCGAGCCAGATTTATACGTATGAGCTGCCCTATTACTTGGACCCTGTATCGGCTAAATAGCGGATCCAGTTATATTCATAATAACGACGCATGCGCATTTGTTTTCTTGAATATAGTTAGGCTTAATGAACGTGTCAGTACAGATTAATCATTATTATCGACTGTATGGAAACACTCCACTATTAAAGGTTAAGTTTATCTGGCATGATTGTTGAGCTAGTAGTCTTCGAGCTGGCATGTGTTGCATAATTCATGTCTTTTATCAGTTGATGAGATCGGCTAAAATTAGGTTACTTTACTTGCTATATATTATCAAGCCGTTCAAATCACATTGCTCTGCACTGACAGGAGTTGACTTTACAGTTAATCTCCTTTGATTCATTGGTCATCAAGGACCGTATATCTTAGAACTGTCTGGCAACAAAACCGGTAGGTTCCAGAATTTGATGTTTGCTGTTCCTTGTTAATTACAGGTCAAATTGACTGGCACGCCCTAGATAGAAGTCATCAAGCTCGGCTTGCCTCGTCCAGGCTCAGGAGATCAAGGACTGCAGCTCGCGTACGCCCTCTGAGAGCCTGCTCGTGTGATGACACAGGAAGGGTCCCCCTCGACACCTTTTTTGTGTCAACACACCTTTTGGCACGCCCTGTGGGACCGCAGTCATCAACATGGACAATGATAACATTCTGAACGTAACCATAGATGATGATGAGGACATCACCAGCTCAGATATGACCATATTAATGGCTTTTAAACATCAGGTGAATCAATCCTATATCATGATTATCTTGGCTACATTCGATGAATTGTTGCTGCGCCATGATGTGTGTTCATTGTCCTTTTCGAGAAATACATTCATGGATCAAAAAAGAGTGTTCAACACACATGGAATACATGGATGGTTCATGAAGTTGATTGGGGACCAGGTCCAAGTAAACATAACGTCCTCCACCAAGCCACCACGTCACCTTTGGCACAAGGAAAGAAAGACTCCAAATCCAACATGTTTTAGAATTGGATTCGGACTGCAGAACAACTCCAGATTGCACGGGATACCACGACTTCATATGGACTCTGATTGGGATGTTCTAGGACTTCTTGGAAAGCTTATAAAGTCTACTTTCATATGGATCCAGAATCATGTCCATATCTGCACCGAGGCGACCGGAGTCATCCATTTAATACAGACACTTTCCTGTTCAGGGTGCTGTGTCACCTGATTGTGCCCGATGGGCCGTGTATCAAGTGGGGCCCAATAGGGGTGCGTCCTAGGGTTGTGGGACGACCTATATCAGGTCAAGGTCGTCCTCTACCCTCTCATATACCCGTATAGCCGCCACAAACAGATTGGGTTTTGTTTTGTCAAGTTAGTGATTCTTTGCCGCCTTTCGGCAAGACGTGTTGGATCAACCGTCCGTCGATTGTATTCGAGAACCCCACCATCGTGTTACTTCAGATTTAAACCTTCATATTTATTTGGCAATTCAGTGCTTGTTTATCTTGTTCTTGCTAGTTCTTCGATTGCTTGCGGGGACGAGTGCCCTAGTGGCCGGGTGTCGCGCTCCACAAGATCGTGACAACCATTGGGGTCGTGTATCGGTTGCTAAGGCGCCAGTCTTGGAAGGGCTGTAGTCGAGCCGTGAACGTTATCTCCATTCACCAATTGAGTTATCCCACACCTCTCATCGAAAGATCGGGCAAAAACCCTAACGGGTTCACATCGGTTGGTAATCGAGCAAGGTTTATCGGTGAGAGATTTCCAATTCTTTGTTTTGATTAAATTCCTATAGTCCAAAAAAAAGAAAAAAAAAAAAATATTAGTAGATTAGTTTACTTGCAATCCTATAAACTTTTTGAGCCTTTACTAGTACTACTTAGTTAGGGCTTGTTGAGTTTTCAGTTGCATCGGTTTGTGTCGAGTTGCTGGTCTTAGTGTATAATCCTTTAGAGTTTTGAGTTCTATCACGTTTTGATCACCACGAGATCCAAATCATCATCATATACATCGGTGCGGCGTTTTTGTCATCACGGATCCATCTTATGTTCGATTCAAGTGTTTAGATACAACTGGAAACCTCTTGTTACCTTTCCAACGGATCAAGCCTTGTCTAGAAATTCCTTTTGAGCCATCCGCAATTGTCACGGAGATTAGCGATCCGCAACTGTGCAATACACATTCTATGTTGATTTGTCCCGATATTCAGCCAAAAAAAAAAGGGTGAAAAAAGTAAAAAAAAAGAGAAGTGAAAGAAATACAAAGAAAAAAAAGAAAAGACAAAAAAAAGAGAAGAGGAAAAAAGACAAAAAAACCAAGAGAAAGAAAAAAAAAAAAACATTTGGGGCTGAATTCGGTGTTTTCATTGGTCCGTGCTAGTTGCTCTTTGTCGGTGACTACCTTTGTGCCTAGGCTCACGTCTCTAACATGGTTTAGCCTAGGACCAGCACAATACCGCCGTTGAACTATTATTCAGCTTGCATTTATAACTAACGTAGTGCTAGTCATTCCTTGTTTTAGCCCACCTATAGCTCCACATATCCGACTACTGACTTGGCAGGTCTTGTTCTTTGTGGCACCGATACACTATCACCGAGGTTCTTTGTCTTGTTGGTCGCCGTCCCCCCCTCTTTTTTCTTGGTAAGAACTTGTAAGAGCTTGTTGAACAAGTTGAGTTTGAGAGAATTACACGACACATCCTAGTAGTTGTGAGGAAGAAAACATATTATCTTGTGTTTCTTGTTTTCTACTAATCATGGCAGGTGATACAAAGATTTTTGAGCAGTTGAAGCTAGACCCTCACATTCAAGATATCATTCAGCACTTACCATTATATGCTGGTATGTTTGATCCTCACGCTTACATTGATTGGGAGCTTAAGGTAGATGCAGAATTTGATAATTATGACTTGTCGAACATCAAATGATTTTTTTGCTGCTTCTAGTGCTTTAACAAAATACGCTTTGACTACATGGAAACATATTTGCAGGCACAACAAAGTTCCACAAACTTGGACAGATTTTAAAATGCTTTTTCGAGATGAATATGTTCCTAAGTATTATGCTGATTGTTTGCTTGCAAAATTAGACAACTTGAAGCAAGATAGTAGGACTGTCAATGAATACTATCATACCTTTAAGATTTATGTCATGTTTGGTGGATTAGATGAATGCAAGGAAGATGTTATGAGTAGGTTCATGAAAGGGCTCAGTTCTGAAATTCAAACCTTATTAATTAGCAAATCATACAACAATATTGGTTCATTGTTTTGGCTTGCTCTTAGTGCTGAACACAATATTCTTTTATCTGCGAGTACTTGCATGAGTGATGTGAACCATAACATTGAAATTTTGTACAATTTGCATGCTGATCAAGAGCAACAAATAGTGGAACCTACTGCTGATTTATGTTTGTCAAAACATGAATTACTAATTGTTCCTTGTGATAAAGAGGACTTGTGTGATGATCATTCTTTTACTCCTATGGCACAAGTAGTGAATAAATCTGATACTTTTGGTTTGAACCATATAAGTGTGCAAAAGAAAAGCTTTTTCATCCTATTACTTGTGCACAAGATGAACTAAATTTGTTGTCTTCTTTAAATACTCTAGTTTATATTGAATTTGATATTCTTTGTGATCTAAACTGTTTGGAGGAGAAGGTTTTTGCATATTCTAAATTGTCATTCTTGTCGAATCATACATATCACTTTATTGGCAAATATAATTGCAACGGAGAGTATATGGTGCATAAAATTTATATTTGCTCTAATCTGAAATATCCTTTTGGGCTACAATATCATGATCAAATAGGGGGGCTGCACTAACACTAATAATGTCTTGCAAAGTCCTTCTAGTTTTTCTCTTAAGCAACAGGGTCAACCCAAAGAAGGGGAGAATAGCTGGTTGTCGCTATGCAGCATACAAGTCACTCCAAGTTCCAACATCAAGGCAAGCACCTTTGGATGCCACCGGGGCAAGTCGAGGACGACTTGCAGTCAAGAAAGGGAGCATGATGAGGACATCACCAGCTCAGATATGACCATATTAATGGCTTTTAAACATCAGGTGAATCAATCCTATATCATGATTATCTTGGCTACATTCGATGAATTGTTCTTTGCGCCATGATGTGTGTTCATTGTCCTTTTTAGAAATACATTCATGGATCAAAAGAGTGTTCAACACACATGGAATACATGGATGGTTCATGAAGTTGATTGGGGACCAGGTCCAAGTAAACATAACGTCCTCCACCAAGCCACTACGTCACCTTTGGCACAAGGAAAGAAAGACTCCAAATCCAACATATTTTGGAATTGGATTCGGACTATGAGAACAACTCAGCATTGCACGGGATACCACGACTTCATATGGACTCCGATTGGGATGTTCTGGGACTTCTTGGAAAGCTTATAAAGTCTACTTTCATATGGATCTAGAATCATGTCTATATCTGCACCGAGGCGACCGGAGTCATCCATTTAATACTGAGAGACTTTCCCTGTTCGAGGTCTTTGTGTCACACCGATTGTGCCCGATGGGCCGTGTATCAAGTGGGGCCCAATAGGGGTGCGTCCTAGGGTTGTGGGACGACCTATACCAGGTCAAGGTCGTCCTCTACCCTCTCATATACCCGCATAGCCGCCACAAACAGATTGGGTTTTGTTTTGTCGAGTTAGCGATTCTGCCGCCGCCCTTTCAGCAAGACGTGTTGGATTAACCGTCCGTCGATTGTATTGAGAACCCCACCATCGTGTTACTTCAGATTTAAACCTTCATATTTATTTGGCAATTCAGTGCTTGTTTATCTTGTTCTTGCTAGTTCTTCGATTGCTTGCGGGGACGAGTGCCCTAGTGGCCGGGTGTCGCTCCACAAGATCATGACAACCATTGGGGTGGTGTATCGGTTGCTAAGGCGCAGTCTTGGAAGGCTGTAGTCGAACCGTGAACGTCATCTCCATTCACCAATCGAGTTATCCCACACCTCTCATCGAAAGATCGGGTAAAAACCCTAACGGGTTCACATCAGATGAGCTTCCGGATGATCTGAAAGAATTAGTCACTAAGGCTATTGAGCAATATCAAAACAAGTGCCTTCTATCTTTCAGTAAGAATAGAGGAAGAGGAGTTCAGAAGACACGCTTTCCAAGGGTGTTGTTTGATGGAGAGTGAGATCCAGACATCCAAGCCCAGCAGAATGACATGTATGAAGTCATTGGCAGAGCTATGGCGACTACGCTTACCAGTCATAATAAAGTCTTTCTGAACAGCATATCTAATGCTATAAAGGAAGCTTTCAGTCTAAATATAAAGAACAGAGGCCCAACTTATGCTAGTTTTGCTGGAAATAGATAAGTGAATGGAGGTCAATTATCTGGAGGAGTGTCTGGGGGGCAACCGACAGTCAATCTTCATACCAATGAAGGAGGCCTTTGCACAACAACCGATTACAATGCGCCGGTGATGGATCATAATGCTAGTCAATCGGCTGTAAAAATAGCTCCTCACAGCAGAAGAATTGTCAGAGATTTCAACGCTCCACCATATCAAGGAAGGGTAGCACCCGGTGAAATTCCCCCTGGATATCATTATGTCTCTAAGTATTACACCCTCAATGCTCAAGAAAATCCTGGCTATCAGCACAACAATCAGCACGCGAGCCAGCAAGGTCAGGGAAACCCAAATGCCCAGCGGGGGCATCACTTCAGGTGGATCAGCTGATGAGTCAAGTAACCAATTTGGTACAACGCCAATTTGGTTTGAAGCCTAAGAATGCATCCATTACTTATAAGAAACCGTATCCAGCATGGTACGATCAAGTGCTGCTACCGCCAAGATACAGATTGCCTGATTTCATTAAGTTCACTGGAATAGGCTCAACATCAACAATGGAGCATGTTAGCCAATACCTTGCTCAGCTTGGAGAGATAGCCGATGAGCCGGCGCTCAAAGTGTGATTTTTCCCTCTATCTTTATCTGGACCTGCGTTCTCATGGTTTGCATCCTTGCCACATGAATCCATTAATGAATGGGATGACTTGGAATCCAAATTTCATCATTACTTCGATTTGGGAGTCATGGAGAAAGGAATCATAGATTTAGTCGATGTAAGGCAAGGGAATTCCAAATCTAGAAGTCATTATATTCAAAGGTTCAGAGAGGTCAGGAATCAATACTATACACTGACGCTATCAGAAGCAGCGGTAGTTAGCATTGCAATTCGAGGGCTAATACCAGCTATTAAGGAAAAGATTGGGTATGATTGCCCAAATCTAGCTGCTTTGGCCAGAAAAATAGCCGACATTGAAGCTCAGTTCAGATATACACATTACAACAAACCTCACAAGGTTGGCAATGTTGGTTCATGCATTCTGGAACAACTAGCTGATGAGAGCGATGAAGAAGGGAGTGATGAAATTGCTACTGTGGACTGGGTATGGAAGCATTCTGAATATATGCCTTAGGTGAAGAACAAGTCCGCAGAGAAGGAAGAAAAGAAATGTAACTTTGACATCAAAAAGGCTGACAAGATTTTTTATTACCTGTTAGAAAAAGGTCAAATTATGTTGATAGACAATCACAAGATACCATCGGTCGAAGAACTCAAAAGGAAGAGGTATTGCAAGTACCATAATGCTACTACCCATAGCACTAATGATTGCAAGATCTTCAGGGAGATCATTCAGCAAGCTATCAACAATGGATGAATTAGTCTGGAAAAGACCAAAGGAAGTATGGGTATAGAAGGCCATCCTTTCCTGACCCACATGGTCGCATCTTCTCTCTCCAGAAAGATAAAATCAAGGTGCTTACCTCTGATAAAGCAAGGGAATCAGGAGCAGTTGACTCGAAGAAGCAAATCTCAGCTAAAGAATATTAGGAGATCAAGAAAAAACAAGATCAGCTAAACAGTCGACATGATCGTCCTGAGACTTCTAAAGCTGATGAGATGTGCAAACGCCCTACTGTCAGAATTCTGTTGAACAAATGGCAACGATAGAGAGAGAAGGATCAGATGCGATGGGAGAGAGACTATTTAGACTATCAAGAGTGGCTTGGAAGAGAAGAATATGAAAGGCGTCGTTATAAAGAAATGAGGATTAAGGAGGAGAATGAGTATCACTGGAACTGTCCTTTCTTTAGACATTGCTGGAATGAAGGTTTAAAGTTGCCTACCCTCGATAATTGCCTTGAGTGCAGTAATCAGTATTAGGAGTACCAACAGGTAAGAACCAACCACCGACCTGTGCATTAACGACTGAACTTTGGAGAGGCAGATCGGCGCACAAAAATTGAAAACCTTCGTGATCGGCTGGGAGAAAAGATAGCTGATCAGGATATGGCTGAACGAGGATACATCTGGCAAGAAGGACAGTATTTTCCAGAAGGATTAACTAAAAGCCAGAAGAGGCGAGTCAAATGCTTGAGGAATGATGAGTTATAAAGGAAGAAACCTAGAATCTGGCAAGTTAAGCAAACAGCCGATAAAGGCAAAAGTAAAGCTCCAACTGGAGTACCGGCTATTTTTATGTTACCTGCTAAGTTTGGAGTTGTTGGTCAAAATGAAGAATTTGATGAGGAAATAGCTATGGCTCAGTGGATCTATCAAGCAGAAAGTGCTACCTTTGAAAAGCCTTAGAAATATCTACACCTGAAGGCTTTATATCTCAAAGGTTTCATTGATGGAAAGTCCCTGACAAAGATGCTAGTTGATGGAGGCGCTGCCATTAATCTCATGCCCTTTATAACATTCAGAAAGCTTGGAAAGAGGGTAGAAGACTTGTGCGAGACTGACATGAGGTTAACAGATCTCAATGGAAACATCTCAGTTACCAAGGGAGCCATTAGCGTGGAATTAACAATTGGCAGAAAGAGCTTGACCACTACCTTCTTCGTGGTCGATGCCAAGGGCACATACAGTATACTTCTCGGTAGAGATTGGATTCATGCTAATTGTTGCATCCCGTTCACCATGCACCAAAGTCTGATTCAGGGGGTTGGAGACACCATTGAGAATATTCTAGCTGATTCCTCTGTTAGCATTGCCCATGTTGGAACAGATGAGTGGAATTTCGAGGGCGTGGAGTGTTTCTCAGGAAAGATACATGAAGGAGGCATCCTCAAAGTGTTTGAAGATGGTCAACAGCCGATACAAGCAGTCGGCTCTAAAAGTTTTAATTAATGAATTCTCTAGTTGATGATGATAAAGGGAAGATGGGCAAAGGTTTTATGTCGGCCGATGAACTAGAAACAGTAGATATAGGAGATGGTGATAAAACCTAGGCCAACATATATTAGTGCTAAATTAGATCCTGAGTATAAAGAAGAGTTGATAGCTTTGTTAAAAGAATATAAAGATTGTTTTTCTTGGGAGTATTATAAAATGCCCGGTCTTGATCGAAAGTTGGTTGAACATCGATTATCGATCAAATCTGGATATTGGCCATTTAAACAGGCTCCAAGGAGGATTAGGGCAGATGTTATGGGGATGTAAAAATAGAGATTACTCGGTTGTATGAAGCAAAGTTCATCCGATAGTGCTGATATGCGGAATGGATATCCAATGTGGTTCCTGTGTACAAGAAGAAAGGGATTTGAATAAAGCTACCCTGATGGATGGCTATCCAATGCCAATTGCTGATCTACTAGTCGATGCAGCAGCAGACCACAAGGTGATTAGTTTCATGGATTGTAATGCTGGATATAACCAAATATTCATGGCAGAAAAAGACATCCACAAGACTGCCTTTAGATGCCCAGGTGCTTTGGGACTATATGAGTGGGTAGTCATGACTTTTGGACTCAAAACTGCTGGTGCAACTTATCAGAGGGCTATGAATTATATTTTCCATGAGTTGATCGTCAAAGTCATGGAAATTTACATCGATGATGTGGTCGTGAAGTCTAAAGGATATCGAGAACACTTGAAGGATCTCAAAGCCACTCTTGAATGCGTGAGAAAGCATGGATTAAGGATGAACCCTCACAAATGCATGTTCGGAGTGTCAGCAGGACAATTCTTGGGCTTCATGGTGCATGAGAAAGGGATTGAAGTCGGCCAGAAAAGTTTTGATGCAATCGGTAAGACAAGTACCACCAACTACAAAGACCGAGTTACAATCCTTGATCGGCAAATTCAACTTTGTCAGGAGATTCATATCGAATCTATCCACAAGAATTTAAATGGGGCAACGAGCAACAAAAGGCCTTTGAGGAAATTAAAGAGTAAATGAAATCTCCACCAGTATTAATTCCTCCTCAACAAGGTAAACCTTTTAAGTTGTACGTAGCAGCCGGTGACCATACGATTGGGTCAGCTTTAATGCAAGAATTTGAAGGTAAAGAACGAGTGATTTTCTATCTGAGTAGAAGGTTGCTGGATCCTAAAACAAGATATTGGCCCATTGAGAAATTATGTTTATGCTTATATTTCTCCTGCACCAAACTTTGACATTACCTGCTGTCCTCTGAGTGTACGGTGGTGTCTAAGTTTGACATAATCAAATATATGTTATCGTGCCTATTCTAAATGGGAGGATTGGTAAATGGATTCTTGCATTATCAGAATTTGATTTAAGATATGAATCAGCTAAAGCAGTTAAAGGTCAAGCAATAGCCGATTTCATCACTTATCATCAAGGGAAAGAGATCAAGCCTGGTAAGCTTAACCCCTTGGGCATTATTCTTCGATGGTTCCACTTGTAAACAAGGGGGAGGCATCGGCATTGTTTTGGTTTCACCTAGGGGGCAAGTTTTGAATATGCTTTTCTAATAAAGCCAACGTCCACTAACAATCAGGCAGAGTATGAAGCTGTTCTTAAGGGACTTCAACTTCTTTATGAAGTAAAGGCCGAGACTATTGAAATTTTTGGTGATTCTCAATTAGTAGTCAACCAATTGCTCGGCCTATGCGAATGCAAGGATGATATATTGAGAAGATACTACGAGAATTGCCAGAGCTACTTGATTATTTTTCCTCTATTGTCATTAAGCATATCCCTAGGAATCAGAATCAAGAAGCTAATCGACTAGCTCAGAGTGCTTCTGGGTATCAGCAGATTGTTGAAATAATAGCTGATGAACTCGCTGATGATAGCGATTGGAGGACTGAGATCATCGAATACTTGAAGGAGCCATCAAAACAAGTATCCAGAAAGTTAAGATATAAAGCTATAAAGTTTGTTCTCCTTGTTGATCAGCTTTATTACAAAATAGTCGATGGAGTACTTCTCAAATGCCTGAATCAAAAAGAAGCCAAAGTCTTAATGGGTGAAATTCACAAAGGCGTATGCGGTGCACATCAATCTGCCCATAAGATGAAATGGATGATCGGAAGGATAGGCTACTTTTGGCCGACCATCTTTGGAGGATTGTTTTGAATATTACAAAGGATGTCAAGAGTGCCAAAGATTTGGTAATATTCAAAAATCCCAGCATCGACTACGAACCCAATCATGAAACCATGGTCATTTAGAGGATGGGGTATAGACCTGATTGGCCAAATTTTTCCATCATCAAGTAAAGGACACAAGTTCGTATTGGTGGCCACAGATTACTTCACCAAGTGGGTCGAGGCTATCCCACTGAAGGAAGCATTGTCAGCTAATATGATTGAGTTTGTTAAAGAACACATAATCTACAGATTTGGGATTCCTCAATCTATTATGATTGACCAAGGGAAGATGTTTATGTCTGAAGAGTTTGAAGACTTCGCTGCCGATACGGGTTTTGTTAAGTTGATTAATTCCTCCCCATATTACGCTCAAGCCAACGGTCAAGCGAAGCATCTAACCAGATCCTTATCAAGATAATTAAGAAGAAGATCGGGGAACATCCTAGGAAGTGGCATTTGATATTGAATGTGACACTTTAGGCATACAAGATGGCTTGCCATGGATCGACTAAATGCTTGCCCTACGAGTTGGTTTATGGCCATGAAGCTGTACTACCATGGGAAATCAACATTGGATCTAGAAGAGTAGTACAGCAAGATGAATTAAAGGCCGATGATTACAAAAGTCTGATGATGGATAACCTCGATGATCTAAATTTCCATCGGCTGAAAGCTTTAGAAAATATTGAAGCCAACAAGATCAGAATTGCCAAATACTATAATCAGAAAGTATGAGGAAAGAAATTCATTGAAGGAGAATTGGTCTGAAAAGTGATTCTACCAATTGGATCCAAAGATAATAGGTTTGGCAAGTGGTCTCCAAACTAGGAAGGACCAGATCGAATTACCAGGAATGCTCACATATTTCTATGACACATTAGAAGGAGAGGAGTATTCCAGGGCACTCAATGGGAAATATTTCAAGAAATATTACCCCAGCGTATGGGTTGATCTACTCTAAAAGTGATCAGCATATCATGGAAAGGTCCAAACAGCCGATACAAAGAAGTGTCGCCTTTAGCACAAAAAATACAATCTTGTCAGATATAACAGCCGATGCAATATGCATCGTCTTCAAGGCAAAAACACAAATCCAATAGAAGCAAGATTCAAAAAGTCTCGACAAAGCATAAAACTTTATTGATCCGGTTCCCAATTACAAAGGGTGAAAGCCATGTCTCAGACTCAAGGATCCAAAGTCATAGCGCCAAAGGTTGATGCAAGGCTTCATATTTATGAGTCAACTCTCTAAAAAAAAAAACAAACAAGGATTAGGAAGAAATCAAAGTGATCCGGAGAAACAGATGAAAAAGATTATTATATCCACCTTGAATCTTTGCATAGGCGGCATCTAATTTAGCAAGAAGGGCTCGATTCTCGCTCTCAAGCCTGCTACAAATGTCAGATAGATCATTGATGAATAGGTATGCCTGATTCAGATCATGATTGGCACTAAGAAAGAAAGCACGATACTCATCTCGCTCTTCAGTAAGATGTTGGACAGCTCCCGGATCAGACCTAATGAGAGGTATCAGAAGTAAGCTACAATGGGTTACCATCTAGAAATAAGACATCCAAAACTCAAGGTTTACTCTTCCAATCGGTAATGACAGGATGACGGAATGGATCCAAGAGACAATCATCTGCACTGCAGTTACTGTTCTCCATCCTGATAGAAAGCGAAAAGGTTTATCCTCTTCAAAGGGTTTGTCGACCCGTATTTATAAGGACCAAGTTACATGAAGACAGGGGGGCAGATAGAATCAGAGATCCTGAAAGATCTGTCGCTATTCATGGAAATTGATATCTTGTGCAAAACGGTTACATCTTTGGATTGAAGGAAGGTCTGTCATTTACACAAAAAGGAAAGGGAAAGTGCATCTCCTCTAGAAAAAGCTACGACGGAGGACAAGACAAAGTTTCGCAGCTGCAACCACCAACAGCAAGAAGAAGATGTGAAGCTGTCAAAGTGCCATACAGCCGGGAGAGTTTGCCACCATCCTTCCCCAACTTGACTTCAGGACCAGATCAGGAACGGAGTCCGAGAAGGTACACGGCGATGCAGCAAGAGGGTGAAGGCAGGCACCTCCTAGAGAAGCCCCAGAGAAGCAACATCCACAACCAAGGGGAAAGTAGAATCATCTCACAAGATTTCTTCTACCTGCCCTTGTTGGAATCAGGCTCCCCAGGGATTCCAAGATTGTGAATACCCTCACCCCTATCACAAGATTTTTTCTAACTGCATGATGAAATCAAAATAAAGGCACCCGGCCATGGAGGATCAAGCATTGTTTAGGACTCTCTTGGAAGGGAGACGAAGGAAAAAGGAACACCAGGAAGAAGCAAGGTCGAGTGATGCCGATGAATCACCACTAAAGGGATCCCCTGAATTTATAGGCACGAGAAAGTGAGACGATCCCGAACCGTCCGTGATCTATGGAGATAAGAACGATGACTCAGCTGCACTGCATGGAACGCAATGGAGAGAATTAATGCCAAGAAAATCCAAAAGACCCGTGAGCCCTGGCAACTAAAAAGGCGCGGTTCCACACAAAAGATGGGAGACGTGCTACGGAAAGCAGGGAACGGTTTGAACTGACAGATATGAGGGTGGTTCATCAAGCCAGAAGTGACACGACTAGAGAGATTCCCTTGGAAATTTTGGAATAAAATTAATTTTATCCCAAAATTGGGGGGCATGTGTTGACACCATATTTTGGTAAGCCATGGACCATGCTGTTAGAGTGCGACAAAACAGATCAGATGGATCGGCTAACGAAAGGATGACGTCAGCAGAATATAAGACGTGTTTCAGGCCGATCAAAGGAAGAAGGAAGGACATATCGGACTCTATCAAGAAAGGGAAGGATTAGAGTCCAAATTACCCTTATTTTTGTATTCGTATTTTCTTAGGACTCATGTTAGAATTTTGGGCTATATATATCCGAGACCCGACCATTGTAAAGACATCCAATCAATCAATATAATAAAACTTCAGCCTTCGACACCCCTTAGGAGTAGGAGTAGAGTAGATCTCGGTGAGACATTCGACGAATCGAGCTGCATCGGTTGAGTCCGACCTTCGGTTTGCCTGTAAGTATTGCCATGGTTCATGTCTCGTTTATACGGCTGCATCGTTTGACCTCGTATAGGCTTGATTTGAGCTAGTTATCGGTTTGTATCTCGTATGTATGGCTACATCTAACGACCCCACTGTAAATTAGGTATAAGCTAGTTATCGGCTCTATTAGATTGTCGATCTTGTAGATTCATTAAGTTATCGATATTGTTTGTTTTAAAAATGATTTACTTTCTACAACAATATCATTGCCCAATCAAGATTGATAGATTAGCTTGCGCCTAAACTCTATCAAAGATCCCTTGTTCCGGTTTGCATTCATGATCATGCTTATTCTTACCGGAATAGTCGATCAGGCTCGTATCGACTAATCTGTCGATCTTGGTTGTCACATGTTATGGGTTCGAGGCTTATCTAGATGCGAGTGGACTCGAGGGCCAACTTTAGAGCCGCTGGCCGTTAGACCAGCTCTATCAAAGGTTTGAGAGGCTGCTTGTATTTGGAGACACTTGCTTAATAAGAGTAGATCTAGGTTATCTCGGAGCCACCGGTCGTTAGACCAGCTTCGTTGTAATTTAGGTATGCTTGTAGTTATGTTTGAAGTTGATTTAGAGCCGCTGGCCGGTAGACCAGTTCTTCTTTAGCTTGAAGGATAGCTGCGGTTAAGACAAGTAGTCCGTTCCTGCTACATAGACCCTGTATCGGCTGAATAGCCGATCCAGTTATACCTTCATGAGTAGTTCTTACATATGGATTTGTTTGAGAGTCAAATAGGCTAGTGTCGTTTGTTAGATCCGCTGAAGCCCACTGGCCGATAGACCAGGTGGATGTAAGTTTAGCAAGCTTCATGAAAGTAGCTTATCAAGACCGCTGGCCGGTAGACCAATCTTGGTAAGCTATTGCTTGTTTGGCGATCGAGCCAGACTTATACGTATGAGCTGCCCTATTACTTGGACCCTGTATCGGCTAAATAGCCGATCCAGTTATCTTCATAATAACGATGCATGCACATTTGTTTTCTTGAATATAGTTAGGCTTAATGAACGAGTGAGTACAGATTAATCATTATTTTCGGCTGTATGGAAACACCCACTGTTAATGGTTAATTTTATCTAGCATGATTGTTGAGCTAGCAGTCTTCGAGCTGGCATGTGTTGCATAATTCATATCTTTTATCAGTTGATAAGATCAGCTAAAATTAGGTTACTTTACTTGCTAAATCGCATTGCTCTGCACTGACATGAGTTGACTTTCTTGTTAATCTCCTTCGATTCATTGGTCATCAAGGACCGCATATCTTGGAACTGTCTGGCAATAAAACCGGCATGTTCCAGAAATTGATGTTTGCTGTTCCTTGTCAATTGCAGGTCAAATTGATTAGCACGCCCCGGATCGAAGTCTCCAAGCTCGATTTGTCTCATCCAGGCTCAGGAGATCAAGGACTCCGGCTCCCGTACGCTCTCTGAGAGCCTGCTCGTGTGACGACGCAGGAAGGGTCCCCCTCGACACCATTTTTGCGTCAACACCCATGTATGACACTCTCAAGTCTCTCAATATATGTGGTATTTGTGGATTCTCACCAAGGCAATGATGATGATTGCCTTTCTTTTCATCTTATAACTAAAGCTTATGTGGAGCTCATAGGTAAGGAGAAAACTTGAAAGAGCAAACTTGCAATGCATGTGTTGTAAAGTCAAACAATGGATCCATAGAGAAACAAGCCATATAGTCGAATCAAGATATATAGGTAGATGGATATGGTGGATATATGGTGAAACCTAATTCTACTCAGCTCCCTGAATGCCTATCTCTCTCTTGGACTTTGAAAACTAGCCAGAGGTTATGAGCTATTTTTATTTGTTTTCTTTTTCTCAGGGAGTTAGGCCTCTAAGTGGCCATTATTTCAGCACTTGGACACTTGTCCATTTTTCTTTTCTTCTCCCCTTTTCTTTCTCTCTTTTCTTTCTAATATCTTTTTGCATACCTCATAGCACTCCTTTTGGCATTTAAGGTATTGGAGAGATAGCAACAGGAACGTGGAGCATTTATTGGGTGGTATCACACCCCAAAATTTCTATTTTGGGATGTGACTATAAAACACTAAAAGCAAAACAAAAGATATTTAGTATTTTCTAAAATTTCCCGCCATTAGTTAAGTTGTTGACATTTTTGATAGTGAAAAAATATGAGTTTATAAAACTTTTTGCAATTTAATTTAATGGTTTGTTGCATTTCATGCCTTTGCATTGTGTTTATGTATGAAAAATGAATTCAATGTATACAAATGTGCATAGGGTTTAATCCCAACACCATCTTTCCAAATGTCTTATCCAATCTCTATAACCCAAAAGCCAAATTGACCTTGATCAAATTTCCAAACTCCTAGTTCTTGTTGACTGATTCTTGTTCAAATCCCTAAATCACCTATGTTAGATGACCAATAATCATTTCTTTTCCCTCTGACATAATTATATCATCACTTTGGTCAAGCTGAAGCAATCACCTATTATCTACCCATGATAATGTCAATTCCAGACAAGCCTATGCTGACTCCTCCTCCATCTCTCTTCTCATTCTTTTGAAGACATCGCCCGTCAATGTTCAGAATATCACTCTAATCAATCCTAGCCAACCAACATGTGAACTTTCTCCCTTATGAACCATATTGCGAGGCTCACTCTCATTCTCAATTTATACCGAGCTCCACTCATAATTCTTTACCATTGCCCTATATGGAACCAAAACATAATCCAAGTTCTTCTATCATCGCTCTGATTTAATGTCAATTAGTGAGCCGCCAAATTCTTTCTTGCTAATGGACTCCATCCCTCTCTTTATCATAGTAAAAAAATGATCCAACTTGTCTCTTTTTCGCTATGGACTTAGTCTTTTCTATTCTTCTTGCCTTGACTTCAAATCACAACTCAATGCCGTGGCCTTCTTTTCTTCTCCCACTCCTTGGCCGAGCTCTCTATTTTTCTCCAATGAAAACATGCGCCACCTCCTCTCTGATTATGCATGGAATCAGCACTATAACTCCATTTTAGTTTTCTTGTATTGAATTGTGCAATTAAAATATGCGTAGCAGCCATCACATCTCCTTCCCAATACTGACCTCCCCTTTCCTCTCATGCAAAAACAACTGCATTAGCTCTAACCTTTAATCCCATATTACCCAGCCCTCTCAAATATGATGTACTTGGACACCACCTTTACCTCCTTTCTGTTTTGCTCGGCAAATAGTCAAACACAGGAGTGCTCCCTTCTCTGCCCATGCAAATCAAACAATTGCTACACATAACGCCCTCTTCTTAAATTCACGGGCCTCACCTCCTTTGCATGCCTCTCTTTAATCTCTCTACACAACACCTATTTACTCCATCAGTTTCCATTCTTTTCAATTGCATGCCTCCATGCATACAGCAGCAGCCCCCTCATCTCCTCCTCCCTCCTCCATCACGCACAAGCAAATGGACAGCTCCTCTCTGGTCGCCATCCTGTCCTCATGCAGCCGCCCCTTCCCTTCCTCCCATGCAGAGATTGCAGCAAATGATCCTCCTTTAACTCTGTTGCAAACCCCTCTTTAATATCCCTTATCACTCTGTAATTGCAGTCATGCATTTTCCCCTCTCTCTGCAGAACAGATGAGCACCTCTCCCTTCCTTCTGGCCTTGCTCGACCAAGACAGCAGTAGCAGCTCTTCCCCCTCCTCTTCCTCTACCTCCCTCTCCACCAAAATTTGGAGTGCCCTGGCTGCTATGGATTCGTTTTGCAGCTGCACATCTCTTTCCATCGGCGGGATAATCCTTGAACCCTTTGGATCACACTGCAGTAAGGATCATGCCTTCTCTTTTCTTCATTGAAACTCATGTTACCTCTCTGTTGTGACCTCTCAAGGAAAATCATGCTGCTGCAGCGCTTCATCGAAGGCTACCCTGGCGTGCTCTGCTGTCTCCGTGAATCCGCAGCAGCACCTCGCAGATTGTCATCACCCCTGTTTCTGATCAGACCATGGTGAGGACGTCCCTCTAGATTCCCTATCTGATCTTCCTGCTAAAGCATGTCTCATCATTCATTTGATCTCTCAGGTAGCGTACATCATCTCCGAAATGGAATTAGTGCTGTCCCGTTGATCACAGGGCCCCTGACTTCACCCGATGTTGATACCCGCTGCCATCACCTTCATCGCCGGCTCCTGCAATTCCTCAATGTGAGAACCACATATTCCCCTCCATCTTATATGTTGATCTATATCAGAAATTTGTTATCTTAATTCAAGTAGGATAGATCCCCGGTGCAGTTCGCCGTGAACTTAGTGCTGTTATTCAGGGACAGCAGTGTTGCTGCTGGCTGTCAAGCATGTTCCCAGCATTCCGCATCTCCGTTTTGCAAATCCTTTGATCCACACGTGTATCATATACTTGCACATGTCCCTGAAAATTTATGTGGCCAGAGGAGCCACGACAGTGAAGATCTTAACGCAATCGTGCTTGCAGCTCCTGCAACCTCGCAGCAGCATCGTTGCCGACTGGCATGAACCTTCCTTCAGTTCCTGTCTTCCAGTCATTAAGCCCTTTGATCATGATGTTCTTCATTAAGTTGCACATGCCTCTACAAATTTTCATGGCTAGAAAATCAAAGACAAAAGAGATATCGTCGGCTTAGTGCTCGTTACTCTGCTGCCGCAGGAGCTGCACAACATTGACTTGTTTAGTCATTTCCCATTGAACCATCACTCTGGTTGTCAATTCCTTTAAACCACAAATGTATCATACACTAATGCATAGCCCTGTAATTCAGATCACCCTCAGAGTATCATATTTTCGTCAGTTATCGTGCTCGGTATCCTGCTGTTCTAGCACTTGTGCAACACTAAATTGTTTCCACGTTCCCTGTTAATCCAGAAGCCCAATCCTCAAGCCCTTCAACTGTAATATGCCTCATATACTTCCACATGTCTCTGTAAACCGGATTGGTCTTAGGTGCCATAATGGCCGAGATATTGAGGCCATAGTATCTACTACTCTTGCTGTCTAGAAATCAGCCATGCCATCCATTCGTATTCGTGTTCCCTGGATAACAAATGGTTAAACCACCACGCCCTTGTGCTACAACATAGCACATGCAGTCTAGAACAACTCCACAAAATGTATTTTCCAATGAGTGCAGCTATGGACATAATCCTTGTGATCATAACCCCTATTGTCTGCCCAATTGCAAGTCTTGCATGCAATCGTGTTTCACCGCGTTCCCTATTAAATCATTGCCCGAATCGCTAAGCCCTCTGATGTAACTATGTGTAGCTACAAACAATCCCACCAAATATTATCTACATAATTTCAGCAAGGATCTTCCTTTTGATGATCACAGCCACCCCTACCCGCTGCACAAGCATGTTCAGCCGGTGCTCAAATTGTCGTAGTATGTCTCTCGTTGATCTAGCGTCCACCTCAGTGCTTTGGCTGGTACTCGCAGCCCAGAAATCATGTGTCAAATGAAAGCTTCCTTTATTCAGTTATGTAATTCCTTCGTGATATAAATATCATCTTATCCACCCATCATACTCAAGCCATGGTATATCAACTCTGCTAAGCCTTGTGTTCACCACAAAAGATGACCATTCTAGTTATCCACCATAGTAGCTCAACCTGGATCATCCATAGCCACATCATCTCAGAATTATGTTCATCTAATCCAATAATTTGATGACCTTTATCTCTTTTAAACCGTGTCTCTTGGTTTAGTAGTTTTTGCGCTCAACGCTAGTAGTTACAAGCCTTATGTGTTTAAACCTTTACGTCCTCCTTTTATAATGATTGGTGTACTGTTTTAGGCTTCTTTATGGTGTTTGTGATGATTGTTGCGATCTATAGAAGAGGAGCTATGCAAGGATGATCTATATAGAAATCAGAGAGTTTGAGCAAGCATTTGAAAGGAAAGTGTAACAAAGGCTTCCTTGTACCTATGAACAATGTTTAATTCATTCATATGCATGTGTCTAATTTGAAATGCCTATAAGGACTTTACCTAGATGATTCTTGTACCATATATCCTTGTTTCCTATGGGTTGGTATGCATGTTGGATAGTTGCTACCGCGCATAACCAAAGCTAATAATTTAACTTGATTAATGATATATACAATGTGATAAAATGATGCTTTTTAGCAACATGGTTTAGAGGGCTAGAGCATGGGTTTTGTGTGCTCTAGATTCCTCTCCCTAAGGACTTAATCCTGAAGCAGCCACCTAGGAGGTACAGTACAACCACGAGTGTCATATGGCTCTGACCTTAATCATATAACTAGTACGTCTCTAGCTTGTTAGTGGTTACCGAAAGGCACAAGTGGAGGGCCTAGGTTGCAGAATGGTTTCTTGCCTTTCAAGCTCTGGACTATGCTGTGACCATATGTGTCATCTTGATAAGGGGGCCCATTCGCCTAGCTGTTGAAACCATAGCGGCCACTACCTTGTTAGGGTGTCTAGTGAAAGGTTATGTAGTGAAACCCTGCCGCACTTCCATGGAAGAGGTGATATGGGGTCGACAGGCCTCTGGCATATGGGAATCACGGCTCGGGGGTAAAGTTGTACAAATTCTGTAGAATTCTTTGAACTGATATATCAGCCGTGCTCACGGACACGAGCGGCCTGGATCCTTCTTGATTAGTGGTTATTTTGGTTACCTAGATGGTTTGAGAATGATGTTAATATTGACTAATATTACTTTCCCTTAGGATGGTTTATCACTAAAGTAGTAACTCAGGTTTAGTAAAATATGACCAACTAAAAGTGCTAACCGCAGTCAAACCGTGTCAAGCCTTTGAGCCTTTATGAACCCCTTTGTTATACTTGTTAAGTGGCGGTTTGCTTATGCTTGCTTTACTTTCAATTACTTTGGAAAAATCCCAGATGGGTACCAGATGATGGTTCAAGAGATGAGTTTACCAAAGGAGTTCCATGAGTACTAGGCAAGTGTTTCCCCCAGTCAACTGTCCCTGTGGAGTATGGAGACCCGAAGAGTAGATATAGATAGTTTTCACTATGCTTTGTAATAGATGTAAGTCATGTTGTAACTATGATTCGATAAATAATAAAGCATTGTCTTTGATAATCTCCATATTGTTGCTATATGTGCTGTGTGGACATCCTGGGCACACATATAGTTAGCGGTTGGTATTCTTCGGATAATTGGGTGTGACAGGTGGCTATCCTAATAGAAATATTTTTAGTGACCTCTCCCAGTGTAGGAGAAAAATATTTTTTTGAAATGGATATAGATGGAATGGCATATTATTGTGCCTACTCCAGTGTAGAGTAGTGCATATGGTGGTGGATCTTGATTCAAGAGCATGAGAAATTTCTCACCAGGGTCACAAAGGTTGACAAAACTCAATGCATGACAAGCAGCATGTATGTGGAAGTTTAACTAGCCTATCTCATCATGTTTGGCTCTGGTGGGAATGTAAGCTTTGTCATATAGAAACTCATCATGTTTTTTGCATTTTTCAAAAGGTAAATCTCCAGAACTCTAGTGTCATTCAGAAAAAGATAGATAGTAGCTTAGACTTTCTCAATCTTATCAATCAGGTACCTAGACTTAGTTCAAGCACATGCAACCCACAAGTTTTAGGCTCAGAGCAAATCTACATGTCAAAATAGTTGGAGCTAAAACTTGGGAAAAGCTATGTCTAAACTCTAGGCACTTAAAAGGTGTTGTAACAAACCAGCTTATCATTATTTCAAATCATCTCAAGAGCTTCCTTTTTATTGACTCTATCTAGACAAATATTTTTATTTGGTTTTTCATTTTTCATTTTTCAATGACTCATACTACGTCATTCTGGTCTTTGTTGTCGGCGTTCGGGTGTCTTCAAAGATGATGATAAGAGCAGGCATTAGTTTGGCCCCTATAGGGAAAGTTGCATCCTGCTTATCATCGCCTTCTTCATTTGAAGATATAGAGTAAGGGTCACTCCAGTTCTATGTCAATGATCCACATCATGTTCCTTAACCAACCACAAATTTGTTTTATGTTCCTATGACTTGTATGCAAACATCCTTGAGATGGTGGAACTGTAGCAGAGCACAAAGGGTAGGTCGACTGGCTAGTGCAAGAAATGAGCCGGTTAATCTACTCTTACTGGCCTCAAGGTCCCTTTTTTCTTGCAGGCTGATTGGTCCACTATCATGGTGAAGTGTAGAAAGTGCTGAAGCGTTCTCACATTGATTTCCTTCTATCTTGGTCCTTTCTCTATACTTGTTCTCTTTCCTTTTTGTTTCAAACTATGAATAGACATTTATTCTTTCTTTCCTGCAAACATGTTAGTGGACACATACCTGAAGGATTGCAACAAATTTGGAATACGGGTTATGGTCCAGAATTTATGTGAGTTTCATCTACGCTAATCAAAAGATGGTTCTAGGATCACTCTAGCATAGATTTTGTTCATCATGTTTTGTATTTGTTTACTGCATTCTTGCATGGTTCAAGGTAAAGGCAACATGTAGCAAAAGATCTGGTAAAACTTTGATACTTACAGTTCTTCTCTCTGTAGGATGAGTTGTGTCTTCTTTGTGCACAGTTATTGCCTACCTTGATTCACCTCTAATGTGAGTTCATCCCTTGACTTACCCGAATTGAATTTGAGAGTTTCCTGTAGGGGTTAGTCCAACAAATATAACCTATGTCTACATAAGCACTTTTTAGTTCAATAATCAAACCAGACTCCATGTCTTAATTTGACTAAGGTAGACTATTTAACCTAAGCACCACGCTTAATTTAAAAGCCTATAGAAGTATGGCGAGTACTTCCAAACTAAAGCATACTATAGCAAACAGCATGAGAGCATACAGGGATTTACTGAAACAGAGATGAAAACATGACCATGGTGAGCATGTTTTTTATATTTTTAAGTAGAGATGCAAGTGCTACGCATGTGTGCAAAGAATTAAACATGCTATGGATTTAATATGAGATAGAGTAAATGCATGGATTATTCAAAGCAAACATGCAGTGGGATGCAAAACAATAACTACTCATCAAATTTAAAGTCCATGAGCAAGACTACCTCACCTTTCTTCATCATACTTACCATGACTCACAATGGAATTTGTGAGCAGTGCAGCGTCTTTGTTCATCACTCATGATGTCATTGAATTCTTGTGACGAAGACTTTTTTCTCCAATCTACACATGGTTAGTGCAATATATGTTTATACAAACCTGTGAGATGGTTGGGCTCCATTGTTGATAGATCATGAATGTTCAGGTTACTAGAAATAGAGATAAATCCCTATTCCCGGCAACGGCGCCAAAAATGCTTGTTGGTATTTCTTATGCACAATTAAAATATGAAGGATTCCGCAAGCGCACAGAATTACCATTGTAGCATTTTACCGGGAGTATTCCAGGTATCGTTATTTATATTTTACCACTGGAAAATAATGGCTAACGGCATTGATAGTTCACCATCGTGTATCTACTAACTAGTATACCAACTAGACCTAAGCAGAGGTAAGTGGTAAATGATAAGAGTTATGCATAATGTCACACACAAAGGAGAATCCTATAATATATGTATAGTCAACTAACTTGAGAGGCCAACGGGAGAGTTCAAGGTTCCTATGTACTTCTCTATTATTTAGGTTCTATTCTAGTTGATACTAGAATGTAACTAATGCATGGGTAAGTATAGCACACACAATAGCACTTTGGAGCAGTAGTACCTTTCCAACTCTTGAATAGATGAGAAATAAGTAGTTGGGGAAGGCTGCCAAAAGCTCTACGAAACATCAGCTCCGATGTGGTGGAATACGAAGGAAAGCCACATAGAGCTGTCACCCCTATGGGCTACCACAAACTAACAGTGAGAATTGGGCGCAACCTAGGTAACCTATAGTCTAGAAAAATGTCTACACTATCGATTACTACTCTAGCCACATATAATAACTAGAGCACCTAATACAGACAGAGATCCTATGCTAAGATGCAATAACTACACTAACCATACAAATAAGGCATAGAAGTAAATAGAGAAGATAATTATACTAAAGCATAAGTCTTACAAAGATAAGATACAGAGATATACCAGACCTCCAAGGCTCCATGACAAAATCTTGAACGAAGTCTCTCAACCCTAGCTCTCAAATTGCTAAACTATTACATTGAAGAGTCTACCCCTAATCTCCCTGGTATGTTGTTCTCCATGAGAGTATGATCCTCAGAGGGACGCCTCTCGAATGGATCCCAACGAATAATGAATTAGGATTTCAGGGGATGTCTCCCCCTGGGGTCTGGGGCTGCTTTTATAGGGAGGAGTGATTAACGTGAGCCCTTGGATCAAACCGACATCGGCGGACGGCTGAGATCAATCCTCAAAGGCGGTGGAGCAACCTGGGTGAAGTGGGCCGCCAGCGGGCTCTGGGCTAGACCGGCCGGTCTGGGGTGGGACCGGCCGGTCCCGGCTGGTGGCCGCCGAGCCTCCCCTTCGGCGTGGTGTCTTCGGCACGTTCTAGATCCTTCTGTGTGGGTGCCGCTTGCGGGTGCGATATCTTTTCGTCCGAGACTCCAAATATGGTAGATGATATGTCTGTTTCGATCATCTCGACAAGCCCGTCGTAATGGTGCATTCTAATCCATCATTTGAGATACTTTTATAATATCATATATGTCAACTTTGGTAGTTTTTCCAGTATGTACCTGCAGAAACATAGATTCACCAAAACTCGTGGAACTCGTTACATCAAAACCCTATACCTATGCTTTGTGGTTCATTTCATGTCATGTTTCATGATAATTGATGGTTTATAATTGACATTAATGACCGTCAACAATGACCACCTCGTGCGCCTCAAGAGGTCGACCAGCCTCACCAGATGACCTCTGCAACATCATTGACGATAGGTACTGAGCTCGGTACGGGGCACCGGGTCCTAAATCCTTTTCCGAATGACTTCACCAAGTCAATTGGCCGAGAAGCTTCAAGATCAGAGACCTGAGACATTATGATGGCAAGGCCGACCTCGAGCAATGGATCGTCATATATGAGACGACTGTTCGGACGGCAGGTGGTGATGAGCAAGTCATGGCCAACTATCTTCCTGTGGTGCTCGGCGAGTCCACCAACCGCTGGCTTCTACGCCAACGAGACGGCTCCATCCACAGCTGGCCACAGCTCCGACAGATGTTCATCGAAAACTACAAGCCCACCTGCGAGCAGCCTGGCACCAAGTATGAGCTCGCCTAAATTCATGACTCCCCACATGAGTCGCTGTGGCACTACATTTGCCGTTTCCCTAAAGTCTGGATCACCATCCGCGTCATCAGCGCCCAGAGGCTATCAGCATCTTCATAGCCGGGCTCCACAGCCACATAACGCTGACCTACGTAAGGAGCTTTTGCACAAGCAACCAGTGATGATGGAGATATTCAACATCGCCCAGGATTGGACACGTGTCGATGAGGCCCTCGTCCAGTACGACGACAGCGGTCATGACGCGTACAAACGCAGCTGCCGTCGTGATGACTGTTGGTAGTAAATACGGACATACTCTAACCGCCAACTATTATCCAAAAAGGGAGAAATATCATAGCCATATTCACATATACCTTTAATATTGACCTATTTCCACTTATATTGGAGAATTATTTATTTACAGGAAACATACAAGGAAAAGAGGAAAAGGTCACAAGAATACGCTTTCTAGCAAGGCGTATTTCAACAAAATAAGCAAAGCCCGAATCAAAAGAGCATATCTGGGCCAACAACCTACGGAAGAGGAACCCAGGAGCAGCAGAGAGGCCATGGGCCAAGGCTAGGCCCGAGGGGAGCCACCCCTGGTGCGGTCGCACCCCTAGAAGGTCCGGCCTAGCCTAGCTTCCTCAGGCGGTTTCCCACGTCGGTGGCAAAGGCGGTTTGGCCAGGCATTCACTCCCCTTAGCCCTAGAACTAACCTAAGAGCTAGTATATAAGAAGGAGGACACCCCCCAACACAACACACACCACACTCTCACTTGTACTCTCAAGTGTACCTCTCCACTTTTCTCTTTATCCTTAGTAGTAGTAGTGGAGCAAGGCTCAGTGATGAGGACATGACTGGCTCCGATATGATCAAGTTAACCACTTCCAAACCAAAGGTGAAGTTAATCCATGTTAGGTTCACATTCTATATATTTGAAGAATTGTTGCTGCACCATAAATTGTGTATATTTTCATTTTCAGAATTACTTACATGGATCAAGGGAAGGTTTGATTGCATATGGAAAGCATGTATGGTTAATGAAGTTGATTGGGGACCAAGTCTATCTATTCCTAACGTCCTCAACTAGGCCACCACGTCACTTTTGGCACAAGGAAAGAGAGAGTCCAATTCGAACATGGTTTAGATGTTGGATTCGGACTGCAGCGAAGCGCATAGTTGTGACAGTTACCACGATTGCGTACGGAGTCGGATTGAGGTGTTTCAGGACTTGTTGGAAAGCTTATCAAGTCTACTTTCGAATGGATCCAATCTTAGGTCCATATCTTCTCGGAGGCAGCGGCAATGACACAAATAACGCCGATAGGTCGTTCTATCGAGTCTTTGTGTCACCTTATTTTAGCTTATGATGGGGGCGTGTAAATCTTAGGGTCCATTAGGGGACGTGTCCTAGGGTTGGAGCACAACCCAAACAACTTGTGCTCGTCCTCCCCATGTTATATACCCCTTGTCCGCCGCTAAAAACACTCGGGTTTTGTTTTAGATCAAGTTTAGCCTTCGCTACTTGCTTGTAAGCGCGCGTGCTGGATCAGTCGCCCGTCTTCTTGTCTGCGAAACCCCACTTCATTGGAGATTGAGTTTGAAACCTTCATTTACATCTAGTAATTTAGTACTTGTTCTACTTGTTCTTCTTTGGATCTTCGATTGCTTGCGGGGACGAGTGCCCTAGTGGGCGGGTGTCGCGCTCCACAAGATCATGGCTTGACCATTGGGGTGGTGTATCGGTTGCTAAGGCGCAGATCTTAGAGAGCTGTAGTCGAGCCGTGAACGTCATCTCCATTCACCAATCGAGTTATCCCACCCCTCTCATCGAAAGATCGAGCAAAAACCCTAACGGGTTCATATCAGTTGGTATCAGAGCCAGGTTTATCGGTGAGAGACTTTCAATCCTTCGTGTTTTATTTTTTTCCTATAGTCCAGAAAAGCAAAAAAAATATAGTAGATTAGTTTTTCCATAATCCTATAAAACCTTTGTGCCGTGGGTTTGTGAACGTCATCTCCATTCACCAATCGAAAGTTATCCCATCCCTCTCATCGAAAGATCGAGCAAAAACCCACGGCACAAAGATTTTATAGGATTATGGAAAAACTAATCTACTATATTTTTTTTTTGCTTTTTGGACTATAGGAAAAAAATAAAACACGAAGGATTGAAAGTCTCACCGATAAACCTGGCTCGATAATTAACCGATATGAACCCGTTAGGGGTTTTTGCTCGATCTTTCGATGAGAGGGGTGGGATAACTCGACCGGTGAATGGAGATGATGTTCACGGATCGACTATAGCCCTCCAAGACTGCGCCTTAGCAACCGATACACCACCCTAATGGTCTGTCACGATCTTGTGGAGCGACACCCGCCACTAGGGCACTCGGCCCCGCAAGCAATCGAAGAACCAAAGAAGAACAAGTAGAACAAGTACTAAATTACTAGATGTAAATGAAGGTTTCAAACTCAATCTCCAATGAAGTGGAGTTTCGAAGACAAGAAGACGGGCGACCGATCCAAAGACGCGCTTACAAGCAAGTAGTAAGGCTAAACTTGATCTAAAACAAAACCCGAAAGTGTTTTTAGCGGTGGACAAGGGGTATATAACATGGGGAGGACGAGCACAAGATGTTTGGGTCGTGCTCCAACCCTAGGATACGTCCCTAATGGACCCTAAGACGATACATAGCCCATCGGGCTAAAATAAGGTGACACAGCACCCTGGATAGAACGATCTATCGGCGTTATTTGTGTCATTGCCGCTGCCTCCGAGAAGATATGGACCTAAGATTGGATCCATACGAAAGTAGACTTGATAAGCTTTTCAACAAGTCCTGAAACACCTCAATCCGACTCCGTACGCAGTCGTGGTAAACTGTCACAACTATGCGCTTTGCTACAGTCCGAATCCAACATCCAAACCTTGTTCGAATTGGACTCTCTTTCCTTGTGCCAAAAGTGACGTGGTGGCCTAGTTGAGGACGTTAGGAATAGATAGACTTGGTCCCCTATCAACTTCATTAACCATACATGCTTTCCATATGCAATCAAACCTTCCCTTGATCCATGTAAGTAATTCTGAAAATGAAAATATACACAATTTATGGTGCAGCAACAATTCTTCAAATATATAGAATGTAAACCTAACATGGATTAACTTCACCTTTGGTTTAGAAGTGGTTAACTTGATCATATCGGAGCCAGTCATGTCCTCATCATTCTCCCCTTCTTAACAGCAAACCGTCCTCGGTTTGACCTTAGGTGGTTGATGTGTTGTAGATTGCAGCAAATAGTTCTCCCCTTCTTGTGATTTATCCTGTTTCTTTGCAACAAAACTAGAGGAACTGGACATGATATGATTATAGCTATTGCAGCCTTGCAGTTGATCAGATGTTTGCACAATAAAAGGAGACTTAATATTTGAACAAATATAAACTCGATGGATCATATACTCTCTTTCACAATTGTATTTGCCAACAGCAGAAAAACTTATAGTAGAAGAATATAGCAATTGAAATTTAGCAAACAGATTATTCTCTAAATAGCTAAACTCAATAAGATCATCAAATTCAATGTACCCCATTATATGTAATGATGACAACAATTGAGTTTCTTCATTTTCATTTGCAATATTAACAACGTGTTTATATTCAGTACTCATTGGTTCAAAATTTGTAGCTTCATTTACTTGTTGTGGTATGGATATAAGTGATGCATTAGTACAAAACTCTGCTTCGTGTGACAAAGGCAAATTAGGAACTGGTTCCACAATTGATTGTTCTATGGTAGCATGATTAGTGGACAAATATAATTCAACAAAAGAATGCGCACCTTGGGTTATGTGATAATCATTTGACTTACCATTGACATTGTGCTCAATTGATGTGCATGTAGCTACATTCACTTCTTTAAATGTTTCACGTGTATCTGAAACCGCTTTCGCTCTCCATTTGTATATTGTTGTCTATTTGCTGCAAATTATTAATAATAGGACAGACACATGCTTCTATAGTATTTGTTAGATTCTTTCTAAGCTTTATTTCAGAATCACAAGCAAGATCAAACAACTCATGAAAAGAGCTATAATGTTTATCAACAAGAATATTCTGAATTTCCACATTAAGACCTAGTAAAAATCTGTGCTCCAAAAATTCACCGGTTTCATCTAAGCCACAACGCAGCAAACATAATTTTAGTTTCTCCAAGTATTCTGCTACACTTTTGGTTCCTTGTTTTATAGATGTCAGTTTTATAAATAGAATTTTAGAATAATACTCGGGAACAAAAACATCTCTAAAATGTATTTTCACATCTTTCCATGATTGAGGAGCCTTACCAAATCGACAAAGATGTTTCCATTCAGTTAAAGCATATTTAGTGAGAACACTTGAAGCAACTCTAATCTTTTGTTTTTCAGATAGATCATACTTTTTAAATTCATTATCTACTATTAACTCCCATTCAATATATGCATGAGGATCATACCTTCCATCAAAATTAGGTAGTACAGATTTTATTCTTTTAAGCAATACGTGACATACCTCTTGAGTAGCATGCTTATTGTGTGCCACAACTTTAGCAAAGTGATGGGAATATTCAACCTGATCATCTCCTTTTTCCATGTAGATTTACGCCATGATTAGAAGAAAACAAGAAAGATAAAGTATATATGCTCCTATCGCCTACTAGAATCTTTGTTGTCGTAATTCTCTCACTCTCAACCCTGTTCAAACATGCTCTTAAAAGTTCTTACCAAGCGAAACAGGAGGGATCGGCTACCACAAGTGTGCAACAATGGAATGAAGTGTATCGGCGCCAAAGAACAACAAGACTGTCAAGTTTTGTAGAATATGTGGAGCTATAGGAGGGTTGAAACAAGGAACGAACTAGCACTACGTTAGTGAGAAAAGCAAGCTGAACAAACGTTCAACGGCGGTACTTGTCTTTGGTCCTAGCCTAGACCGTGCTAGAGACGCGAGCCTGGACACAAACAAAGTCACGGCACAATAAGAAAAAAAAGGGCACATGAACAGCAAGCTATCACCCCCTTCTTTTCCTTCTCTCTTCTTCTTTTTTTTTTTTTTCTCTTTCTCTTTTTTTTCTTTTCTGTTTTTTTCTTCTTTTTTTTGCTTTGCACAACTAGAACAAATCTGAATGTTCACAAATCAGATTTCAGAAAAAAAAACTTCCAATACATTTCTCTTTCTTTTCAGGGGTGATAAGAATGCAACTAGCAACTCAGATTTTTCTTTGTGTGAACAAAACTTGATTGATAATTGAGAGGATGGCTATGGTGCAATGAAGATCTATGTGGTAGTAACGTTTTCAGCGGAGATGTATATGGTGGTGGTGATGGCAGCAGAGATGTAAAAAAACTGATAGTGACCAAAACGTGACAAGAACTCGAAACTCTAAAGGACTAGAACTAAAACTAGCAACGGACACGACCGAAGCAAACGCAAACTCAACAAGCCCTAACTAACTAGTACTAGCCACGACACAAAGGTTTTATAGGACTATGGAAAAACTAATCTACTATATTTTTTTTTTGCTTTTCTGGACTATAGAAAAAAAATAAAACACGAAGGATTGAAAGTCTCTCACCGATAAACCTGGCTCTGATACCAACTGATATGAACCCGTTAGGGTTTTTGCTCGATCTTTCGATGAGAGGGGTGGGATAACTCGATTGGTGAATGGAGATGATGTTCACGGATCGACGATAGCCCTCCAAGACTGCGCCTTAGCAACCGATACACCACCCTAATGGCTGTCACGATCTTGTGGAGCGCGACACCCGGCCACTAGGGCACTCGTCCTGCAAGCAATCGAAGAACCAGCAAGAACAAGTAGAACAAGTACTAAATTACTAGATGTAAATGAAGGTTTCAAACTCAATCTCCAATGAAGTGGGGTTTCGAAGACAAGAAGAGGCAGGCGGCGATCCGATCCAAAGACGCTTACAAGCAAGTAGCGAAGGCTAAACTTGATCTAAAACAAAACCCGAGTGTTTTTAGCGGTGGACAAGGGGTATATAACATGGGGAGGACGAGCACAAGATGTTTGGGTCGTGCTCCAACCCTAGGATACGTCCCTAATGGACCCTAAGACGATACATAGCCCATCGGGCTAAAATAAGGTGACACAGCACCCTGGATAGAACGACCTATCGGCGTTATTTGTGTCATTGCCGCTGCCTCCGAGAAGATATAGACCTGAGATTGGATCCATACAAAAGTAGACTTGATAAGCTTTCCAACAAGTCCTGAAACACCTCAATCCGACTCCGTACGCAATCGTGGTAACTGTCACAACTATGCGCTTTGCTGCAGTCCGAATCCAACATCCAAACCGTGTTCGAATTGGACTCTCTCTTTCCTTGTGCCAAAAGTGACGTGGTGGCCTGGTTGAGGACGTTAGGAATAGATAGACTTGGTCCCCAATCAACTTCATTAACCATACATGCTTTCCATATGCAATCAAACCTTCCCTTGATCCATGTAAGTAATTCTGAAAATGAAAATATACACAATTTATGGTGCAGCAACAATTCTTCAAATATATAGAATGTAAACCTAACATGGATTAACTTCACCTTTGGTTTAGAAATGGTTAACTTGATCATATCGGAGTCAGTCATGTCCTCATCACTCATCTTGTAAGAGGAGACATCTTGGCTATTCTTGGTATGAATACAATTCTTTCCATCATGTTCTTCTTCTCTTTTTATCAATATAGCAATGTTCTAGAATTAGAGTATAGTTCTAGTGATATGATCTTGTTTTATGAACTAGATGATAGTTTGTGTGATTTGATCATAGAACATAGGACTTCTAGTTCATATGCCTTGTTCATGATATGCTTGCTAGTTCATAGTGTTCATATCATGTTCTTAGCGTATAGAACTCTTTTCTTAACCATTCATACACTTAGATGATTAGGAATAGAGTTGTCAGAGGGATGGTGGTTCATCGCACAACATCCAAGTTCTTTACTCGTTCATTTGTAGGGTGAGAGACCCGGGGGGACTTGGGTAGTTTCTCTATATGTGGGCATGGTGCTCGGTATAGGGGAACCGGTGATTACACTTCATAGTCCACGGTTGAGGTGGTAGGTGGTAGGTGGTGACAGCCCTGTCCGTCCTTTGTAAATCCCCCACGTTCAGCTATGGTGTAGGAGCCTAAATTGCCACCCATGCTTGACCGGCAGACCGGTGCTCGGTGGTGTTCCGATCCATCGCAAACACAACTCTATCTCTAACTCATATAATTTTGTGACTAACTGCTTCCTAGGCATTAGCTGTATTATGACCATTGCTCCTGTAGGATATTCATTTATTCTTTATTCTTTTTATTCTTTATGCTGCCATCATCCTCCCCCGCTTGAGAGATATTTATCTGTGTGTGTGTCCACTATCATGAAAACCATTATTGCTTACCCCTGTTATGAACATTGATATAACTTTCATACAAAGTATAGTATTCATGATTACGGTTTCCTCGGCCATTAATAATCAAATGAGCTTTAACAAAATGATAGAATCCTAGTTAGGTCAAATAGCTGCCGCTATTCCTGTCGATCAAATGGGACGGATCCCGGGGCAACCCGAGATCCCTCCCGGTAACCCTTTTGCAGGAAAATAAACGAAGGAAAGCAGGTCTAACCCACCGGACCATAAATAGGTGAGTCCTTACCGCAGGTAAATGGTATTTACCAAATTTATATATATTTCTAAAAAAACTTTTTAGGGTTTTATTATTAAATGAATATTTTGGTGCATTTCAAAAAGTTTAGAAAAATCCCATAAAAATCATTTTCTGCACTAAAATAATTTGGCATTTTCAAATCTTATTTTTTTAGAATTTTTAAAAATAAAAATTTCAAAGAAAAATTAACAAAATTCCAAAACCAAAAGAGCCGTTGGGGGTCTCACCGAACCCCCAACGATTTGAAATTTGGGAAGGCCGTTGGGAGCTACCAGCCAAAGGGGGGAGCAGGCGGGCCCACCACTGGTGCGGGTGTTGGCATTTCTTAGCGTCATCGCCAGGTTTGTGTCCCTAGCAATGTCGCTAGCAAGCCTATTGGTATAACTTACGCAAACAGAGGAATCCGCAAACGCACGGATACCATTGTAGCTTTCACCCATGAGTATTCCAAGGTATCGTATTTATCCTCAGGGAAGCAATGGTTAAAGAAACTGATAAATAACCACCATCTATCTGCTAACTAGTGTACCGACTAAACTAATGTTGGGTAAAAGGGTAAAAGATAGGAGTTTTGTATAAGCGACACACACAAGAGAACTCCATAAAAAGATAAAAGAGAAGACCGGCTAAGCTAGGGGGACAATGGGAGAGTTCAAGGTTCCTAGTGACTTCTCTATTACTGCAGTTCTACTCTAGCTCATACCATAGAAGATAGCTAAGCAATGGATAAACATAGCGACCACATCATGACACTTCGGAGCAGCAGTACCTTTTCGACTCTCGAGAAGACTGGGAAGCGGTAGTCGAGGGAAGGTTGCCAGCTCTACGAAAACACCAACCCGAATGTGGTGGAATACAAAGGCCTGGTCAGAGCTGTCACCTCTGGGCTACCACAACTATCCGTGGGGTTGGCGCAAACTCAGGTAATCTATAGTCTAGACACCATGTCCACACTATCGATTACTACTCTAGCCACATAAGATAACTAGAGCATTCGGTCGAATAGAGATCCCATGCCAAGGTGTAAACCACTATACTAACCATACTTAGCTAAACTACTAAGGCATGAACAAGATAACCATGAAAGGAAATTCAGTAATAGGAGAAGATGAATATATGAGATACTTGAGTCTTACAAAGAAACGATACAAGATCATACTGAACCTCCGAGGATGGAACAACACAAGATTGTACCGAACTCCGAGGACTCCCCCGGAACTTGAGCACCTCTCCCTAACTCTCAACTAGCTAGTACTACTGCTACATCTTGGTAATTGGAATGGAAGAGCTCCTTGGTAGTGTTGACTTGGCCCATGACAGGGATTTCTGAAGTTGACGTCATTTGTGTTGGGTTTGGACTTGTTTTCCTTCTATTCTACGCCCGGATTTGTAGGATAACTGGGCCTTCTCCACTTGGGCACATTTTAGGTAGTGTTTTCATATATCTTGCATGCTTTTGAGCCCATTTGTAGTAGTCTTCATTATTGTCCACCTGCAAAAGATGAATCACTAAAACTTTGTGGAACTTGTTAGTTATGAGTCCTATTTCTATGTTCGATGTTCATAATCATTGATTTTGTGTGAGTGTTGGCAATTAATGTTTATGAGTTAAGGACCACCAACAAGCTCCTCCACACTTGTTTCTTTGCTCGTCCTCAAGCAAAGGTAAATGTAACTATGAATCATAACTTTAAAAGATGTGATACTAGCATAAAAGATATTCCATATCATTCCTTATACCTGTGGATTTCAAAGTGTCTACCATGTCGCCTTGAGTGGTTGAAAAGTGGAACGACTATGACACCAAGTCATCGCTTTCCATCTATGAAGCATACTTGGAGTTTTTGTATTTTTGAAATTGAAAACATAGCTTATACTTCTCCTCAAATGGTTCCCTCAAGTCACTCAATGGTGTATATATTCTTACCAAAGGCATTTGAATTTGCCTTCTTTTTCACCCTATTTCTAAATAGCTTATGTGGTGCTTTAGGTAGGGATAACAAATGGTGGCACACTTGCATTGCATAGGATCCAAGGAGAGAAGTGTCATACTCTTAGATCAAGTTGTGCATGTGTGTGGGAAAATATATAATGAGAGATACTCCTTCATTTGATATAATCTCTCACTATTTGGAGACATGGCTATCACTCCTTTTTTTCTTTCTCTTTTTTTCAACAAGCATAAGCCTTCATGTGCTCATCCCTTTTTTTTCTTTCTAAACTGGAACCTTCGTGTGTCCACATTTTTTTTCTTTTTGATACTTTTGCATAGCCCATGTCTCTTCTACCCAAAACTTTTAGAGAGAGATCACTATCTTTTAAAACATGGAGTATTTATTTGGTGGAACCTAACATGCATTTTTCTATCTACTCCCAGTGTAAGAGTAGAATATATACTTTTTGGGTGGATCTAGATGGAAGGCATGTTTTGCGCCTACTCCCAGTGTAGGAGTAGTGCATATATGTGGGTGCAAGTGAACTTGATCTGAGGAGCATGATAAGTCTCTCAACAAGGGTCATAAGGTTTGATTAAACTCATTATAACAACAAGCAGTATATGTAGAAAGCTTCTATCTTATATCTGGCTCTGGTAGGAATTTATCACCATTGAGGAGAAGTGTTGCTATAGATTTTGAAGTTTTAGCATAGCATAAATTCTCCGAGAGCTTACACAGAAAAGATAGAATTTTTTTAGTCTTAGCCATATCTCACTACACAACTTAGTTGACATGTTTTCCTAATAAAAATGTATCCACAAGTAACAAGTATATGAACTAGGAATAAAATTTATGCCAGCCAATCTTTATAAAGTTAAGTTCATAATTTGGCAATATTTTATTTTTTTTCATTTTGAAGTTTGATTAGCATGTTTGGCATTTTAAACATAATCAAACTTATAGGAGCAAAGCATGGGTGAGGAGATAGAGTGCAAACCAGCGTGCCCGAGTGATGGCATGGAAGGGTCAGATCCCCACACTTGGATTTTTATGTCAATTGACACTAAAAACCAAGTGTGAATGTTAGAGCGTCTCCGTAGCTTGTATTGCGACACCCATGTTCTAGACATCATTTATCTTTCATTCCTGGAATTGTTAGTAGCAAAGAATACCGAAGGAAACTTATCTAGCACCAAGATTTTGTTTATTTGTGGGAGAAAGGGAGGTTGTATCTTTATTCTAAAAAGTCTAAGTTAAAATAAGTGTATTATGCAAAACAAAGATTTATTATATTAGGTTTTATTATTTAAAAGTTGTGGTAACTAAAAAGGATATTCATATTATTATTACTACTATTATTATTATTTATTTATTTTATTTTTAAAAAATAAACATTTTTTTGTTTATAGAAAAATATTTTTTTATGACAAACAAAATGATAGTCTTTATTTTGTTTAGAAATGTTGATGCATGTGCAAAATTTAAACATGAGATTTGAAACTTTTTAAAAAACATTTAATTTAAATATGTGATAACTCTTGATTTACCTTCGGCAAGCGCCACCGTTTTAAGTCCGTTGAGTAGGACTTCTCCATTGCATTTCGGCTTGAATTGGCGTCATCTCATCCCGGAGATGGATATGGATGATTGCACCTCTTATTTTCGCCATGCCATCGGGATCTTCGTGTGTGGTTTTGCCTTGGCGAACGTGTCATCTTTTTTTTTTTTTTAATCAAGGTTTCATTCAAAGTTCTCCAAATGAACTTTGATGTACCTCCGTTATAAATCTATCTCAAAGACTTACCCTTTATGGATTCAAGAATTTCTGTAGGGGTTAGTCTATGCATACAACCAAAGTCTACACTAGCAGTTTCGGTTCAAAAATAAAACTAGACTCCATGTCTAATTTGATTCAAGTAGGCTAATCAACCTAAGCACCATGCTTAATTTAGTTAACCTATGAATATGTAATTGTCACATCTAAAACTAAGCACCATGCTTAATTTAAAAGATGTACAACCAACATCCAAACCAAAGCATACTAGGATAGAGAAAGGTAGCATGGGAATGATGAACACGAGATTCACTCAAACGGGTGTTTGAACATTGAATAATAAATCAGAGAACCATTTTGTTTTTATATGCAAGGCAATGCAAAAATGAGGTGGATGAATGTGATTAAGCAAACATGCCATGGTCTTCAAAAAGTTAAGCGAGTAACATGCATGAAAATCTAGGCTTTAGCTTTTTGCCCGTAGTGCGGACCATCTAACGATATCATCATACCTATTGGCAAAGCCAACGTACGAAGCTGAGATGGTCCCATTTAACATCCGTCTACTACGAAGCTAGATTAAGAGCATCGAATAGATAGAAAACAAAAATTATTGTCTACCTAGACTAGGCATGGCGCCCAAATATAGCTCAAAGACTCGGAGCCACCCAAAGAAAGCACTAGATATATGATGACCTAAGCAACATGCAGTGGTGAAAATAACATTAAAGAAAACCAAATATTTTTGGTTGGTTCTCTCATACCTTGATCCATTCGTCACTCACAATTTGTGATTGAATTGTGAGTGATGCATTGTAGTCGTTCCGTCACATGTGATGGTTTTGTTTGCTCTTGACGGCGACCTTCTTTTCATCGCAAATGATTAGTATATATGCATATATATATATATGATATGGCAGGGTGGCAATGTGGATTGCTCATGAATGATCGGGAACCCTAGGCTCGTGATGACTTTTTTTATGTTTTTACCCACAAAGCTAGTGGCAAACAAAGTTAGCAGATATCAAGGTTAACATCAAAATCTTTACACCAATTGCTTCCCCAGCAACGGTGCCAGAAAGCTTGTTGGCATTTCTTAGCGTCATCGCCAGGTTTGTGCCCCTAGCAATGTCGCTAGAAAGCCTATTAGTATAACTTACGCAAACAGAGGAATCCGCAGGCGCACAGATACCGTTGTAGCTGGCCCTGTACATGGTCCGGTTACAACTGGACCAACCCGTCAAACCAGCCCGCTGAGAACCAGCTCTACGGGTAGATACGGGTTGGCTTGCTACGGGTTGTAAACCGCTAAACCCGCTCCTCCAACTCATTCGTCTCCACCGCCGCTGCCAGCAACGAAGACGGCGAGGACCGAGGAGCCTCCACACAGGGGCGTATCCTCACTGAGTCCACGCGCGTCACCACCTGATCTGGCATCGGCGTCTGTCCCTATCGTCCGCGTCCAAGGTGTTGGTGGAGGATGGCAATGGCTACGTGCGTTTGCTACGTGCTGCTGCTCCGTGCCGCAGTGGTTCCCTCCATGCTCTTCCTACTGTCGCCCATCACTAGGAGTTGTGTCAGCAGATCTAGGCGTCGTATTCACAGATCAGCCTACATTGCGTGCGAGATCTTGCCTCACTTCGATCTTCAGCCTCAGTTTGGAAATCTCTTTCATCATGCGCACTATCTTGTAATACGCGAGAAGTGCTTTAGCGATCATCAAACAAAGCTGCAAATTATCTTTCTTTAGATGGTAAGTTGGATTAAATTCAACGGATCTCGGTTGCATCTCCTATTTTCTTTCGCGAACAACTTTTCAGCTTTCATCTTTCAAAGGATTTGGATGCGATTCCATCTAAAATGGCTTGTCGGCAGGCACTCCGGTGGCCGGCCGTGCGGTGCTCGTGGCACGCCGGGAGTAGCAGAGTGAAGCGCGGTCGCCATGTTCCTGCATTGCCGCGAACCAGACTCGCAGCCGGATACACGTGCCTACGCCATTGCCGCCCTCGTCTCTCGGGCCTCGGCTGCTAACCCGTGGTACCCGTCTAAGCCGTGGGTTGCAAACCGTAGAACCCAAAAACTTTACGGTCTGAGTTGGTTTTAACCAGAAACCGCTTAAACCAAACCATGTACAAGCCGAGTTGTAGCTTTCACCCATGAGTACTCCAAGGTATCGTATTTATCCTCAAGGAAGCAATGGTTAAAGAAACTGATTAATAACCATCATCTATCTGCTAACTAGTGTACCGACTAAACTAATGTTGGGTAAAAGGGTAAAAGATAGGAGTTTTGTATAAGCGACACACATAGGAGAACTCTATAAAAAGATAAAAGAGCAGACCGGCTAAGTTAGGAGAACAACAGGAGAGTTCAAGGTTCCTAGTGACTTCTCTATTACTGCAGTTCTATTCTAGCTCATACCATAGAATATCGCTAAGGAAAGGTTAAACATAGAGACCACACCATGACAATTCAATGCAGCAGTACCTTTTTGACTCTCGAGAAGACTGAGAAGCGGTAGTCGGGGGAAGGCTGCCAAAAGCTCTACGAAAATACCAACCCGAACGTGGTGGAATACAAAGGCCTGGTCTGAGCTGTCACCTCTAGGGCTACCACAACTATCCGTGGGGTTGGGCGCAAACTCAAGTAACTTATAGTCTAGACAAGGTGTCCACACTATCGATTACTACTCTAGCCACATGTGATAACTAGAGCATTTGGTCGAACGGAGATCCCACGCCAAGGTGTAAACCACTATACTAACCATACTTAGCTAAACTACTAAGGCATGAACAAGATAACCATGAAAGGAAATTCAGTATAGGAGAAGATGAATATATGAGATACTTGAGTCTTACAAAGAAACGATACAAGATCATACCGAACCTCCGAGGATGGAATGATACAAGATTGTACTGAAACTCCAGGGACTCCCCCAAAACTTGAGCACCTCTCCCTAACTCTCAACTAGCTAGTACTACTACTACATCTTGGTAATTAGAATAGAAGAGCTCCTTGGTGGTGTTGACTTGGCCCATGACAGGGATTTCTAAAGTTGATGTCATTTGGATTGGGTTTGGACTTGTTTTCCTTCTATTCTAGGCCTGGATTTGTTGGATAACTGGGCCTTCTCTACTTGGGCTCATTTTAGGTAGTGTTTTCATATATCTTGCATGCTTTTGAGCCTATTTGTAGTAGTCTTCATCATTGTCCTCCTGCAAAAGATGAATCACCAAAACTTTGTGGAACTTGTTAGTTATGAATCCTATTTTTATGTTTGGTGTTCATATTCCTTGATTTTATGTGAGTGTTGGTGATTAATGTTTATGAGTTAAGGACTGCCAACAGCGAGCGCACCAGGGTGCGGCCGCACCCACGCCAACGCCAATGGCTCCTTACTGGCGGCTGGTGCACGTGGCCGTTGCACCCTCCCCCTTCATGGCGGTTGCTCGGCCTATAAATAAGGGGGGCGAGAGGAGGCTCTCCACCCCCACACACTCACCATTTCTCTCCCTCTCATTTTGCTCTCTAGCTCTCTCTTGCTCTCACTCCAATTCTAGCAAAAACCCTTGCTCCCACAGCAAGCCCTCGCTAAGCAAACTCCCCAAAGCTCTTGTCTCGCCACCCACCATGAAAAGGTTCACGGAAGGAGTGACGGGAGCCGTCAAGAGGATGACAAGGTCTCACTCAAGGTGGTCGCGGGGGAGCTCAAGCACTCGCTACTCCACCGAGCATGAAGAAAGCTCGGTGCATGAAGAAACTCCCCCGGTTGCGGAGGAGGGACAAGCACCGATGGATGCCGCGCCCGCCATCGACCTAGAGGGGTATTGAGAGGAGCAAGCCTAGAACCTCATCAAGGAGCTCACGTACGCTCACACGCCGGTATACGACCCTGATATCATCGCAAAAATAGGTATGGATGAAGAATTTACCCTCATTTGGAAGCATGTCGGGTGGGAAGGCATTGATCCAGTGTGGGAAACGGGCTCTCAATTTCTTACCATGCAATTTCTGTGCACTTTGAAAGAGGTGGATGATAGGATTAGCTTCCGTGTGTTTAAAACTGAATATTTTGTTTCATGGAAGGATCTTAGCCAACACTAATAAGAAACTCTTTATCTTGATCGTACCCTAAGCAACTTCAACTGTTTTTCTTTTTGGGAAGAAATTTCGGGGGAAGTTCAAACTAGAAAGTTCCAACCTTGGAATGCTCAAATCTATCATCCTACTCTTAGATTCATGCATAAGTGGATGGCCATGACACTATTTGCTAGGGAAGATATCTGCTATGTTTATAGCAATGAACTAAAACTGCTGTATGCTATGGTAAAAAAATAAAAGTTGCCCCTGTTAGAGAGATGGTTGCTCACTGGTTACGCTATTTTTCGCACACCACTACCATCCCATGTACTTCTAATAACTCGCGTCCTTACGGCCGTCGATGCTTTAGAAGGGAAGGAGTTGTCTGATTTCTTTGATATCCCTAGTCCTAGAATAATGATAACTGAAGACTCTCTTATACATGGGCATCATTTGAAAAAGAATGCAGTCGATGAAATTTTATACTCCCCTGGTGGTGCACTCGAAATCCAGTTACCTAACCCGGATCTTCGATTGTACAAATGTGTTAAACTAACCCTTCCGATCATTTCACGAGAGGAAGCTAGCAGGAGTGTTTTTAGCAGGTCAACCCGGAGTACTGCTCAGAGAGGAGAGGCATCAAGTTCACACCAACCCCAGCCAACTCCACCCTAATTCTTCTCGCCTATGGGGTAGCCAGGGGTATAACCCAGCAATGCACACACCAGGATACACTCCTAAAATGCATTCCTCTTGGGGACATACCCCACACCCATATGAGGCTAGAGGATCAGGGGTATCTCAGGCAGGAGAGGAGGCGTGGGGAAGCCACCACTACGCCCACTCCTTGGACTCCAAATGGATGCTACCACATGTACCACCATGCCAGTCGGTCTCGCTAGAGACCCTCCACACTCAACTAGGTGGACTCGTGATCTGCACTGATGAGATGCAAGAGGAGTCGGTTCGGCGATACCGCCAGCAACAACATTGGCAACTCCAAAATCAACAGTAGCCACAACAGCACCATCAGCATCATCAGCCGTGGCAAACTGAGCAGCAACAGCAGTGGGCCAACCTCAGCGAACAACTGAGAATCCAGCATGAGCAACAACAGGCTTTCTTGAGGTTCCAGGGTTACAACCCTAGGGGCTAGGCGTCGGTCCAGCTTGGGGGAGGACCCCCACTCAGGTATCTTTGCATTTGCATATTTAAATTCTGAATATTTCTTCTTTTATCTGCATATGCATGTTAAATCTTAACACATAAAAAATATATGAATTCCACTCACAATATGTGAAATATGCTATGCATAGTTTTTTTCTTGTTGAAATGATGAATAGTTGCTCTGTTTTATGATTCATCTATGTCTAGTTTATGACTTAATTTTCTCTGAGATCTAAATTTATTGGTTTAAAAATGTCCACCCTAGAAACTTGAAAACTTAGTGGGATGTATAGAGCTTGATCTAGTCTAGGGATGGTATGAAGCTTGATTAGTATGACTAAGAACTTGTTACAATCCTAATCTAAGAAAAGCTTGAATACCCGAGTTTAAAAAATTCCAAATAATAAAAAACCAAAGTTCTCTTGATATGATCTAAGTAGATTACTTTGTTATGCACCCATAATCGGAATTCACATACATGATGAAAAACCTTTTGTTCTCTATGTATCGATTCTCTCTTAGAAGTCAAAAAAGAGTATGGGCTATAAAAATGAAAAGATGTCATGCCAAAGAAGCATGAGCCAGTAAAAGATGCCATACCAAAAGGGTATGTGCCAAAAAAAGAGAATAAAATAAGGGGTGCAAAGACACCTACCCGAGGGAAAAATAGGTACAAAAAGTGCCCACTAGAGAGATAGCCCTATAACAATATGATTAATATGATACTCAAACAAATAAGTTGTAACTTCTTTTCTGAAAGCTCATCTCGAAAGAACTCTAAGGTTAAGCATGCTTGATCTGGAGTAATTTTAGGATGGGTGGCCGATCGGGAATTCATTCCCGAGTGCGCATGAGGGAAGACAAAATGCGTAGAAAAGACTAGTGTTGGTCTGTGAGGGCAGTATTGGTCCTAAAAACTGTCAGATGTAAGTGGGCCCGACCTCGAGGAGGTGGGACGATGTAACACCCCGGCCCAGGGTTTAATAGGATTAATATGATACTCATACCAATAAGCTGCAACTTCTTTTCTGGAAACTCATCTCAAAAGAACTCCAAGGTTAAGCATGCTTGGCTTGGCGCAATTTCAGGATGGGTGACTGTAAGTGCAATCAAGCCCTATTGTGGGTTTTGGTGGTGATGACAATCAAATTAGGGAACTAATGAGATTTCTCGAGATGACAAGCAGGGAATCATTGAAGGAGGATGTTGTACAGGTTGGAGGGTGCCCCAATTTCATATGATGACTGCCTAGACTCAAAGGAGTGTTTAAATTCTTTCATGTTTTGAATATTGAGTTTAGGAAACGCCGTACTATAAAGGGGGATCCAAGGACCAATGGTCAAATATGGAACTAGATGCTCACTTTCTTAGATTAACATCCTCTCACCTAGCCAGAACAGCCACAGAAACAGTTTTACTCAATTCCTGTTCTGGCCAGGGCGTCAGTGCCGCCCTTTGAGGGCGTCAGTGCTGCCCATAATGGACAGCTGTGTCCGTAGGGGTATTTATACCCTTCTGGACGGTCCCAACGGATATCTCTTCTTCTTCCTCGATTCAGACTGTTACAGAATACACCAGTGCTCATCTCTCTCCTCCATTGTTGCTCCACAAGCTCCCAAGCAAATCTTTGATTCCCACCATCAAAACTTGAGAGAAAAGGCAGCAAACTTCGATTGGAGAGCAGATCCACTAATTCCCAAAGTCTAAGAGCATTTGGTTCATGTTTGGCTGGCGGTTCTAGAGTTTATTACTCTTTGAGCTTGCTCCTAGCCGGCTAGGCGTCGCCCTTGAGCTAGCCAACTTGTGTGGCAGCCTTGGAAGGTCTGTAAACTTCATTTGCAGCTAAGAAATCACCCCTCACTTCAAGAGTTAGGTCTCTTGATTTGAGAACGAGGTAAGGGCTAGCCTTAGTGGTGAGCTCATCCTAGTGTGGATACCTCAACAACGTAGAGTAGGCCAGCCTTGGTGGCGAGCTAAACCACGGGATAAATCTTTGTGTCACCGTGTGGTGATTTGGTTACTTGTTGTTGAGTAGTTGCAAGTTAGGGTTTGGCTCGATCTCTTCATTATTTAGGTTTCTGTGATAACCAGTCTTCGAGTTGGTTCTCTTAGTGATATTGCTGGATTGTGCAGAGTGTGGATTCAGGTTTTAGTCTGTGAAATCAGATTTTGATTTCAGTTTAATTTCATAGGGCGGCAGTGACGCCCTACCAGGGCGTCAGTGACGCCCTCCATTCTGATAGTTTTAGGAGCTGAATTTTTACAGGCCTATTCACCCTCCCCCCTCTAGGCCTCCTTCACTTACTAGAACCTACAAGTGGTATCAGAGCAGGTGGCTTCATATACGCTTCACCGCGTGAAGTATGGAAGTTGGAGGATGAAAGGTCCTAAATGGCTAGAGGGGGGTGAATAGCCTAATTAAAAATCTACAAAAATACTAGAGCAAGAGGTTAGTATAACAAGTGGCGTAAATGCGGTTTGCTCTAGCTCTACTTGTTAGGCAAGCCACCTATTGACAGTTCTAGTGAGCTTATGATCTCTACTTATCACACAAAGGCTAAGTTGCTAGTATACTCCTAGGTAATCAAGCTAGAGAACTAAACTACTCTAATGCTATCACTAGAACAAGAATAAACAATATAATACAAGAGATAGGGTGATTGTTATCGAAGCCCGGTAAGAGATGAATGTATCAATCACAATACGAATATTAATGAATACCAAGAAATCCAAGGGAGACAATATGACATAATAATTTTTCTCCCGAGGTTCATGTGCTTGTCGGCACGCTAGTCCCCGTTGTGTCGACCACCACTTTGTGTTGCGCGCGCTAATAGACTTCCAAAGCCTAAACCTCCACGAGTGCCGCTAGCAACTACCCACAAGTGAGGTAACTCAATGACACGAGCAATTTACTAGAGTCACCTTTCATGAATCTCCCGCGGAGAATAGGCGCAAGAACCCCTCACAAATCACCGGGAGCCGGCCATGAATAATCACCAACACGTGCCGGACCTCCACCGCAGCTCCAAGCCGTCTAGGTGGCGGCAACCACCAAGAGTAATAAGCAATCCCGCTGCTCAACGATCTCTAGTGCCACTAGATGCTCAAACTTTAAGCAAACGCACTAAGATCACTCCCAATCTCACTATGAATGCACAATCAAGCAAGAGAATGAGTGCGAGAGGTTGGCTTTTGCTCACAAGGATGTATCACCAAATAAAAATATCTAAGAGAGTGAGCTAGAGCCGGCCAACAAGCTTATATAGATGGGCAAGCCCTCATCCAACCGTTAATCACCGGCTGGCCCCGACCGTGACGCTCAAGACGGGGTGACCGGACGCGTCCGGTCGCCCATAAACGTCCACGTGTACTAGCCGTTTGAAATCCAACATTTGTGCCCAACGACTAGCTCTCACTCGCGCGCTGTCCGATAGGCACCGGACGCGCCTCTGTGCAGCCACCGGACGCGCCAATAGTGACGCCCGGTCGCAACCCGCAGAGCATCCCAGAGTGCAAAACTTGATCGGACGCGCGTCCGTCCGGGGGTGACAGAGACGCCAGCGCGTCTGCGTTTCGCCTACTACCCTTCGCTGAGGATGACGCCAACAGACGTCAAGATCGACGGATGCGACACCGAGCGCCCGGTCGGCCTTCAGCGACCAGCGTCCGGCCGATTCCCAGAGCTCCCCCGAGAGCTCCAGAATGACCGGACGCGCCCCAAAGAATATACCGATGGACGCGCGCTCTTTCACCAAAGGACTGGATGCGTCCGATCAAGCCGAGACCAGCGTCCAGTCACTGCAATCAGCTCTGGAAACATCTGATCCTGCCTCTCAAGCTCGGCAGGAGGAGTTTAGACCCAAACCCCATAAACCCTTGCTCACATGAGCTAACAACAAAGTACTTCTCCACAAGTGTATTTGTGTTAGCATTTTCAAATCATTTTTCAATTGATTAGTTAGCTCTCACTAGGTCTTAATGCATATGCATGGAATAAGAACACCTAGTAGCACTTGATAACCGCTTTTGCATTAAGATCACCCCTCTTAATAGTACGGCTATTTATCCTAAATACACTCACACCCTCTATGGTGTCTTAAGTGCCAAAACAAAATGGCCCTATCAATTATACCTTTGTCTTGAGCCCATTTTGTTTTTTCTCTTTCTTCTTTTCAAGTTGGAGCACTTGATCACCATCTTTTGGTGTTCACCACCATCACCATGATGTTTTCCAAGTCTCCTTCACTTGGTGTGGACTATCCTTTCTTTTGCTACACACACTTAGCCACAAAGGATTAGTCCAAAGGTTTCATCAATTATCCAAAACCAAACACGGGCTTTCAATCTCCCCCTTTTTGGTAATTGATGACAACCTTCACAAAGATATGAAATATAATTGAATTTGGATTTGAACCACTTGTCCAAGCATTAAGATCATGTGCAAAGATTGGACAAGTTATGCAAACCCCATTTGGTAGTACTAGCTCCCCCTACATGTGTGCTAAGAGTTTGGATTTGAAAGCTTGCACACATGTTGGATATAAATTGTGGGAGAGATACTACTACCAATCTTGATGCTAAGGTTTAAAGAATAGACCTTTGAAGCGTGATACCATCGGAGTGCACAATTCAACCATCCTTAGCACCAAGTTAGCTAGACAAGCAAATACTAGATACCCCATGAGATCAACATTAAGAGTAAGGTTCTAGTACCACTTGTGAAGGCAAAAACTCTAGTCTAGCTAAGTCCTATGCATGCTAGTGATCAATTCATCCTTCAATTTCTATTACTAGCATACACCACACAAGCATAACTTTTCAATTTAAATTTCAATGCAAGCAAGCATATGTGAAATGCACATTCAAATGCAACAACTTTATTCATGAGCTTACTCCCCCTACTTGTGTGCTCAAATTTTAATTGACCCCCTTTATTTTCCTTCATTTCCCAATTATCATCTTTGTGACTAATCTCTCCCCCTTTGTCATCTATTTCCACAAAAGGTTATGCCAATTTTAGGTAGGAGTTAGTCAAATTGTGATTCAATCATGGTGTGAATAGGTGAGGATCATGTTCACATTGGTTCAATCTAGCTTACTTGCCCAAGTTATTTAACATGGTTTAAACTAAAGACAAGCTTCTTCACATGTCTTACAATGGTTATCTTGCCCATGTCGGTTAAATACTTCAAAGCTCATAGTCTAGATCAAACACTAGGATTGCAAGCCCACAAACATGTCATATGACACCACTGGATCAATACAAGCATAGAAGCAATAGAGGCATCATATATACATCAAATTTATTTGGTTTGCATGAATGAACCTAGAAATGACTTATTATGTCTAGATGCACTAATCATGTCCTTAGCAAAGGATGTATGCCATGCCAATCAATTTTACCTTGCTTTGCTCGAAGGAGAGGCATGTCACATAAGTGGGGTGCATCTTCACATATTTGAGAAGTCAATGATGTTCAATTCATTTCTTAGCTTGCAAAACCTCTTCTCATCAAGTGGCTTGGTGAATATGTCGGCAAGTTGATCATCGGTGCCCACACTCTCAATTGAAATATCACCCTTTTGTTGATGATCTCTTATGAAATGATGCCTAATGTCAATATGCTTTGTTCTTGAATGTTGAACTGGGTTGATTGTCATCTTGATAGCACTCTCATTATCACATAGCAATGGCACTTGTTTGAAGTTGACCCCAAAGTCATTCAATGTTGATTTCATCCAAAGCAATTAAGCGCAACAACTACTGGCACTAATGTATTCGGCTTCGACGGTAGAAAGTGCAATACTATTTTGCTTCTTTGATGACCATGACACAAGGGATCTTCCAAGCAATTGACATGTACCACTAGTGATCTTTCTATCAACCTTGCATCCCACATAGTCGGAGTCCGAATATTCAATCAATTTAAAGTTTAACCCCTTGGGATACCATAGTCCAACATCTTGTGTATGCTTCAAGTACCTCAATATTCTTTTTGTTGCCTTGAGATGACTCTCTCTAGGTAAGGCTTAAAATCTTGCACACATGCATACACTAAATATGACATCCGGTCTTGATGCGGCCACATAGAGTAAGCTTCCTATCATTGACCGATATAACTTTTGATCCACCATGTTGCCACTAGCATCACTATCCAAGTGTCTATTTGTTCCCATGGGTGTACTAATGCCCTTTGCATCTTCCAAGCCAAATTTCTTGATCATGTCCTTGATGTACTTGCCTTGACTAACAAATATGTCATTCTTCATTTGCTTGATTTATAGACCAAGGAAGTAACTAAGCTCTCCAATCATTGACATCTCAAACTCATTAGCCATCATATTGCCAAAATCCTCACAAAAATCTTGATTGGCTGAACCAAAGATGATATCATCCACATAGATTTGCAACACAAACAAGTCCTTGCCAAGCTTCTTGGTGAAGAGAGTGGTGTCAATCTTGCCCATTTTGAAACCTTTAGAGAGGAGAAAGTTCCTCAACCTCTCATACCATGCTCTAGGTGCTTGCTTCAAACCATATAATGCCTTCTTAAGCTTGTACACATGGTTGGGTTTCTTGTCATCTTCAAAACCGAGAGGTTGCTCAACATATACCAATTCATTGATATAGCCATTGAAAAATGCACTCTTAACATCCATTTGGTAGAGCTTGATGTTGTTGGCACAAGCATAAGCTAATAAGATTCTAATTGCTTTCAATCTAGCAACCGGTGCATATGTTTCACCAAAGTCAGGACCCTCTATTTGAGTGTAACCTTGTGCAACTAGTCTTGCTTTGTTTCTCATATCTATCCCATCTTGGTCTTGCTTGTTTCTAAACACCCACTTGGTACCAATTACATTATGATGCTTTGGCCTTTCTACCAATTCCCAAACTTGGTTCCTAGTGAAATTGTTTAGCTCTTCATGCATAGCATTTACCCAATCGACATCCATCAAGGCATCTTCTACTTTGGTTGGCTCAAATGATGAGACAAAAAAATAATGCTCACAAAAGGAAGCCAATCTTAATCTTGTTTGCACACCACTATGAATATCACCAACTATTTGATCTAATGGATGATCTCTTGCAATGTTAGTTGGTTGGAGCACTTGCACTTGATTGCTTGAACTTGGTTGATCATTTGGTTGAGATGATGTACTAGCCACTTGTTGATCTTGCACTTGAGCACCACTAGCTTGAGATTGATCATTAGAATCACTAGCTTGCACAATTGGAGAAGTGAACACTTGATCTTTGTCATCTTCAACATCAACAACTTCTCTTGGCCTAATATCACCAATATCCATATTTTTCATTGCATTTGACAATTGAGTGCCTCTCACATCATCAAGATTTTCATCTTCATCTTGTGAACCCTTGGTTTCATCAAATTCAATATCATGAACCTCCTCAAGAGTACCACTAGCTAAATTCCAAACTCTACATGCTTTGCTTGATGTGGAGTAGCCAAGTAAGAATCCTTCATCACACCTCTTATCAAACATTCTAAGTCTTGTGCCTTTCTTCAAAATGTAGCATTTACAACCAAAACCTGAAAGTATACAATATTGGGCTTTCTTCTATTCAATAGCTCATATGGTGTCTTCTCCATCATTGGGTGACAATAGAGTCGGTTGCTAGAATAGCAGGCTGTATTGATAGCTTCAGCCCAAAAAGATTGACTCATATTGTACTCACTAAGCATAGACCTTGCCATATCAATGAGTGTTTTATTCTTCCTCTTAACAAGGCCATTTGATTGTGGAGTGTACTTGGCCGAGAATTGATGTTTGATTTCAAAGTCATCACATAACTCATCAACTCTTGTGTTTCTAAACTCACTTCCATTGTCACTTCTTACTTTCTTGATGGTTGTTTCAAACTCATTGTGTACTCTCTTGACAAAAGACTTGAATATATCATACACATCACTTTTGTCAACTAGAAAGAAGACCCATGTATATCTAGTATGATCATCCATAATCACAAAGCCATACTTGTTGCCACTAATACTAGTGTATGTTGTTGGTCCAAATAAGTCCATATGCAACAACTCAAATGGTTTGCTAGTACTCATGATGCTCTTCTTAGGGTGAGTGTTTCCAACTTGTTTGCCGACTTGACAAAAGCTACACAATCTATCTTTCTCAAACACAACATCTTTCAAGCCTCTAACTAAGTCATACTTGATCAATCTATTCAATTGTTTCATGCCAACATGACCAAGTCTTCTATGCCATAACCATCCCATACTTGACTTAGTGAACAAATATGTTGAAAGTTGAGTCTCACTAGCATTGAAATCAACCAAGTAAAGATTTTCATATCTAAAGCCTTTGAATATCAAGTTTGATCCATCAACACTAACAATCTCAACATCATCAACCCCAAATATGCACTTGAAACCAAGATCACATAATTGTGCCACGGATAACAAGTTAAAGTTCAAGCTCTCTACTAATAGCACATTAGAAATACTCAAGTCATTGGATATTGCAATCTTACCAAGCCCTTTAACTTTGCCTTTGCCATTGTCACCGAATCTGATACCATCAAATCTATCTTTGCCACTATCATTGAATGAATTGAACATCCTTGAATCTCCGGTCATGTGTTGAGTGCACCCACTATCAAGAACCCAATACCTTCCTCTGGCTTTATAGTTGACCTACAAGACAAATCAATGTTTCTTAGGTACCCACACTTGCTTGGGTCCTTGTAGGTTAGTAACTAAGCTCTTTGGCACCCAAATGGCTTTCTTTTTTAAGCCCACAATTGGTGTACCAACAAACTTAGCTTGCACACTCTCTCACCCTTGGTAAGCAAATAACAAGAATCAAAGTAAATGGAATAAACATTAGCACTTTTCTTGTTATTGTTCTTTTTATAGCAATTTTGCTCTAGGTGCCCAATTTGCTTGCATCTATAGTAATACTAACTATTGCTCTTCACAAAGCTAGGCTTTGGAGTTGCAAAGGCTGCCTTGCCTTCCTTAGGGGTGTAGCCCAATCCCTCTTTGTTGAGAGAAAAGCGTTGGCTACCCAAGCACTTAAGCAAGCGGGCCTCACCACCATAGGCTTTATCTAAGGCATGAGTGAGCTCATCAACCTCCTTTTTCAAGGTCTCATTCTCTACCATAACAGAGGCATCACAAGTGAAACCGTCACTAGTAGTAGGAGTGGATGTGGAGGTGCTACATGAAGTGTTAGTGACAATAATAGGTTCAAAGAATGATTCATTCAATATGTCACATGTGGCCCCGATGTTAGATGTGGGGAGCGGTTCCTTCTTCTCTTGAGCAAGAAGAGAGGAGTGAGCATTCTCTAGCTTCTCATGGGCTTCCTTTAGCCTCTCATGAGAGCTATGAAGCTCATCAAAGGATTGCTCAACAAGCCTAAGCTTCTTGCGCAATTCCTTGAATTCCTCTCTCTTCTAGTTCATGAGAGAATGAGCCGCTTCCAACATCTCCATGAGGTCCTCCCTTGAGTGCCCCTCATCATCAGAATCACTATCACTCTCTTCATCTTTACTTTCAGAATGTACCTTAGTGGACTTAGCCATGAAGCATGATGGATGATCAAAGACGGAATGCTTGTTGGAGATGGCAATGCTTGCATGCCCCTTCTTGTTGCTCTTCTTATCATCATCATATCATCTCCATCACTTAAGAAAGCATCACTATCCCAAGTGGCCACATAGGAATTGCCCTTCTTCTTGAAAGTGACTTTCTTGTCTTGCTTTTCCTTCTTGTCCTTCTTGTTCTTCTTCTTCTTGTAGTCATCATCATTGTCACTATTGTATGGACAATCCTCAAGAATATAATCCGGACTCTTGCACTTGTAGCATCTTCTCACATTGTCCTTGTTCTTATAGTTGTCCTTTCTCTTTCTTGCATGGTAGCCCTTCTTCTTCATGAATTTGTCAAACTTGCGCACAAAAAGAGCTAGTTCTTCTTCATCATCTTCATTGGAGGCTTGATCTTCATCATCACTTGAGCTATTCTTTTTCTTCTTGCCTTTGTCCTTTGATGATGATATGGCCTTGAATGCCACACTATTCTCCTTCTTCTTCTCCTCCTTAGCATCCTCTTCCTTGTTCTCATCATTGTATTGGTCCTCAGTTATCACTTCCCCAAGGATCTCCTTTGGTGTTTTCTCCTTTATCCCTTCTCTAAAAATGATGGTTCTCAATGTCTTAAACCTCTTTGGCAAGCAACTCAAGAATCGATGAGAGAAGTCTTCTTTGCTAAATTTTTCACCCAAACTCTTGAGATCATTGATGATGACTTGCAATCTATGGAACATCTCTAGAATTGATTCATCATCCTTCATCTTGAAGTTGGTGAGCTTGTCCTTGAGCATGTACAACTTGGCACTCTTTACCATTGAAGTGCCCTCATAGGTTTCCTCTAATCTCTTCCACACTTCAAATGCATAGTCAAGATCCTTGATTTGCTCAAACACCTTGGAATCAATGCCATTATAGATGGTGTTGAGAGCCATTGTGTTGCATTGCTTCAACTCGGCTTCTCTTGGAGTTGGATCGGCGGGATCAAGAATAACGAATTCCTTCTCAGTCATATCCCACACCTTTTCATTGATTAAACTAATATACATCTTCATCTTTCTCTTCCAATAGTCAAAAGATGAGCCGTCAAAGAACGGTGGTTTGCCCCCAACATGATTGAACACAACTTGAGCCATATTTTGCACCGAAGGTTGTTAAGCCTTGAATCAAACGGTGATCACGGCTCTGATACCACTTGAAAGGTCCTAAATGGCTGAGGGGGTGAATAGGCTAATTAAAAATCTACAAAAGTACTAGAGCAAGAGGTTAGTATAACAAGTGGCGTAAATATGGTTTGCTCTAGCTCTACTTGTTAGGCAAGCCACCTATTGACAGTTCTAGTGAGCTTATGATCTCTACTTGTCACACAAAGGCTAAGTTGCTAGTATACTCCTAGGTAATCAAGCTAGAGAACTAAACTACTCTAATGCTATCACTAGAACAAGAATAAACAATATAATACAAGAGATAGGGTGATTGTTACCGAAGCCCGGCAAGAGATGAATGTATCAATCACAATATGAATATTAATGAATACCAAAAAATCCAAGGGAGACAATATGACACAATGATTTTTCTCTCGAGGTTCATGTGCTTGCCGGCACACTAGTCCCCGTTGTGTCGACTACCACTTCGTGTTGCGCGCGCTAATAGGCTTCCAATGCCTAACCCTCCACGGGTGCCGCTAGCAACTACCCACAACTGACACGAGCAATTTACCGGAGTCACCTTTCACGAATCTCCTGTGGGGAATAGGCACAAGAACCCCTCACAAATCACCGGGAGCCGGCCACGAATAATCACCAACACGTGCCGGACCTCCACCGCAGCTCCAAGCCATCTAGGTGGCGGCAACCACCAAGAGTAATAAGCAATCCCGTTGCTCAACGATCTCTAGTGCCACTAGATGCTCAAACTTTAAGCAAATGCACTAAGATCACTTCCAATCTCACTATGAATGCACAATCAAGCAAGAGAATGAGTGGGGAGAGATTGGCTTTTGCTCACAAGGATTTATCACCAAATAAAAATGTCTAAGAGAGTGAGCTAGAGCCACCCAACAAGCTTATATAGATGGGCAAGCCCTCATCCAACCATTACACTGCGCTAGCCCTGACCGGACGCTCAAGACGGGGTGACCAAACGCGTCCGGTCCAGCGTCCGGTCGCCCATAAACATCCACGTGTACTAGCCGTTTGAAATCCAACGTTTGCGCCCAACGACTAGCTCTCACTCGCGCGCTGTCAGACAGGCACCGGACGCGTCCTGTGCAGCCACTGGACGCGCCAACAGTGGCGTCCGGTCGCAACCCAGAGAGCATCCAGAGAGTGCAAAACTCGATCGGACGCGTCCGGTCCGGGGTGACCGGAGACGCCAGGCATCCATTCGCCTACTACCCTTCACCAGAGGATGACGCCAGCGTACGTCAGCGCTGACCGGACGCGACACCGGAGCGTCCGATCGGCCCTCAGCGACCAGCGTCCGGTCGATTCCAGAGAGCTCCCCGAGAGCTCCCAGAACGACCGAACGCATCCGCAGCAATACCAGCGGACGCGCGCTCTTTCACCAAAGGACCGGACGCGTCCGGTCAAGCCGAGACCAGCGTCCGGTCACTGCAATCAGCTCCGGAAACATCTGATCCTGCCTCTCAAGTTCGGCAGGAGGAGTTTAGACCCAAACCCCATAAACCCTTGCTCACATTAGCTAACAATAAAGTACTTCTCCACAAGTGCATTTGTGTTAGCATTTTCAAATTATTTTCCAAGAGATTAGTTAGCTCTCACTAGGTCCTAATGCATATGCATGGAATAAGAACACCTAGTGGCACTTGATAACCGCTTTTGCATTAAGATCACCCCTATTAATAGTACGGCTATCTATCCTAAATACACTCACACCCTCTATGGTGTCTTGAGTGCCAAAACAAAATGGCCCTATCAATTATACCTTTGTCTTGAGCCTATTTTGCTTTTTTTCTCTTTCTTCTTTTCAAGTTGGAGCACTTGATCACCATCTTTTGGTGTTCACCACCATCACCATGATGTTTTCTATGTCTCCTTCACTTGGTGTGGACTATCCTTTCTTTTGCTACACACACTTAGCCACAAAGGATTAGTCCAAAGGTTTAATCAATTATCCAAAACTAAACTCGGGCTTTTAGAGGAGGATCAGGCAACGTGCAAATCGTCGATCCAAAGGACGTCGAGTTGCATGACACTGACAGCAGTCAGCTCTCCGCGTCTACCGCCAGTGGTGCCACCCTTCCACCATATGTGACTGATGGTGAGAAGGCACCAAATGAAGAAGAAAAAAGAAGAAGAGAAGAAGAAAAGAGAAGAAAGCGAGAAGAGAGGCAAAAGAAGAAAGAACAGCGGCAGCGGCTTGCTGAAAAGAAGGAGAGAAAAGAGCAAAGAAGGCTTATCAGAGAAAGAAGAAGGAAGAGAAGAGAAGCAAGGAAGAAAGAAGAAGATTCCAAGGCAAATGAAGCATCATCAAGTCAACTTTCGAGCAGCTCCGAGAATGGTGATGATGATGTGTCTTACCATGCCTCCAAGGGTGACAACAAGAATAGAAGCAAGGACAAGGGCAGCAGCACAAGCAAGAAATATGCAGCCATATCCTTTAACTATTCTTGTTTAAGTAATCAGGATTGTATATCTTTCATCAATGTGCCCGCGGGCAAGTTACCTCACTTTGACGGGACTAACTTTGCCAAGTGGAAGCACTTGATGAGAGCTTATCTTATTGCTATTCACTCCGGTCTTTGGGAGATTGTGTGCAGTGGATTTCAGCCACCGGAGAACCCCGAGGAGCCAACAAATAAGGAGCTAGCTGCCATCCATCTCAACGGCCAAGCAACAAGCATACTTCTTAGTGCCTTGGATGGAAATGAATACAATAGAGTGATGAATGTTGATGTAGCAAAACAGATTTGGGACACTTTGCATCTTGCACACGAAGGTGTGGACAAAGTGAGGAAAGCCAAGATTGATTTGTTGATGGCCAAGCTAAATGGATTTGTGATTGTTGATGGAGAAGGGCCACAAGAAATGTTTGATAGCTTGATGGTGCTAGTTGGAAAGATTAGAGGCTATGGTGGTGATGAGCAGATGACCACAAGGTAGTCAAGATCATGTTGGAAGCTTATTCACCTAGAAATGAAACCGTAGTCACATTGATTAGAGACAAGAAGAAGTTTGAGCACTTCATTCCAAATGATGTGCTTGGAAGATTATTGACCTTTGATATGCAAAGAGAAGAAGCAAATGAGAGGAGAAAGCTTGGTGAGCTGCAAGCCAAGCTTGATGGGATGAAGATAAAAGATGTAGCTCTCAAGGCCAACAAGACATGCAAGCAAGGCAACTCCAACAAAGCAAAGGGCAGCAAGCAAGCATCAACAAGTCAGCCCAAGCAACCGAAACAAGTGCAGCAAGTTGATGATTCAACTTCATCCTCAAGTGAAGAAGATGATGGGGATGACTATGAAAAGATAGATGACATGGCATTTTTCATCAAAAGATATCATAAGGGGCTAAAAAAGAATGGGTACAAAGTTGTGCAAAAGAAATTTCCTATCAAGAAGAAAAGAACTTGTTACAACTGTGGTAGCACCGAGCATCTTATTGCTGATTGTACATATGAGAAGAAGAATAACAACTACAAGAGGGACAGCAATAGAGAGCACAAGCATGAGCATAGGAGGAAATACAAGCAAAAGGGAGAGGCTCACATTGGGCATTGTTGGGACTCATCAAAGGACAGCTCAAGTGATGAGGATGAAAAGATGGCAACCGTGGCAATTCACAAGTCATCCTCTTCAATGAAGCTCTTGAACAACATGTCCGATGATGATGACTACTATTCCCCTCACATTTGTCTTATGGCAAAAAAGCCAAACCTCCTCATCCTCCTAGTGATGTCTCAAGTAGCGAACTTAGTGACACCTCTAGTGACGATGATTCTAGTGATGAAGAATTTGTTGAAATAATTAAAAATCAAGATCATAAAACAAAGGTCTTTATCACTCAACTAGTGGAGGATTTGAGAAGTGCTCAAGCTGAGTTAGCAACTAGAGGAGATGCTCTCATCAAGCAAGAGAACATGTATATTGCTTGCAAGGAAGCTCTTGCTTTAGAGAGAAGTGAGGTGGACTCCTTGCACAAGGCCTTGGCCGATGAGCAAGAAGAACATGCTCTTACTAAGAAGGCACATATTGCTCTCAATCAAAAGTACTGTGACTTAAGTGAAAAGCACAAAGAGCTTGAGCTGCAATATAGTCTTCTTTGGGAGAGCTCCTCACTTTCCTCTAAAACAGTGTGACACCTCTACACCCTCCACTAGTCAAGGTTGTAGAAAATATTATAATCTTGATATAAATGCTTATACCACTAACCTTGCCAATATGAAAGCAATGAGGAAGGAGATTGCTAGGTTGAATGCCATGCTGGGTGGAAGGTGCATGGAAGACAAGAGAGCAGCTGGTGGCAAAGATCAACCGAAGAAGCCACAATATAAGAATGGAAGGCATCCTCACATTAAGGATGGACTTGGGCACACAAAAGGAGGCAAAACAAATGGAAGAAAAGTTGTAAATGTCTATGAGTGTGTGAAGTTCATGAGCAAGGGAAAGATGGGTACTGATCGGCCTGCACAGAAGGCAGCACACCCACAGCCCCGAGCAGCACAGCCCCCTAAGTTCGGCAGTGCCGCTGTGAAGGGCGTCAGTGCCGCCCCCACAGAAAAGGGAAGGCCACCAACTATTCTCCTGCTCATGAAAAGCCCAAGAAGAAGGTTCCCAAACCAAAGCAGGAAGTCCAGAAACCCAAGAACTCAATTTGGGCAACACCAAACAAGTACTCTTATCAACCAAAGGCCCATGCACCAAGACAAAGTTTGAGTTCTTGTTTTATGTTGAAGAACAATAGCAAAGGAGAAGTGATTGCCAAATATGTTGGCAATGATAGAAATGTTTATCTTAACACCTCCATTTGGGTTCCTAAGATTCTAGTAACTAACATGCAAGGCCCCAAGAATATTTGGAGACCTAAATCAAGGAACTAAACTTGTTTTGCAGGCATACTCCTTCGGTGGATCAGGTTGGATGCTTGATAGTGGATGTACAAATTATATGACCGGAGAAAGGAGTATGTTCTCATCATATTCCCCAACTACAAATTCAAATGAGAACATCATATTCAGTGATGACTCCAAGGGGGAAGTGATAGGTCTTGGTAAAGTTGCTATTACACTTGATCATTCAATTACTAATGTCTTACATGTTAATTCGTTAAGTTACAATCTGCTGTCCGTTTCTCAATTATGTGAGATGGGCTACAATTATCTCTTTACGGATAAGGGTGTGGAGGTCTTTAAGAGGGAGGATTCCTCTATTGTCTTTACGGGTCGGTTGAGAAACAAGCTCTATCTTGTTGATTTCAGCAAGAACAAAGCTAGGATTGAGACCTGTTTAGTGGCAAAATCTAGCATGGGCTGGTTGTGGCATCGCTGCGTAGCTCATGTTGGGATGAGGAACTTGGCCAAACTCTTAAAAGACAACCACATCCTCGGACTAACAAATGTTGAATTTGAGAAAGAAAGGATTTGTAGCGCTTGCCAAGCCGGAAAGCAAATAGGCGTATCTCACCCACCTAAGAGCATTATGACCACTACACAACCATTGGAGTTGATTCACATGGATCTCTTTGGACCGGTTGCCTATCTTAGCATTGGGGGTACCCGTTTCACTTGTGTGTTCTTTGTGTATGATAAGTCGTAGGTACAAGAGAAGGTGAAGACCTTTGTTAGAAGAGCACAAAGAGAATTCAATCTTCCAATTAAGAAGATAAGAAGTGACAATGGGACAGAATTCAAGAACACTCAAGTAGAAGAATTTCTTAATGATGAGGGCATCAAACATGAGTTTTCAACTCCATACAACCCTCAACAAAATGGTGTAGTAGAGAGGAAGAACAGGACACTCATTGACATGGCAAGGACAATGCTAGATGAGTATAAGACGTCGGACATCTTCTGGTGTGACGCCGTCAACACTGCTTGCCATGCCATCAACCATCTCTACCTACACAAGAAGCTCAAGAAGACTTCATATGAGATATTAACCGGTAACAAACCCAAGGTGTCTTACTTTAGAGTGTTTGGATGCAAGTGTTTCATACTTGTTAAAAGACCCCGAACCTCTAAGTTTGCACCTAAAGTTGATGAAGGTTTTCTTCTTGGTTATGGATCAAATGAGCATGCCTACCGTGTCTTCAATAAAACCTTGGGTAGAACTGAAGTCACGGTAGATGTGATATTTGATGAATCTAATGGCTCTCAAGTAGAGCAAGTTGATTCAAGTGTTGTAGGAAAGGAGGATCCACCATGAGAGGCAATCAAGCAAATGGCTATTGGTGATATTAGACTACAAGAAGATGAAGCCACTAAAGAGGAGGATCCCCAAAGTGTTGTTGCACCAATTTTCGCTGGTGTACTCGACAAGCAAGTGCAAGCACACACCTGCCGCAAATCAGCCCCCACTACTCCCGCAGCAGCTTCCCCGGCTCTTGCAACACCACTTCCAGGGCTAAATCTTGAGCCCATTCTTGAGCAAGAAGAAGATGCAGGTCCACAAGAAGAGCAGCAAGCCATCGAGCATCCAATGCTTCGCCAAACGATACAACGGGATCATCCCGTTGACAACATCCTTGGGAGCATTCAAAACGGGGTAACAACTCGTTCTCATTTAGCAAACTTTTGTCAATATTACTCGTTTGTTTCCTCTTTGGAACCTCTCAAGGTAGATCAAGCACTTGGAGACCTGGATTGGGTGATGGCCATGCAAGAAGAGCTCAACAACTTTGAAAGAAATCAAGTGTGGACCTTGGTTGAAAGACCCAAGATGAATGTCATTGGCACCAAGTGGGTCTTTCGCAACAAGCAAGATGAAAATGGCATGGTGAAAAGAAACAAGGCAAGATTAGTGGCTCAAGGCTTCACTCAAGTAGAGGGCTTAGACTTTGAAGAAACATATGCACCGGTGGAAAGGCTTGAAGCAATCCGTATGCTTTTAGCCTTTGCTGCCCATCATGACTTCAAGCTGTACTAAATGGATGTCAAGAGTGCATTCGTCAACAGCCCAATACAAGAGTTGGTGTATGTTGAGCAGCCACCGGGCTTTGAAGATCCCAAGTTTTCCAACCACGTCTACAAACTTCAAAAGGCGCTCTATGGGCTGAAACAAGCACCTAGAGCATGGTATGAATGCCTTAAGGAATTCTTGCTTAAACAAGGCTTTGAAATAGGCAAAGCTGATCCTACACTCTTTACTCATAAAGTTGGTAATGATTTATTTGTGTGCCAAATATATGTCGATGACATAATATTTGATAGTAGTAACCATTTGTATGTTGAGGAGTTTAGGATCATGACCAAGAGATTTGAGATGTCCATGATGGGTGAGCTGAAGTTCTTCCTCAGGTTTCAAATCAAGCAATTGAAGGAAGGAACATTCATTAGCCAAACCAAGTACACCCATGACATGCTGAAAAAGTTCGACATGGAGAAAGCAAAGCCTATCAAAACTCCCATGCCAACTAATGGACATCTTGATCTCAATGAGGAAGGGACAGCCGTGGACATTAAGGTATATCGCTCCATGATTGGCTCTCTTCTTTATTTATGTGCATCTAGGCCTGATATTATGCTTAGTGTGTGCATGTGTGCTAGATTTCAAGCCAACCCGAAAGAGTATCACTTAGTGGCTGTTAAGAGAATCTTGAGATATCTAGTTCACACACCTAACCTTGGCTTGTGGTATCCCAAGGGCTCCAAGTTCAATCTACTTGGGTATTCGGACTCCGATTAGGCCGGTTGCAAAGTAGATAGAAAAAGCACTTCGGGGACATGTCAATTCCTTGGACGGTCCCTAGTGTCTTGGAGCTCTAAGAAGCAAAATTGTGTAGCCCTATCCACAGCCGAGGCCGAGTATGTTGCAGCAGGTGCATGCTGCGCTCAACTACTTTAAATGAGGCAAACCCTTCGAGATTTTGGATATCAATTCACTAAAATCCCACTTTTGTGTGATAATGAAAGTGCCATAAAGCTTGCAAATAATCCCGTAAGCCACTCTAGAACCAAGCATATTAACATCCGTCATCATTTCTTGAGAGACCATGAAACCAAAGGAGATATCAAAATTCGCCATGTGAGCACCGAAAAGCAACTAGCCGATATCTTCACTAAGCCTCTCGATGAGTCAAGGTTTTGTGCACTGCGGAGTGAATTAAATATCCTTGATTCTTGCAACGTGGTTTGAAATATAGCATGCCCCTGATTGATCAACTAGCATGATAGGCAAATCTTTGAAAAAGGTTATTTATGTGTTTCAAACTTGATTTCAAAAGCATCTTCAAATGGCATGACCATGGTCTGTATTGTTTAATTGTTTCTGGTCATGAAACTTGGAGATCTGGTGTCCATATCTGAGGTGAAGAGAGAGAGAGATAAAGCTTAGTTTAATCCTATTTTTCTAGGCAGGCCGGCAGTGCCGCCCTTAGGGGCCGGCAGTGCCGCCCTTGCGGGTTTGCAACAGTGTGGGCCTGGCACTGTTCACCCATGAGCCTGCCCCTCTCTTATTGCTTTTGGCTGTGGACCTCCTCTCTCACCCCCTCAGCTTGTCTAGACCCATCACTTTCCTCTCTTTCCTTCATGTGGGAGATAGGAAGGGGGAGGTGGCCGCCACCCGCAGCAGCAGCAGGACCAGCGGCTCCACCTCCCTTGGCCGGCACCTTCTCCTCCCTTCTGTGCCATGGCTGGTGTGGGAAGGCCGGGCCCCTCTCCTCTTATCCCTCTCCTAGGTGTGGAGCAAGGTGAAACCCTAAATCCCCTTCGATCTATGCAATGTGCATTCTTTAGTGATGGATTTCAGTTTTGAATGTTGGTTTGAAGTGGTAGGATGAGGATGTAGTGACTAGATTGCATCGATTTGAATTTCCAACGGTCGAAAAAAGGATTGACATGCGGCAATGCCGTGGTTTAAGGCCTGCAATGATGGCCCTACAGCTGTGTTGTAGACTTCTTTGATTTTTGGAAACTCAAAACGAGTAGTCACAGTCACTATTGCCTCCCCCTACTAAAATCTCAAGCCTATATCTTCGAAATCCATGGCTAGATGTACATATTTGAGTTCTGTCCATGTATTGCATATGTGTGTGCTCTAAAAAGTAGTTAAGAAATCGAGTTAGCAAGAGGAAAGAAGCAAAACAGGAACCTGCAAACCAGCCAGGGGCGGCAGTGCCGCCCTCCCTGAGACAAGTCTGTCCAGGTGGTTTTCAAGTTCATGTTTTGACTCTTCCTTCTTGCTAATACTACTTCTTAGCCACTTTCCATTGCCACATTTGTACAGTTTCTCATTTGGACATATTTTTGCATAGATGGAGGAAGGAGGAGATGATGGAAGGGGCAAGCGAAAGATGTCAACCAAAGAGATGGTTCGCAGAGGTAGGGGGAGATGCTCCTATGTTTATCGTGACCCAGCAGCACGTGCGCAAGAAATGGCCCAAGAGGAGTACAACCAAAGGATTGGCTTCACTATCCATACGCAGCCTAGCACCCCCTTGCACATCATGGAGTTTGATGACAGCTATATGAGGGACAATAGAGATGAGTTTGAGTTGAGAGCACCTCAAGACAGCTTGCAGCATGCAGTGGTAGATTACTCCAAGAGTTAGAAGGGGACCGGAGAGGCCAGAGAGGTTGATCCATATGCCATGTCTAGATCCTCCGGTATTGACTACAGGTTCTGGAATGTGTTCCATTCCAACTATGCCACTGCCATCTTGTCCAAGCCAAAAGGAAAAATTTGCAACATGCAGTACATTGATTTTAATGAGCTAGAGGACAAGAATGTGCAAGAGTTTGCTGCAGTGATTCATGCCTATGACCATTTTGAGTTGACAGACATCATAAGTTTCAGGTATGATTGGAATAGGGAGGTCCTTGCTCAGTTCCATGCCACCTACTTTTGGAACAAGGACAACGATGAGATGCATTGGATGACAGATGGGAGGCACTACAGGATTGACTTTGTCACCTTCTATCGTATTCTTGGGTTTGGTCACTTGCATAGGACTTATAGTCGTATTCATGATGTGCACCGCCTTGAGCCGTCTGAGGTGAGCTTCATGTGGGAGAAGCCTAGTGAGGCAGATGGGAGGAGGACCGGTTTGAGGAGCTTCTACTACATCATGAACAACATTATTAGGACCACTCTCAACCCCAAGGAGAATGCCACTGATCTGAATGGGTACATCACCAATGTGCTGAGTCGCTTTCCTGATGGTGAGAAGTTCAATGTGCCTAGGTTCATGTGGGTTGAGTTGAGCTTTGCTATGGATGATGGGCGGAGAGAGCTTCCTTATGCTCCCTACCTCATGTTTATGATTGAGAGGGTCACCGGGATGAGGTTCCCTAAGGATTGCACTCACACCATGTGCAAGGTCAAGAAGACAAGGGGCGGGCAGCAGGTCACTACTCCACTAGAGGCACTTCCTCATCACACAGAAACACTCCTGAGTCCTCCCAAGCTAGTGGGAGAAGGAAGAAGAAGTCTGGGTTCAAGAAGCTTGCTGCATGGATGAAGGCCGTGTTCTCCACTTGCTCCTACATTGTGAGGAGTGACTATGAGGATAGGATGGAGTCTAGGAGGGCGATGCAGCTACTAGAGAGGCTCAGGGACTTCCACCACTACCACCTCTTGAGCCTCCACCTCAGTTTCCTGACCTTCCTTGCTTGTCAGACACGGATGATGATGATGATGATGGTGATGAGGGGCTGCATGGTATCTACGAGGACCCAGAGCTTCAAGAGACCCTTCACAGCTACTATAGACATCAGAGAGACACCACATGTGGGCAGGAGGCAGGGACTTCGCACGCTGCCCCACCTCGTTATTCGACGCGCTCCAATCGCTTCACCGGCACCACACACCGTCAGGGACGCGCCGTCGTCAACTCCGACAGCGATGATGAGTGATTTCCCTTCTTTTCTCTTCTCTTTTTGGTACTTGATGCCAAAGGAGGAGAAAATTAGGGGGGGTCAATCGTTTTTTTCCTTGTGCCATGTATAGTAGTCTCAGCTATTGTTGACGGTGCATAACGTCAATATTTATTAAAACTTTAGACATGAAAGGATACATGAATACACACTAGTCTAGGGTTTTAACTGACAATTTCCAGGAGTTTTGCATATTCTATATTTTCCAGGATTATTCCAGAAAAGCATAAAAGAGGGATTAGGGTGCATAATTATCACGAAACTTATCCGCGTTGGAAAATATCGTCATCAGGCTCAGGAAACATCTAGAAGATACCCGAAGAAGCGGGACCCACAGGGGAGACAAGGTGGGGCCGGCCGGCCCCACCCTGGCATCGGTCGGCGCCCCCCTAGGGCTTCTGGCCGCCGCCTTCTGGAGTCTTCCTCCCACACTTCCTTGGCACCCAAGCAGAGCATCCCTACGTCGATCTAAGGTCGGTTTGATCCGACGGTGCACACAACATGAAGACGCGGATCGATGACGTGGCGGTTCCTTGCCCCCTACTCCACCTCGGCCTATATAATGACACCCCAAGGCCCTTCCTAGAGGCATTCTACACCCCGGTGCTTCATATTCTCTACATAATTAGGGTTAGGGTCCCTCTAGTTGATCTAGTTCTAGTTTCTAGTTCTAGTTCATCTAGATGTAGAAATTAGGAGAGACTAGTTCTTCTAGATCTAGTCTTGAGAGATTAGAGAGATAGAGTAGAGGAGTAGAGTTCTAGAGGAGTTCCGGCCTGTTGGTGCTTCTTCGTGGCTATATTCTTCTAGATTCAGCTCCCTCGCCCGGAGCTGCGTTCTGAGGTACTTTTGTATTCAACATTCTGAGTCAAGTAAGCATTTGTTCTTATTGTTCTTAAGTTTACAACTCATATTGAGTGCTTTGGTCTTGGTCCTTACTTGATTGAAGTAGTATTTCATAGTGTAGGCATGGTGCCTAGGCAAGGTTTACTTGTGAATGTCCCCTGATTTGCCGGATAGTGGTAGTTCGCGCAGGTGACTTTATAGCTGCGTTGATTCCTCTGTAGTCCACTTCCCGTAGATAGGATTGATTGGTGCCCCCTAGAAGTGCCGGTAGGAGATTACTCTGTTTCTTCTCCTATTAGGTTACTGTCCAGTTAGAACGGTATTATTCAAAGCTTACCGGTAGTCGGAACAAGATATCATTATGCTATCTCCTCTTTCTTGATATTATCTAGCCTAATTGTAGGGTTAAGACTATAGACTTTGTCATCATTACAACTGTTCCCTGTGGATACGATATTTAAAACCTCCGGGTAAAATGTGACACTGGTATGATATCTGTGCGCTTGCGGATAATCTTACTTAAATCTTATTTAAAGGAGTGCAGTTAATTTATACCAACAAGCATTTTTGGCGCCGTTGCCGGGAAACGGTTTGCTGATTTTGACTTAGTCTAGCTTAATCTTGTATTATACTTTTATCTTTTCTTATTTTATCCCACTCTCTTCATTATTTTTGTGTTCATCCTTATGGATGCTTTTAATTCCATTCCTATCTGTCTTTATGGCATGCGCGAAAGCTTCGGGCCACCAAAATCTAATGGACCTATCATAACACCTGGCTATGAGCTGTGCCCATGTTTAATTAATATGATTCGGGATAAACCCTGGTCGGAAGTAGGTAACGATTCTAAGGTCCTCGATGAAGAGAAGGGCTTATCACCCGAACTAGACACGGAAGTCTTGGTAGCTAAAACACAATCATTTCATTCCCAAGATTTAGCTATTGATCCTAAACATTTGAAATTCCACTTTGATGATTTAGACTTCCAGTTAGCTAAGATGCTCGTAAATCAATACACATCAAATCTTCTCAGAAGAGCATCTTGGAAAAAGTGTCGTCAACTTCCTTTCCCTCATGAAAGACACTGGGAAGAGTTCAAGGATGGCATGTCGAGTGATGCCATAGAAGGAGAGCCAAGCCACTTAGGAGTAAATTCTATCTTCTCCCCTTCTATGCCCACAATAAATGTCTCTGAACCCATCTCTAAATCCATCCTTGACCCCAATGAATCTTTTTATGCTCTTTCTACTAAACTCTATAATGACCCTATAAATCTATCAAGACATCTCAAGAATAAAAGTCATAGGAATGCCCAAGAAGAGCAACAACAATGGCAGGAATGCATAGAACATACTAGAAATACATATGCTATTGTAAAAGAATGGATGGAAGAGGGACGAAGCTTTAGCACTAGCATCTAAACTTGGTTTAAATTCAAATGGTGAGCTCAAATCAATTTCTTTAATAAACAGAACTCACCCAAGTTTAGAGAAAGCTTTAGACAAGACCAACCTTAGGGATATCAATTCATGGGAAATTCTAGAAAATAAAACATCCAATAAATGTCATAGGCATGAAATAATAGAGACAAACTTGTTGCACATAGACATCCATACAGAAACACCCGTGGTTTTTGAAAAGGGAGATCATATCGACGAGCATGGCAGTTATTTTATTAACACCCTATCAGATCCATGGTCATATAAGAAATCTCCTGAATCTTTTGGTCTCTCTAATATTACCACACACTTGATCTTCAACCTTCTCTTTATACCTGTTCATAAAATCATTAAAAGAGTAGTTGTAGATACATATGTTTATCATAAATATTATAGATCTCATTGTAATCTTGATATAGGTACACAAAGGCTAATGTTCTAAAGGAAACCCCTTCACCAACTGGATAATCGAGAAGGTTTCCTAAGAATAACTTTTTGTGTCCCAAAATAACCACTCTTAAAAAAAAAAAATAAATTGAGCTTGCACCTTTAGCATAGAAATATAATTGTTAAAATATTCCTTTGGTATTTTTGTCACTAACCATTTCAGGTTTGAAGTGAGAAAATGAATAATGGGCGCCAGTATGACTAACCTATCATAATGCAACATTAATCCATCCAAACTTAACTTTGCTTTGCAAAATTCCAGCTTGGGGAATGGCCTTATTTAGAAAATCTTATGTTGCTAATATTGGTTGTCTCCACTTTTATTTAATTTATTAATCATACTCTTTCATCTCCGTTTGAATAACACTCTATAAACTTTTATGTTACCTTTGTTTGCTATAGTATGCTTAACGTTTGGAGAAATTTCATACAGACTTTTGAATTAGGCATGGTGCTTAGTTTAAATTGTGTTGATTTGACTTCCAAAGGCTTTTAAATTAAGCGTGATGCTTAGGTTAGAATGTCTTCCTAAATCAAATTAGACGTGGTGTCTAGGTTGATTTTTGAACTGATAATATACTGTAGTAGACATTGGATATTTTGTGGACTAACCCCTGTAGAAAACTTTCAACTTAATTTGGGTAAGTCATGAGATGAATTCAATTTAGAGATAAGATAAGGCACATTATAAGCATCAATAACTCTATAGAAGAAGACACAGCTCATTCATCATGGATGGAAGAACTGCGAGTATTAATGATTCATTCACTTTATCTTCCACTACAAGTTACTTTGCCTCAAGCCATGTCTGTATAAAACATGATCTATGCTAAAACAATATCAATACTATCTTTTCATTAGCATAGATAGAACAAAATAAAATACTGGACAAGCAACCTGTGTTCAAAATTTGTATACTCCTTTGGATATGTATTGTCCACTAATCTGTTGCGGGCATAATAATGACTGGAGTGAAAAAGTCAAAAGATCAAAGAAGCAAAAGATGGCAAAAGAATGAGTGCAACAGAGGAGACAAGATGTCCATAAACAACTCAAGATGCAAGAGAAAGGACCACCAATCATTTACCCTTCATCACTTAGTGGCGTCACGCTCTAATAATGAAGGTAATATCCTAAGGTAAGTGGTCACTACTCTCCTCTTGATCTTGGTGCACACATAAAAACACAAACATGTTAGAGTTATAATTGATTAAACCAAATTAAACTCAACATGCTTTGCTCTTTTAAAATTGTTCGTGGCACCGTTCTCTTAATCTCGGTCTTAACCAAACAAGCTAAAACATTATATTCGATCTTAGGAAGATGATAGTCATACTCATGTGAAAACTTATATAGAGATAGACAATCCTTTCATTGGTTAAGTAATTTCAGACTTTTACGCCATGTGAATTTAAATGCAACAATCAATGCTTAATCTTTTGATCTTACCACTCATGTCATAAATAAATAATTCATGTAACACCAACTTTTTCTTGTTCAATGTGCCTAAGGATGGAGAAAAAAATAAATAAAGAAATAGATTTAGTTCTGTTGGTGTTTTTTCACCAACAGAGCCCTTGCACTTGATCTCTACCTTAGTTTTGCAAACAGGACAACACATCGAGCAAAGTTTATTAATTCTACAAGTGAAAGTTCTGTGAACATGCACACCGAAAGCAAGATCTTTGCCAGCTACTATTAAAGCTCTACTTCAACCTATGGGCCAAACCAAAGAACAAAAGTGATATCACCATCACTAGAGGTATGCAACCATCAAGACCTCCATCTCTCAAGATAGAGAGATACACAGTGGAGTGGAAGAAGAAGTTCTGTCGGTAAACTTAAAATTCCGTACCCTTGCCATAAGGTAATATGGTAGTTATCTAGTTAATTTGTATTCCTATCTACATTAATAATTTTTCCATAGCACATCCATCTTTATGCATATTAAAAAAAAATATATAATAATAATAATATCAAATAAATAAATAATAATATTTTTTGCTTCATTTATTGCATCATTGAATATTAAAAGCCCCACGTGAATAAACTTGTGGTAACCCTGTAGAAATATTTCTTTGTGGTGGCATAAAAAAATAATAGCTCCTGTATTTACTTTCTTGCATTATGAAAAGCCTAATCTCCACGAGAATAAATATTCTCTATGGTGGCATATATAAAAAAATAAATAAAATATAATATAATAATACAACTATATATCATGTACACATATTTAATTTCTACATAATTAAACTAGAAAATCCTAAAAAAGAGAATCCTGCTAGAACTTATCAATTTGAAATCAACTCATAAGAATAATCAATTACTTATTGACTGATCTAACCTCTTATTAAATTTGAGCCTCGAGTTTTTGGTTTTCTTGTTGGTGTATAACTATGCAGGAACAACATTATGACAAAGAGAGAGTCTATCAGTGGCACCCACCAGGACTGCTGCTGGTTAGCTCACTCTAAAGATCATCAACACCAAGTATTGCAAACATCTAGCTTGGGGGAGGAGCATCCCCTAATTATCAGGTAACTATACCTAGGCGATTATCGAGTCTATTTTATATAGTCATAAAATACCAAAAATATATGGGCACATAAAGGTCCATGTCTTTAGAGTCTTGTGAGTCCAATAGAAATAAAAAGATGAATAACAAATTAAAATCAAAAACAAAATACTTATCTATGTATTAAGGTGTGATCATAGAGTGTGTCTAGTTAGTAAGAGTTAAATAAAAACTAGAGAACATTAAAATTTTATCTTGGAGATGATGAATAGTTGCTCTACCTTAATTCCTTTCAAGTGCCTAATTTTTAACTATGAATTCTCTCGAGTTTTGGACATGACTGCTTTGATATAAGAATTTACTCTGAACCTGAAATTTGTGGAGGCATATCTTTGAGCTAAGTCTAGGTAATTGATTGATATGATACATGAAGGTCTAAGCTGCTATTTATCTTATTCCTAGCATTACTAAGTTCTGGAGATTTATTTTGAAAACCTAAAATCTTACATGATGAGCTCTTGTATGATAAAGTTTGAATTCCTACAAAAGCCATATAATACATTTAGCGTTAGGAAAATATTTGCGCATTCATGCTGCTGGCTCTACATTGAGTTCAGTCAACCTTTGTTGTATACCTTATGAGAGTCTTGTCATGCTTTTAAAATCAAGATCACTTACGCACTCCACCCACATATGCATTACTCCTATTCTGGGATGTAAGCGCAGTCATTTCCACTTTCATCTAGATCCACCTTAAAAATGTTTTTCTCCTACACTAGGAGTAAACACCCAAAAATATACCCTATAGTACAGCCCCCATTTTATTGCTCTAAGTTCTTATCATTATCTCTCCAATTATTTATATTTAAAGGATTCATGTGGCTATGCAAAAGTATTGAAAAAAATAGAAGAAGAAAAAAAAGGGGAGTAAAAGATGGACAAGTGTCCCAACAATTAAAACAATGGGTATATAGATGCCCGCCTCCCAGATTAATTAAAAAAAAAGAAAGAGAAAGAAAGAGAAAATAAAGATAGCTCATGTTTTCCCGTGAAAAGTTCTAAGGAGGGAGTTATCGTCAAAGAGCAAAAAGTAGAATTAGTATTAGCCACTAAATACCATATATACACCTATCCACCACATTCTGTATGCCTCGATTCTCCGTGGATCCATTGTTTGACTTTACAACATATGAATTACATGTATGCTCATCCTTGTTATTGCCACTCCTATAAGCTCCACTATGATCCTTAGTTGTAGGAAGGCATAACATCATTAATGCCTCAGTGAGATCCATAAATACCATATATAATAAGAGACTTGAGGGTGTCATATAATTAAACTCGAGTTTTATTTAAAAACTTACAAAACTCGGAATATTGGTACTGTGAAGAATTTGAGACATAGTGCTTGACTTGATTGTTCTATCTTTTGATTGCTCAAGACTTATGCAAAAGCTGAAAAGCCCTATAGTTAAAGGTAAAATGGGTAAGTTTGAAAGTTAGAGCAGTTTTGTCTAAATTAGAGAAAAATTTATGTTTAAAAGCAAATGTGCTTAAAAGAAATAAAAGTATCGCAGCAACTCCTGATCCAAATATTTTAATAATTAGGTTTAGGTTGTTTGCCAAGGGACTGGCAAAAGGTAAGCTTGGGGGAGTTGTTGACGGTGGATAACGTCAATATTTATTAAAACTTTAGACATGAAAGGATACATGAATACACACACCGGCACCACACACCGTCAGGGACGCGCCGTCGTCAACTCCGACAGCGATGATGAGTGATTTCCCTTCTTTTCTCTTCTCTTTTTGGTACTTGATGCCAAAGGAGGAGAAAATTAGGGGGGTCAATCGTTTTTTTTCTTGTGCCATGTATAGTAGTCTCAGCTATTGTTGACGGTGGATAACGTCAATATTTATTAAAACTTTAGACATGAAAGGATACATGAATACACACTAGTCTAGGGTTTTAACTGACAATTTCCACGAGTTTTGCATATTCTATATTTTCCAGGATTATTTCAGAAAAGCATAAAAGAGGGATTAGAGTGCATAATTATCACGAAACTTATCCACGTCGGAAAATATCGTCATTAGGCTCAGGAAACATCTAGAAGATACCCGAAGAAGCGGGACCCATAGGGGAGACCAGGTGGGGCCGGCCGGCCCCATCCTGGCGTCGGTCGGCGCCCCCCTAGGGCTTCTGGCTGCCGCCTTCTGGAGTCTTCCTCCCACACTTCCTTGGCACCCAAGCAGAGCATCCCTACGTCGATCTAAGGTCGGTTTAATCCGACGGTGCACACAACATGAAGACGCGGATCGATGACGTGGTGTTTCCTTGCCCCCTACTCCACCTCGGCCTATATAATGACGCCCCAAGGCCCTTCCTAGAGGCATTCTACACCCCAGTGCTTCATATTCTCTACATAATTAGGGTTAGGGTCCCTCTAGTTGATCTAGTTCTAGTTCATCTAGTTCTAGTTCATCTAGATGTAGAAATTAGGAGAGACTAGTTCTTCTAGATCTAGTCTTGTTTAGAGATTAGAGAGATAGAGTAGAGGAGTAGAGTTCTGGAGGAGGCCTGTCGGTGCTTCTTCGTGGCTGTATTCTTCTGGATTCAGCTCCCTCGCCTAGAGCTGCGTTATGAGGTACTTTTGTATTCAACATTCTGATTCAAGTAAGCATTTGTTCTTATTGTTCTTAAGTTTACAACTCATATTGAGTGCTTTGGTCTTGGTCATTACTTGATTGAAGTAGTATTTCGTAGTGTAGGCATGGTGCCTAGGCTAGGTTTACTTGTGAATGTCCCCTGATTTGCCAGATAATGGTAGTTCGCGCAGGTGACTTTATAGCTGCGTTGATTCCTCTGTAGTCCACTTCCCGTAGATAGGATTGATAGGCGCCCCCCAGAAGTGCCGGTAGGAGATTACTCTATTTCTTCTCCTATTAGGTTACTGCCCAGTTAGAACGGTATTATTCAAAGCTTACCGGTAGTCGGAACAAGATATCATTATGTTATCTCCTCTTTCTTGATATTATCTAGCCTAATTGTAGGGTTAAGATTATAGACTTTGTCATCATCACAACTGTTCCCTGTGGATACGATATTTAAAACCTCCGAGTAAAATATGATGACTTTGGTATGATATCGTGGCGCTTGCGGATAATCTTACTTAAATCTTATTTAAAGGAGTGCGGTTAATTTATACCAACAGCTATGCTTCATATTCAGATCCTTTGAGGGTAATGTTAGATTGTGAGCTTGAGTGTCGTTCAAAACTATGTTTGTAATAATGCCACTTATTTCACTCTATTCGTTTCGGATATGGACATGTACTGCTAGTTTGTTTATCTGCTTGTCATATTGTGAGATTATGCTATTTATCATATCTATTTGCTACTGTGAAAATCTGATTGCATTCTGACTGATACAGCCAGGGCGTCAGTGCCGCCCTGTGCTGCACCAGCCAGACCTTGAGTGCTTGAACTGTCATATTTCATTATAAGCATCACGTATATACCTGTTACACATATGTTCAACACTCCACAGCAGGCATGGATGTAGAGGGAGGCTCTCCAAATCTCAGTTTATTTCATATCATTTGGAAGCTCTAATTGGGTTGTCATCAATCACCGAAAAGGGGGAGATTGTAAGTGCAATCAAACCCTATTGTGGGTTTTGGTGGTGATGACAATCGAATTAGAGAACTAATGAGATTTCTCAAGATGACAAGCAGGGAATCATTGAAGGAGGATATTGTACAGGTTCGAGGGTACCCCAATTTCATATGATGGCTGCCTGGACTCAAAGGAGTGTTTAAATTCTTTCATGTTTTGAATATTGAATTTAGGTAACGCCGTACTATAAAGGGGGATCCAAGGACCAATAGTCAAAAGTGGAACCAGACGCGCACTTTCTCAGATTAACATCCTCTCACCTAGCCAGAACAGCCACAGAAACAGCAAATCTTTGATTCCCACCATCAAAACTTGAGAGAAAAGGCAGCAAACTTTGATTAGAGAGCAGATCCACTAATTCCCAAAGTCTAAGAGCATTTGGTTCACGTTTGGCCGGCGTTCTAGGGTTTATTACTCTTGGAGCTTGCTCCTAGCCGGCTAGGCGTCGCCCATGAGCTAGCCAACTTGTGTGGTAGCCTTGGGAGGTTTGTAAACTTCATTTGCAGCTAAGAAATCACCCCTCACTTCAAGAGTTAAGTCTCTTGATTTGAGAACGAGGTAAGGGCTAGCCTTAGTGGTGAGCTCATCCTAGTGTGGATACCTCAACAACGTAGAGTAGGCCAGCCTTGGTGGCGAGCTGAACCACGGGATAAATCCTTGTGTCACCGTGTGCTGATTTGGTTACTTGTTGTTGAGTAGTTGCAAGTTAGGGTTTGGCTCGATCTCTTCCTTATCTAGGTTTCTGTGATAACCAGTCTTCGAGCTGGTTCTCTTAGTGATATTGCTGAATTGTGTAGGGTGTGGATTCAAGTTTTAGTCTGTGAAATCAGATTTTGATTTCAGTTTAATTTCATAGGGCGGCAGTGACGCCCTACTAGAGCGTCAGTGACGCCCTCCATTCTGATAGTTTTTAGAGCTGAATTTTTACAGGCCTATTCACCCCCCTCTAGGCCTCCTTCACTTACCAGAAGATCCTACAGTGACTGACCGAGAAGTCATTTTCGGGTGCGCGTGAGTGAGGACAAAGTGCGTAGAAAAGACTGGTGTTTTTCTGTGAGTGCAGTATTGGTCCTATTAAAGGTGTCATATGTAAGCGGGCCCGGCCTCAAGTAGGCGGGACATTACAAATGGTATCAGAGCTGACTCTCGTGGTTTCACGGGCGCATGTGTTGTAGTTGCGCAAGCATGGTGCGCATGGATGGTGTGGATTCGTCATGGTCACACAGCTTGGCACATGCGCTGGCACTGGACACACAGACGTGGCCAAGAGAGGAGGTTCCTGGCCTAGGGTTGATCGACGAGGACGTCGATCTCTTAAGGGGGTGAGGATGTAACACCCCGGCCTAGGGTTTAATAGGATTAATATGATACTCATACTAATAAGTTGCAACTTCTTTTTCAGAAGCTTATCTCGAAAGAACTCCAAGGTTAAGCGTGCTTGGTCTGGAGCAATTTCAGGATGGGTGACCGACCGGGAATTCATTCTCGAGTGCGCATGAGTGAGGACAAAGTATGCAGAAAAGATTAGTGTTGGTCTATAAGGGCAGTATTCATCCTATTAAAGCTGTCAGATATAAGTGGGCCCGGCCCCGAGGAGGCGGGACGTTACAAGCCCCCACTTCTTGAAAAAGATAAAAAGAGAGGGAGTCATACGTAAGAGTCTAAAAGAAAAATATAATAATTTTTCCTCCGATCAAGGTTGTAGCTTAGTAATTTTGCTATGATCTAATCAATTGAACTTTGCTCTTTATATAAAAATATAAACTCCAGGAAGAAAGCAATTCAAAAGAGTAGGTTGGATACAAGTTCTATGTCTACCTTTGTTGCTAAAACACCAACCCAAGACAAAGTGATAGCTAGAAGCCCCACAAGTGACAAGTAAAAAGGATGATTATGAAAACTAATTTATTTAGATCAAGAAAGAAAACTTTGTTATAATTCTGGCATTTGTGAAACATAATTGGCATTGTAGCAACTATTGATCAACAACTAAGTTCTTAGCTTTTGCTCGAGGAGAGCAAAGGGCAAGCTTGGGGGACTATTTCCACTTGTATTGTAGAATTATTGATTTATACGAAACATATAAGGAAAAGAGGAAAAGGTCATAAGAATACGTTTTCCGGCAAGACGTATTTCAAAAAAATAAGCAAAGCCCAAATCAAAAGAACATATCTGGCCAACAACCTACGGAAGAGGAACCCTGGAGCAGCAGAGAGGCCATGGGCTAAGGCTGGGCCTGAGGGGAGCCACCCCTGGTGCGGTCGCACCAGGGTGCGGCCGCACCCCTAGAAGGGCCGGCCCAGCCCAGCTTCCTCAAGCACTTTCCCACGTCGGTTGCAAAGGCGGTTTGGCTAGGCATTCACTCCCCTCAGCCCTGGAACCAACCTAAGAGCTAGTATATAAGAAAAGGGACACCCCCCAACACAACACACACCACACCTCTCACTTGTACTCTCAAGTGTACCTCTCCACTTTTCTCTTTATCCTTGTTAGTAGTAGTGGAGCAAGGCTCATCTTGTAAAAGGAGACATCTTGGCTATTCTCGGTATGAATACAATTCTTTCCATCATGTTCTTCTTCTCTTTTTATCAATATAGCAATGTTCTAGAATTATAGTATAGTTCTAGTGATATGATCTTGTTATATGAACTAGATGATAGTTTGTGTGATTTGGTCATAGAACATAGGACTTCTAGTTCATATGTCTTGTTCATGGTATGCTTGCTAGTTCATAGTGTTCATATCATGTTCTTAGCGTATAGAACTATGTTCTTAACCATTCATACACTTAGATGATTAGGAATAGAGTTGTGGGAGGGATGGTGGTTCATCGCATAACGTCCAAGTTCTTTACTCATTCATCCGTAGGGTGAGAGACCCGGGGGGACTTGGATAGTTTCTCTATATGTGGGCATGGTGCTCGGGTATAGGGGAATCGGTGATTACACTTCATAGTCCACGGTTGAGGTGGCAGGCGGTAGGTGGTGATAGCCCTGTCTGTCCTTCGTAATCCCCCATGTTCGGCTATGGTATAGGAGTCTAAATTGTCACCCATGCTTGACCGGCAGACCGGTGCCCGGTGGTCATCCAATCCATCGCAAACACAACTCTATCTCTAACTCATGTAATTGTGTGACTAACTGCTTCCTAGGCATTAGCTGTATTAGGACCATTGCTCCTGTAGGATATTCATTTATTCTTTATTCTTTTTATTCCTTATGCTGCCATCATCCTTCCCCGCTTGAGAGACATTTATCTGTGTGTGGGTCCATTATCATGAAAACCATTATTGCTTACCCCTGTTATGAACACTGGTCTATCTTTCATACAAAATATAGTATTCATAATTATGGTTTCATACTAGAATCTACACTAGCCTTCCTTTGGGAAATTATAAATACGACACCTAGGAATACTCTGGGTTGAAATGCTATAACGGTATTTCCGTGCGCTTAAGGATTTACATCCATGACTGCTAAGAATTACTGGATCACCACTCTGTCTACTGTAGTTAGGAATATAGTTTTAGCACTAGTGTTAAGGAATACTGAAAATGCGCCGTATAGCATCTCCAAGGCACTAGCCGCTAAGGCTATAGTCCTAACGTTACTAGGGATATAACTCTCTTGATAGAGGTAAGAATAGTCTTGGTATGCTATGATGCCTATGCCAGGCTATCCTAAAACTATCATTAGGGATGTATCACTAGTAGCAGTAGAAGGAATAACTGGTGAGGTGTACCTTGGTGCCATGGCTGGACCTAATCTGGTGATATGGTACTGAGGTTTGCCACTCAAGCTTTTCTTGCTTCATCGCCGGGGATAGATTCTATCTCTAATCTCTGTGATGACGTTAAGAAATGTCAACAACGACGATCACGACAGAGACCCCGACTACGACGACCGCTGGGGGGACCTTGCACCGACCGACGCAACAACCAACGAGAGGACCGTGGCAATAACCGCAACGATGACCACGGCAGCGAGCGCTGCGACGACTGAGGCGGTGACCGTCGTGATGATGACGGGTCGTACAGATAACGCGGCAGCCAGGACTATGGCAACGGTGATCGCCGCAATAGGGGCAACCGCCAGCGCAACTCTGTCAACAACGCCGACAAAGTACAAAAGCGTGAGGTCGACGGCAAGTACGACAAGATCCTTAATGGCGATTCCCTACCACCCTAACAAGGGGCACACCTTTGGCGAGTGCAATGGCTTCGCCAGCATCTTCACCCGAAAGAGATAGCGCACCAATAAGAAGGGCAATGCCAAGAAGTCCAACTCGCGCAACAAGTCAGATGACGACGAGGATGACGGCAAGAACCCACGTCATGCCTACAAAGACCCAGAGAAACATGTGACTGTCATGATCTTTGGGGAGAAGGTCTCCATGGAGAACGCGTGCGACAAGAAGCTCTTCAAGAGGCATATCGCCGCCCTCTCGAAGGCTGACGCCCTCATCACTGACGTCCGGGCTCTAGCCTGGTCGAAACAGCCCATATCTTTCATCCGCTCCGACATGTGGGCCAAGCTACCCGACGCATACCGCTTCCCTCTAGTCCTCGACCCTGTGATCAATAGCGTCCGTTTTGAGAAGGTACTGGTCGACGGCGGCAGCACCTTAAACATCCTCTTCTACCACTAGAGCTGGGCTTGAAGAAGGATCAACTCGAGCCATATGATTCACCGTTCTGGGGCATCATGCCAGGCAAGCCCTCCACGCCCCTTGGGCAGATTTCGCTACCCGTTTAGTTCGGCACACCGCAGCACTTCCACACCGATTACGTCAACTTCATCATCGTGGACTTCAACGGCATCTACCACGCCATCCTCGGCCGGCCAGGCATCACCAAGTTTATGGCCATCCCGCACTACGGCCACCTTGTCCTCAAGTTGCCAACCGAGAAGGGTATCCTATCCCTACGAGGTAACATACTCATGGCTCATGCCTATGAGATGAGTGCATACGCCGCTGCTGAAGCTGAAGAGATCAAGGTGCGGATGGAGAAAACTGTCTATGAGGCTAGGACACTGAAGCCTGCAGAGCTCAAGACACCAGTCAAGCAACGCAAGCGCTCTGAAGAGACAACCAAGGCGCACAAGAAGATTGACCTGGTCCCCGGAGACCTAGAGAAGACAGCCTTGGTTGGGGTCGACCTTGACCCCAAATAGGAAGACGTGCTCGTCCATTTCCTGCAGGCCAACATAAGCGTTTTTGTGTGGAAGCCTGCTGACATGCCCGGTGTCCCCAGGGAACGGATCGAGCACTTCCTTAATGTCTCCGAGACAGCCAAACCAGTCAAGCAGAAGCTGCGACGATTTGCTCGAGACAGGAAGGAGGTGATTAGGGCAGAAATAACTCGGCTCCTAGCTGCCGGTTTCATCAGAGAAGCGTATCACCAGGATTGGTTAGCAAATCTGGTTCTTGTACGTAAAAAGAATAATAAATGAAGAATGTGCGTTGATTACACCGATCTCAACAAACACTGCCGCAAAGATCTCTTCCTGCTCCCTCGCATCGACGAGGTGGTCGACTCCACTGTGGATTGCCAGTTGCTTTCTTTCTTAGATTGCCATGCAAATATACAATTGAAGAGAAGCCAAAACTGATGGAGTAAAGGGATGCCGTCAAGAGAGGTGTGACAAGGGAATTAAGGAAGAGCATTGTGTATAGTAGTTGCTTTGCATGGGCAGAGAAGGGAGCAGCTCCTGTGTTTGACTATTTGTCGAGCAAAATAGAAAGAAGGGAGAGCAGGAACCACAGTCTGTTTCCTCAAGCATCGCAGTGGTAATGTGTCATTGATGGAGAGAGTAAGGAAAGGGCCATGCAAAGGAGTTGAACAAATGGATTAAGTGATGCTGGTATTTGCATGAGGAGGAAGAAGAGGATAGTAGGGAAGAGATGTGCTGTTGTGTGTGCATGCAACTGAAGAGGAGGCAAGTGGAGTAGGTGATTAAGGAGGAGTATCATGCATTGCTATTATTTTTGAATGGAGGAGGGATGAGGTGGTCGACATGGAGAAGAGATTGGCGTGGGGCAGCAGTAGGACGGAGATGCATGTCTGTCCTTTACCTATCCAAATTAGAGAGGTCATTAAAGAAGAACAATAAACAATGAGGAATGTTATTTTTGCACGGGAAGGTAGGAGTGTGTGAGCAGTAGGAGGATGTAGCCAGCCATGGGATGAGCTGCTCTTTATTATGCATTTCAATAGAGGTTTGAGAAAGGAAATTAGAGAGGAGAGAAATTAAATTAGGAATAAGTGGACGTGCTGATATTCTTGCATGGAGAAATGAGAAAAACACGATGCTAGTAAAGGAGAGAGGGGGCTGCCTATTCACATGAAGGACTATGGTAAGAAGGTTGGCCAGAAAGTGGAGAAAATTAGAAATGAATGTTGGACTGGTTTGGGCTTGATAGACAACAAAAGAATATTGGCTTGATCCATTAGCGTAAAGTGGAGGTGTCAGGCTGGTTTAGAAATGGGCTAAGATTATAGTTTTGGGCATGAGACAGGAGAAGGTGCATCAAGGATTGGGCTTGGTTCAATAATCAAAAGAAACATGAAGTAATTGTTGTCATGATGAGCTGTAAAAGTGCATGCTTCAACTCAATTTGAGTTTCATTTGTATGAATGGATGAAAGAAATGAAAACATTGAGCCAAAGAATTCATGGACACCAAATTGACTGAGAGCTCATGAAAGAAAAGAAAGAAGAGAAAGAGAAAGAGTGGGTCAGGCTATGGTTTAAGTTGGACCTTGACAATGGCTTGATCTAGGTTTTAGCAATTTGATTGGAGCTTGATTTAGAATAAGGATTTAGAGATTGGGTATGGTAGCGTATCTTCAAAACATTTAAATTTATTTTTCATACAAAAACATAGTGCAAAGGCATGAATGCAACAAACCATTAAATTGATTTGCAAAAAATTTAGAAACTCACATTTTTCTACTATCTGGAATGTTAGTAACTTAACTAAAGTTGGGAAAATTTTAGAAAAATTATAAAACCATTTAATATTATTTAGTGTTTTCTAAATCACATTCCAAAATAGGAATTTGGGGGTGTGACAATTTCAAACCAACAATCATATAAACCAAGATCGAACGCAACTCAACATAACTTACCATTCATTATATCGAGTTCGCAAATAAGTTCACAAGTAGCATCACATCAAGAAGTACTTAGTTATTGCAACATAAATTTCAGAAGTAGCAAAAGCCACATAGTTTTGAAACCATCAGAGTACACCCATAGACTTAGTTCAATTACATGCTAGGTTTATGGTTCATCCCATAAAAGCACATGATAAGATAGTAGAGTTGATCTTTGCTCGAGATCTAGTCATCATCTCCAGCGGGGTGAAGACACACCTTGCAGAAGCCATTAAAGAGGATATCATCTGCAACAAGAGGGAATAAACCCTGAGTACGAGAATGTACTCAGCTAGACTTACCCGTCATAAACCAGAAATAAATGACACGAAGGATATGCAAGGCTTACTTTGGTGGAGCTGGCTTGATTATTTTTGCATAAAAGCATAAGTAGCATTAGAGGAACATTTTTTTATTTCACTAGCAGCAGCTTAATTCAATATTGATCTTTCATCTAAATGAGCACCTCACTTTATTATAACAAGCATTAATAACTGTTGGCACTTCTAACGTCGCTATGAATTAACGAGATTAGAAATGCATGGTATTAAATTAACTTGTCATTAGCAACTAGCCACTTCTTTATCACTAGCATTCCTAGCATGAATTAAGTTGTCATCCCTAATTATAATGCTAAGGAGCAAATATAGGTTTACATATATTATTCAATATGACTAGGCAGAGATATGGATGTAAACTAAAATAGATTTCGCAAGCGTTTTAGATAATTATACCATTGTAGCATTTTACCTAGGGAGTTCTACCAGGTTGTCGATTTATATTATACCACTTTGGGAAAGCTAGTTATAAACTCTATCTATTATATTGATAAGAAAGTATATACAATGAATAAGTGATATTACTAATGTCATCTACTCTACTCATAACAGGCAAAGGTCACAAGATAAATATAGATAAATATGGGTGATAGCATAATCAAGTATCATAATTATATAGATAATCATCAGAGTATTTTCTAGTCATAATCATAGTTAGCCAATGGATAAACTAAGGAGGTAACTGTCTAAGGTAATTCTACAACTACATCAATGAATAACTCTAATTTGTGCAATTACATCTAGTAATCATCGCTAAGTCAACCCTATATCATAATCACATGTAAGGGGGCATCAACTAGGAAGGATGTGAAACAGAGTCATTATCCAACTTCGCGACCGTGCCCTGCTGTCCTACACACGGAGGGTGGACTACAAAGGAACCAACGTAGCTATCACCTACGCGGACTACCACACGTCCTGGCATGTCAGGGTGCACTCGCAGACAAATAAGATATCTAGACACCACGTCTACATATTGTCCAATACCCATTGTACACTTGGATAAATGCTATATGAGCAATTACATGAATTCAACAAGATCGAACTAACTAAACTAGACATATAATCAAAGTAGACAATGACTATTGCAATTAAGAACATATTAACTATTAAGAATAATGTCTCCCTAATCTAAATAATGAATACAATAAGAAAGAAAGAATTAGAACTATCTTGAACTCCTGCGCTCTGACAGGCGCCGAGGGGCTCCGGATCCCGATGAAGAACTAGATCTCCTCTACTTCTAATCTAACTAACTAGAACTATGAACTAGAAGGCTCTTGATGAACTTGAAGGCTTCTTGATGCTTGATGGCTTGAGGCCTTGATGAATAATGAATTGGCTCTCTCCAGGTGGGGGTCTACCCATATATTTATAATCCGGTGGGATGAACGTGCACCGCAGGATCAAACCGACTTAACCAAGGGCCGAGATGCATTAGGAGAGGCGGTGGAGGAAGCTTCCAGAAGGAGGAGGGCCGAACCCTAGGGGGGCGCCGCCCGGCCCCACCTAGCCGCCTCTGCCGGTCCCGCTGCTTCGGGTGTCTTCTAGATCCTTCCCACGTCCCAATGTTGATCTTTCCCGTGGCGGATAAGTTTCGTGATTAATATGCACTTTAATCCCTCTTTTTAGCTTTTCTGGAAAAGTCCCTGGAAAATATAGAATATGCAAAACTCGTGAAAATTGTCAATTAAAACCCTAGACTAGTATGTATCCGTGTATCTTCTTGTGTCTAAAGTTCTAATAAATGTTGATGTTATCCACCGTCAACAACTCCCCCAAGCTTACCTTTTGCCAGTCCCTTGGCAAACAAACTAAGCCTAATTTTAATTATATTTGGATCAGGAGTTGCTACAATATTGTTAGTCTTTCCAAGTACACATGCTTTCAAACAAAGATATTCCTCCGGATTAAACAGTATATGTTCTAACCTTTAAACTTACCCATTTTATCCTTAATTATAGGGCTTCACAGTTCTTGCATAAGTCTTGAGCAATCAAAAGATAGAACAATCAAGTCAAGCGCTATGTCTCAAATTCTTTGCAGTGCTAATATTCCAGAGTTTTTTATAGGTTTTCGAAATAAAATTCAGAGCTTCATTGTATGACACCCTCAAGTCTCTCAATGTATGTGGTATTTATGGTTCTTTCTTAAGGCATATATGATGTTATACCTCCTATAGCTAAGGATATATATGGTAGAGCTCATAGGATCGGCAATAACAAGGTTAGGCATACTTGCAATGCATATATCGTAAAGTCAACTAATGGATCCACAGAGAATCGAGGCATACAATCAAACCAAGATGTGCATGTGTATGGAATATGGTGGATAGGTGTATATATGGTATTTGTGGCTAATTCTAATTCTACTTTTACTCTTTGGAGATAACTCTCTTGAAACTTTCCTCGGGGAAAAACATGGGCCATCTTTATTATTTTGAATCGGGGAGGCGGACATCTTTTACCCGTTGCTTTAATTCTTTGGGATATTTGTCCATTTTACTCCTTTTTTTTTTTTTTTCTTTTTTTTAATATCTTTTGCATAGCTACATGCATTCCTTGAATATAATAACCAATTAGAGAGATACAATAAGGACTTAGAGCATTAAAGACAGGGGGTTTTCCTATGGGGTGTATATTTTTGGTGTTTTCTCCCAAAGTGTAGGAGAGAAACATTTTTTGTGATGAACATGGATGGAAAATATGTGAGTGATTGCAATTACTCCCAGGGTAGGAATAATGCATATGTGGACTGGAGTGTGTAAGTGATCTTGGTTTTTAAAAGCATGATAAGACTCTCATAAGGCATACAACACAGGTTGATGAACTCAATGCAAAGCAAGCAACTTAAATGTGAAAAAGGCTTCCTATCTTCTAAGAATATTATTTCTCGTTTTGGTAGGAATTCATATTTTGTCATACGAGAGCTCATCATATAGATTTTAAATTTTTAAAATAAACCTCCAGAACTTAGTAATGCTAGGAATAAGATAAATAGCAACTCATCCTTCATGAATCATATCGATCAACCACCTAAGACTCGGCGTGAACTTATGCCTCCACAATTTAGGTTCAGAGTAAATTCTCCAATTAAAACAGCAGTGTTTAAAACTTAGGAAGATTTAAGTTTGGCAACTAGGTACTTGGCAAGAATGATAACAGAGCAACTATTCATCATCTCCAAAACAAATTTTAATGTTCATCAAGTTTTTAATTGGCTCTAGCCTAGTCTATCTTTAAATATACTTTAATTAAATATTTAATTGATTTTGAACAATTTTATATCTTTTTATCATTTTGAATTAATAACGTCACAAAAGACTATGACTTTCATGGACCTTCATGTGCCCATAAATTTTTTTTTGGTATTTTATGACTATATAAAGCAAACTTAATAATCGCCTAGGTGTAGTCACCTGATAACTAGGGGATGCTCCTCCCCCAATTTGGATGTTTGTAATACTTGGTGTAGATGTCCTTTAGAGCGAGCTAGCCGAAGAGTGCACTGGTGGTTACCACCGATAGACTCTCTCTCCTTGTCACGATGTTGTTCTGCATGAATACACTCCCAAAAAAAAGGGAAACCAAAACTCGAGGCTCGAATTTAATAATGGGTTAGCATCAGCCAAAGAGTAATTGATTTTCTTCATGAGCAAGTTTTTATGTTGCCAGATTTTAGCAGGATTTTATTTTTCTCTTATTTTTAAATTTTTCTGCTTATGATGCAAGAATGAATGTTATTTTTATTATTTTTATTTTTATGCCACCACAGTAAATATTCGTATAGGGGTCCCATAAGTTTAATTACATGGGGCTTATGTATGTATGATGCAATAAATAAGGTAGTAAATATATATATTATTTTTTTTTAATGTGCGAACATAATTATGCTACTATATATATAAAGTAAACTTACTAGTGAACTTAAGTAGATAACTACCATTCTAACCTTATGGCTAGGGTACGGAATTTAAAGTCTATCGACAGGACTTTAGACAGAGGAGAATTCTTACTTAGTGGTTCATTGTCTGAGGTCACCTCAGTCAATTCCCCGTCTCGTGGTGGTGCAGCATGTGCTTCTTCTTTCTCCTTCTATCTCTTTTCTGTTTCTTCTGCTTCTTTCTTCTCTAGCTCTAGCTCTTCAGCTTTGTTTTCCTTCTCCCACTTTTCTAGATGTGCTAGGATCTCTTCTTTTTCTGCCTTGGCGATTTGGTCCATTCTTTCAGCTTCCGCTTCCCACTCACTCCAGCGTGATGCTTGTGTGTTCTCTTCTTGCTCCTTGTAGCAATCTTCATACTTCACAGTCTTGCCAGAAAATTCTTCCCATCCACAGTGAGGCTGGACAGCCTGACGGCGGCCTTGGCGTCTTCTTCTGTCGCGTTGCTTCCTAATCTGTTCCTGGTTAACAAGTGTTTTAAATTGACAGCGTACCTTTCCAGTGGGCAAGTTGAAGTGGATCTGTCCGGACCCAATGTAGATGTTCGCGTTGGCGGTGTAGAGAAATGGTCTTCCCAGAAGGATCGGGGATTCATCGTCTCCCTGCATATCAAGAACTAGAAAATCTGCAGGTATATATTGCCCTTAAATTCTTACCATGACATCCTTGACCACTCCTTCAGGAAACCTTAGTGATTGATCCGCCATATTGCAGCCTGATCCGGTGTCGCAGATGGTGTTGGCGAAGGTGGTGTCTTTGATTGTGCATTCAATAATTGGTATACCTGGATCACCTCTCTTTGTTGGAAATGGCTTGGGTAGCATATGATCATTTTCTGTATTGAGAGCAGTAATTAGTTGAGTAGTTTCTTTAGGTGCGTGCTTGATCTCCCTCCATCTTCTATTGCTTTTATTGTTTCTTTTCTTCGGCACTGATTGCTGTAGTTGCTCTTCTCGTTGATAGAATTGCTTCGGGGCTGCAGGGGCTTTCAGGACGCGGTTCTTGAACGTGAATTTTTCTTTCTTGTCCTTAATGGATAGGATAATTTTGGCGTACTCCGCATAGATGATGGCTTTTGTTGTGCACAAGAATGGTACGCCCCAAAATTATGGGTGCCTTCTCATCTACTCCTGTCTCCATGACCACGAAATCAAGCTCGGGACGTATGATTGTCCCACTCGATGACAACCTCTTCTAGTACTCCCTCAGGGTAGCAAATGGACTGATCTGCAAGCTGCAAACGCATGTTTGTGTACAACAGGGGATCATTTAAATTTTTTTCATAGATTACCTTGGGCATAATGTTGACACTAGCGCCGAAATCGCAGATAGCCTCTGGAAAGTTATGACATCCTATAGCGATAGGAATGACAGGCCTTCCAGGGTCTCCCATCTTCTCAGGTAGAGAGTGGTCAATCCACTGTACATCTGCAGGCTCAATATGGTATTGGGTTGCATTGTGAATATCAACAAGGTTAGCGGTTTCTAAATCTTCCGGCTGGCCTAGAATCTTACCTTTCTCAAATGGAGGAACAGCAGCAGCTAACTGGGCTAATTGTGATTCTAACATTTTATTAAAGCTATGCTGATTCTTTATAGCAGAAGCAAAGGTGTCCAATCTAGTATTTATATTTTCTAATGCTTTATCATTAGAAGCTATCTTCCTAGTCATTTGATCTAACAATTTAGATTGGTTAGCAACTAAATCTCTTAAAGGCGGAAGATTGTAATTATTGAAATTATTACCTTGGTTGTTACCTTGGTAATTACCTTGTCGAGGTTGCTGATTCCACCCTTGGTTTTGTTGAGGACGATAGTAGGTGCTGTTGTTGATGAAGTTCACATCCTCTGGCAGTGTAGGGCAGTTGATGGCTGAATGCCCATAGTCTCCACATTCTTCACATGTCATATGGGAATCATTGATGTGCATGACTTCCTTCTTCTCTATATCGAGCTTCTTCATAATGAGGTCTAGCTTGGCAGTGACCATGTCAGTTTCCTTGAGATGATGGATTCCTCCTCCTTTCTTGCGGGGCTGAGTACGTTCTTCATTACAGCTCAAATTTGAGGCCATCTTCTCAACAAGTGCTTTAGCATCTGAGAGCTTAAGTGACAAGAAAGCTCCTCCTGCTGCAGCATCAATAGATTCACGGGTGCTAGAGACAAGCCCGTGGTAGAAAGTCTGCATTAATAGCCACTCCTCTATCCCATGATGAGGACAGTCTTCTATGTAGTTCTAGAATCTTTCCCATGCTTCAGTGAATGATTCATCATGTTGTTGTTGAAAACTTGCAATTTTTCCACGCAGAGCGTTTGTCTTGGCGGTAGGAAAGAATTTTGCCAGGAAAGCGGTTGAGCGCAGGTCCCATGTAGTGTTCTTGTCTTTGTTGATGTAGAACCATTGCTTAGCTTTCCCCAATAATGAGAACGGGAAAAGGCAGAGTAAAATAGCATCTCTTGGTACTCCTCTGATCGTGAAGGTGCTGCAGATTTCTAGAAAGTGTTGTAGGTGTGCACTTGCATCTTCATGAGCTTTTCCACAGAATTGTCTGGCTTGAACCATGGTGATAAGAGCAGGCTTGAGCTCAAATCCATTCTCCCCAGTGTTGACTGCTGGTCAGTCCGGATGTTTGCTGTTATTGGGGCAGAGAACTCACGCAGTGTCTTCTCAGCCATGTCTTCAAACACAGGAGCTAGGTTTTCTCCTAATTGCTCTTCTGTTTGTTCTTCTACTTGTTCTTCAAATTCTTCTTCCAATGTTGGAGCTGGCTCCTCCGAAGAGCTAGCTTGAGCAGCAACGGGTATTCTTGATGGTGACTCGAATTTGTCCCTTGCTTCTACAAACTTCTTCTTTCTAAGGAGTTTCTTTGGATCGTCAGTGAAGTTCTTTGGAAGAGAAAAACCATTCATTCATCACCCTGCATAAGATAAGCAAATGATAACAACGAAGGGTGTACCTGTTTGAGTTAGAGATCGATTGGTAATATGACTTTATCCATTTTATATATATGTTATCAATATTTCCTAAGTTTATTGTGCCTTCCCCGGCAACGGCGCCAAAAATGCTTGTTGGCACTTCTAACGTCGCTATGAATTAACGAGATTAGAAATGCATGGTATTAAATTAACTTGTCATTAGCAACTAGCCACTTCTTTATCACTAGCATTCCTAGCATGAATTAAGTTGTCATCCCTAATTATAATGCTAAGGAGCAAATATAGGTTTACATATATTATTCAATATGACTAGGCAGAGATATAGATGTAAACTAAAATAGATTCTGCAAGCGGATAGATAATTATACCATTGTAGCATTTTACCTAGGGAGTTCTACCAGGTTGTCGATTTATATTATACCACTGGAAAAGCTTGTTATAAACTCTATCTATTATATTGATAAGAAAGTATATACAATGAATAAGTGATATTACCAATGTCATCTACTCTACTCATAACAGGCAGAGGTCACAAGATAAATATAGATAAATACGGGTGATAGCATAATCAAGTATCATAATTATATAGATAATCATCAGAGCATTTTCTAGTCATAATCATAGTTAGGTAATGGATAAATTAAGGAGATAACTGTCTAAGGTAATTCTACAACTACATCAATGAATAACTCTAATTTGTGCAATTACATCTAGTAATCATCGCTAAGTCAACCCTATATCATAATCACATGTAAGGGGGCATCAACTAGAAAGGATGTGAAACAGAGTCATTATCTAACTTCGTGACCGTGCCCTGCTGTCCTACACACGGAGGGTGGACTACAGAGGAACCAATGTAGCTATCACCTACGCGGACTACCACACGTCCCGGCATATCAGGGTGCACTCACAGACAAACAAGATATCTAGACACCACGTCTACATATTGTCCATCATCTACCCATTGTATACTTGGATAAACGCTATACGAGCAATTACATGAATTCAACAAGATCGAACTAACTAAACTAGACATATAATCAAAGTAGACAATGATTATTGCAATTAAGAACATATTTATAACAGAGAACCGCCTAATTTATAAAAGCATAAGTGCAAAAACCACTCGCCACGCAAGTAATTAGCACACTTAAGCCCTTATAAACCCGGTAGTCGAAAATCTCGAAGGATTTCAAACCAAACATCATCAACCAAGATCGTACAAGTTTAGCGTCACCATCCACACGTTACAACATTTCATAAATAGTTCGATAACATCAGAGTGCGGAAATTAAAGTTATTACAAACCCAGTCTTCAAATACGAGTAGCGAAAGCAAAGTCGTTTTAAAAGCTCAACCCAACACACACTTAAGTTTAATACAGTGCCAGCTGAAAGTCAATCCACCAAAAGCAGTTGGGGAGAATATTAAGAGATGACCTTGCCCTTGGTCTCTTAATCCCTTTGGATAAAGACAGTCTCGCGTGCACCCGTGGAAGGTATGCCCGTCTGCACAAACAACAAGCGGGAAAAACCCTGAGTACAAGAAGGTACTCAGCTAGACTTACCCGTCTGACTTAAAATAAAGTTCTCCAAGGAGTATGACAGGCTTTACCAGGGGATAGCTTGACTCTTTTGTGGAAAAGCAGTGGTAACCATTTTATAGTGATAGCTCAGCTTAATCATTCCTATTTATGCTAGGTGAGCACCTATACTAAGCATCATTGTAATGTATTAATCATGATTAAGCAAACAAGTAGTAACCATAATCATTTAGCTTAACTCATCATCATCATTATCAACATTCCACAATCATTACTACGATGGTGTAGCTCAAGTCAAGTGTTCACTGTCCAGATTCGAATCGATTACTACTGAGCTCAGGGGGTATTCCTCACACAAACCACACTCACCCGCTAAAGTGAGCTACAGGTCACCGTGGCACATATCCGGGAACAAAACGTGGTTTCGACCGGATCCACCGTACCCGGGGGCCGCCCGACTGCCTTAGCCAGCCGTGCTGGACCTCGGACCTACTCTTCACGCCCCTGTGGTCCCCCATCCATCTCCAATACGGTGCGAAAGGGATTGAGAGCCGGCCTGGATAGTGTTAGGCTTCGCGGTCGGAATGGCTTATCCGGCCAGCTAAGTGTGAGGCATGCGTTCAACATGACTCGAGGGGCACGCAACGGCACGGTCCTTAATCGACACAGACGGAATCACTACGGTCCGAAACCCCATAAGACTCCGTCCGGTCTCCATTTAACACAATCATAACCATTAACTAGATGATATCAACATAAGCTCTTTCATCAATCATAAGTAACCGCCTATACTCGCGGATGACAGGAAATCACCTGACTTCTACCGTCTAAGCAAGCTAAGCCATTAACTCGTCCTAGGCTAGCAGGGTAATCAAGGTAGGATAATTCAAGGGTAAAACAAGGATACAATGCATCAACGGTTGCACACAACTCCTTTACTTAATGCATCAATCATAAAGCATCATTAGACTGTTAGAAAGCATAGGTAAGTGATGCTCCGGGGCTTGCCTTTCTCGAAGTCACTCGCAAAGTGATTCGGGCACTCAGGTAGATCGTCCTCTCCTGTCACCGGCTCCTCTTCGAGTCCTTCCCGCTGCTGGTCCTCCTGCTGGTTCTCCTCGAACTCCAAAGACTGGGGGTCCTCCTGCGAACCTGTATGATGCGATGCACATGCATAAGTATAGTGAATGCACACACACGTATGATGCTCATGGATGCGAATGAATAACAATTTATTTGATAGAGTAGGTGCATATCTCATCTCTACTAACAACTTATCTCCTTTACTGAGTATGTGCATATCTCTTCTCTAAACACTTAGATAAGTGTATAAAGAAGGTGGGCATGCACACAACACACATGTATAAAAGAGAAGTAACACTACTCATAAGTCAAACATTCCCATTTCTGATATGGCACTGCATAACATGACCAGCAACAAAACATAATTAAAAGTGCCTAAAAAGCAATATAGAACTTATTAAAACCATTAATTCAAAGCCTCATCATTTCATGTGAATTTAAGGGCTTGAACTGTGACCTCTGTCTAAACAGTCCAGAAAATTCTACAAAAATTACAGGAGCTACATCATACTAAAACAGAGCCATGATCAAATTTTCATCACAATTCACTAAGTACAACAGTCTACATAAAAAGATGAAGCAACAGGACAGAGTTGCACATTTAACAACTTTGTACAGTGAAAAGTATCAAACAATAGATTTAATATTTTTAACTAAACTTCTTAGCACAAGAGCAGTCATCAAAAATTACCAGGTCATAACTCCTCATAATTAATTTACTAAAAATCATCCAAGAATCAGCCCAGAATTGAATTTAAATCATATTCCAGTATTTTTACACAGGAACTGCATGATACATATTTTTCTCAGAAAGTACATCACATAACAAGTCTAACAAAACAAGATTCATATTTTTCTGAGAAATATACAATTTACCATGCATTTAACCAGATTTCAGCATTTATAGCATTTAAATAAATCTATACAGAAAAGTATCACAAAAATTGCATCTCATAATTTTCAAAGATAGATCTACTCATAAGAAACCTAGCAAAACAAGTTTCATCAAATTTGGACTCCATTTGCCCGAGATATGAATTTAAAACGATTTGAAATCAAATCTGGAAATCATTTTCGAAAGAAAAACCGGAACCCTAGCTATGTGCACCCGGTCCAGTGGACCAGGAGCCGTTGACACGCGGGCCAGGGGTCAACCCGACCCCACCCGCCCAGCCGGCCGAGCGCGGGGGCGTTGACCGCCCCCGGCTCGTTGGCGACGAGGTCACCGGCGGCGGTTAGGGCACCCGGCGTGCTCTTTATTGAGGCGCATCCGGTGGCGGCGTTGGCGAGGCTAGGCGGGCACCGAGCACGACGGCGATGAGCGGCGGCGCTGAAAGCGGCTCATCCGCTCACCGCCGGCGATGATTCCGATGGTGACGAGGCGCACCAAGGTGGGCGCGAGCTCGACGGATGCGGAGCGGGGCCTACCAGTGGGTTGACGCCCCGATTCGGCAGCCCAGCAGCCCACGGGCGGCGGAAATGGCGGCACGGCGGCGTGAGCGCGGGCGGTGACAAGCAACGTTCCGGCCAGCCGGGGGGCTCCTACGAGGCACAAAAACGACGGCTATAGCATCTAGGGTTTACGGGCTACTCTAGACGAACGGAAAAGAGAGCTTTAGGGCTCGGAAGGGAGCCGGCCATGACGAGCCCGAAGCCCGGCGTGCTTTGAAGCCATGGCGGCTGCGGTGAAGGATGGCCAAATTGGCCCTCACCGGAGCGCGATGGCGGATGCGGCGCGGCGGTGAGGTGCAGGTGCCGGTTGCGGAGCCGTGCGCTCGTTTGGTAGGCGCGGCACGGGCACGGCGGTAGAACGACGGCCGGTGCTCGCTGGCGGAACGCCACGCCACGGGCGTCGGCGCGGGCGCGGTGGTGGTGTGGTCGCGCCGTTCTGCGCCCGGTCGGCCACGGCGCGCGCGGTGGATGCAGGCCGCGGGCCGAAGTTGGGCCGCTTTCGGCCGCTTCGGTTCTTGTTGGCAATTTTTCTTTTTTTGAATTTATTTTCCAACCGAACAAAAGCACAGATTTGACAAATTTAAAGCATTTTCAAGAAATGGTCCAAAAACAAAAATTGTAGAACTTTTCAAACTGAACAACTTTCATTTTAGGGCCAAGTCAAAATTCCAAGCAGATTTTGAATTATAAATTCATTTTGAATTAAGGGTATTAAAAGGGATTTTCCAAATCATTTTCTTTTTGCTCCAAAATGCACCAAATCTTTTGCAACAAAATTTGACAAATCATTTCAAATTGCTGGACAAGTGGATCCAAACTTGATCAAGTGATTTGCAAGGTAATTAATTAACTAATTAAACAAGCAAGCAAGCAATTAAGAATTTAAATGCAAAGCACATGAAATGATATTGCATTTAGGGTTTAAAGCTTGATGATGCTTATGTCATGATAAAAATGATCAAGTTAATTAATTAAGTGTCTAATGCAAGCTTAACACTTGAGGTGTTACAATATTAACTACTAAGAATAATGTCTCCCTAATCTGAATAATGAATACAATAAGAAAGAAAGAACTAGAACTATAGAAGTCTGCGGGCTCGCACAGGCCAGGGGGGCTCCAGATCCCGATGAAGAACTAGATCTCCCCTACTTCTAATCTAACTAATTAGAACTATGAACTAGAAGGCTCTTGATGAACTTGAAGGCTTCTTGATGCTTGATGGCTTGAGGCCTTGATGAATAATGAATTGGCTCTCTCCAGGGGGGTCTACCCATATATTTATAATCCGGTGGGATGAACGTGCACCGCAGGATCAAACCGACTTAACCAAGGGCCGAGATGCATCAGGAGAGGCGGTGGAGGAAGCTTCCAGAAGGAGGAGGGCCAAAACCCTAGGGGGGCGCCGGCCTATGGTGTGGGGCCCGGCCCCACCTGGCCGCCCTGTCGGGCCCCATTTGCTTGGTGTCTTCTAGATCCTTCCCACGTCCCAATGTTGATCTTTTTCCGTGGCGGATAAGTTTCATGATTAATATGCACTTTAATCCCTCTTTTCAGCTTTTCGGAAAAGTCCCCGGAAAATATAGAATATGCAAAACTTCGTAGAAATTGTCGGTTAAAACCCAAGACTAGTATGTATATTCGTGTATCTTCTTGTGTCTAAAGTTCTAATGAATGTTGACGTTATCCACCGTCAACAATAACCATATCCAGTTTAGTACAGCCATCATCATGATCATCATCATCATTATCAGAACCATCAATATTTAGTCATTTCTACGGTGCTGGAGGCAATAGTCAAGTTCTCACTATCCGGGAGAGACGGTGATTCGAATCGATTCCAACTGAGCTCAGGGGGGTATTCCCAACACACACCCAGACATGCCGCGCGAACGCACCTTAGGTTTCCCTTGGTACAACTCAGGCACGGGCCCGGTTATCACGTCGGCAAAACCAGAAAGACGGTAGCCAGGATGTTCAAGTCATGCTAACCCAAGGACGACGCTAGGACAATTATACATGCTTGCCCTTGGTCTAGTATGCCGCTTCCCGCGAATTGCCCAACCGCCGCCCGTGTTCCCAGCTTGAGTTGAGGTACTCGGCTTCGCGGCCATGGCACTCCGGCCTGGCCAATTATGTGTTGGGCTGCGTTCAACATGACCAAGAACGGACAACGCTTCCAGTCCTTAAGTGACTTAGACAGGGTCCACTGTCCCTGCCCAGTCTTCTTTTCATTTTTTATCACATGGTTCAATTCTATGATAGCACATATAGCCAACTGTGACCAGAGAAGTAGCAACCTATAGCTCGCAGATGACAGAAAATCACCCGACTTCTACCGATCTAAGCATGGATAAGCATTTGCATCGATCTTAACCTGAGACATGGGATTCAAGATATAATATATATACTGGACAAGGATAGGATACATATGCAACATGTATTTCCAAAAACTCCTATACTTAATGCAATAAACAACATAAAGTACTCAATTGCATTTTATAAAAGATGAGAGGCTTAGAATGCTCTGGGGCTTGCCTTTCACAAAAGTGGATGGCTCGTGGTTAGGGAGTTGCTTTCGCCGGCTGGTTCCTCCTTCCTCTCCTCCGTTGGGAACTCCTGGTCTAGACCACCGAACTCTAGCAGCGTCACCCCCTTCGGCGAACCTATTGAAATGCAATGCATAATGAGAATAACGAATGAAATGATGCTCATGCATGAGAATGATAACAAGTAATACGTACTAAACCCCCTGGCTAGGGTGATGAGCTCTATTCAAATTACTTTAATTTTTCGAGTACGTGCATATCTCTTTTCTAATCAAACTTAAGTACTCACCAAGCAAGTCAAGGTATAACTTTTCATCATCAGTTAAGGACATACAACCTGCACCTAATCAACTTATATTAATTAGCAAAGCATCTACATGGTATAGCTTCACATATATATATATATATATATAGACAAGCAATCACTCAAACGCAATTCAGCATTTCTGACGTCCAAACAGCAGTTGAAAGAAACAACTGTAACTAGAGTTTTATAACCCCAAATGACATGCAAGAAGACATTATGAAAAGCTTATGAAATTATCTACAACTCTTATTTAGACATCACAAGCAGATTCGTAAGTTAAGAAGACCAAACAAACAGATTTCCCAGATCTGTCCTGAGATTCCAGAGAAGGGCACTTTCTAGAACTTCACAAGATAAAGCTATAACTCATAAGCTACTCAACCAAAAAACATGCAAAACTGGAAATGCTACCATTTGTCGAGAAAAGCTTAAATTAGAGAATTAATTATTTACTCATGTTGAAACATGCAAAATAAGCTCACCCAACTTAACCAAAGGTTAAAGCATGATTAAGGATTAACATATAACAGGGTAATCCACCATAAAACATTTATTAAAATACCTTTTTCATTTAACCTAGATATTTAAGGGCACAAATGAGCACATAGTAAAAGTACCCAAAAAAATCTACAAAAATTTCAGTGCACTACTCATAGCTCACATAGACCATAGCTCAAATTTCACATTAATAACATGCATATAGAAAATATAATAAATAACAAAACATTCATGGCATTTAAACAACTTATTTAGTAAACTGCCATTCAAAACATGATTATATGCCAACCAATATTTTTCCTAGACGAGCATGCCAGAAACAAAGCTAACCCAACTGGATTCACATTTTTAGCATCATCAAGTAATTAGTTATGCATTAAACCATTTTCCATGGCATTAAGTAAAATAAATACACCAAGCAATTTCTACTGCAAAACAAGCTATGTTTCATATTTTTAATGAAAACTAGACATGCAGAGGAATCTAACAAAATTGAAACCACCGCATTTGGACTCCATTTTCTCAAGATATGAATTTTAGAACTTCAACCAAATTTTCTAGAAAAGAATAAAAACGAAAAATAGAATTGAAACCCTAACAACAGCTTGGTGCACCCGGTCCATGCACCCTGAGGCGCTGACCGACGGGCCCTAGGGGTCAGTGGCTCACTGGCCTGAGAGACAGAGGCGGGCGGCCAGTCAGCAGGCAAGAGCTCGCCGTTGGCGAGCTTGCCGGCGGCGAGACCTCCACCGTTGGACTCCTCTCATCGCCGCGAATCCAGAGAGGTAGGTAAAGGTGGGGCTCTGCTTCTAGGTAAGGCAGCGGCGCTAATGGCGCCTCGGCGGCCATGCCTGGCAGCGCGCTCGCCGGTGAAGACCGTGACGGCACGTGGGGGGCTTCGGCCGAGCTCCCTGGGGTCCTAAGCGAGACCTACGGTTAGGGTTTGGGTGGTTGTGAGGCGGCGAAAAAGGTTTGACAACGGCAATGGCAGTGACGCAGTCAGAGCGCGACGGCGGCCGGCCGTGTTCCGGCGCCGGCGAGCCTGTATTGCTGTTGGCGTTTCTTAGCACATCACCAAGTTTGGATCCCTGGTGACAACGCCAGAAATGCAGTTGATATTCCTTAACATCATTACTGAGAATAGAGTAAGTCTATCCCCGGTAATAAGTAAGAAATGCTTGGGGTGGTGTACCTCAATTACCATATCACTAGATCAGCCATGGTACTGAGGTACACCTCACCAGTTATTCTCTCTACTGCTACTAGTGATATACCTTGGATGATAGTTTCAGAATAGCATGGCACGGGCACCGTGGCATACCAAACTATTCTTACCTCTATCAAGAGAGTTATATCCCCAATAATGCTAGGACTATAGCCTTAGCTGCTAGTACCTCGGAGATGCTATACGGCGCAATTTCAGCATTCCTTGACACTAGGGCTAAAACTATATTCCTAACTACAGTAAAGAGGTAACGATGATCCGGTAAACCTTTGCGGTTTTGGATGTTACTCCGTAAGCGCACGGAATTACCGTTGTAGCATTTCAACCCGAAGAATTCCTAGGTGTCGTATTTATATTTTCCCAAAGGAAGGCTAGTGTAGATTTTAGTATGAAACCATAATCAAGATACGTTGTATGAAAGGTAGACCAATGTTCATAACAGGGGTAAACAATACAGTTTTTGTGATAGTGGACACACATGTACGAATAGATGCCTCTCAAGTGGGGAAAGATGAATAAAGCATAAAGAATAAAAGAATATCCTACAGGAGTAATGGTCCTAATACAGCTAATGTCTAGATAGTGGATAGTCATACAAATACATGAATCAGACCTAGAGCTGTGTTTGCGATGGATCGGAAGACCACCTGCCGCTGGTCTGCCAGCGAGATGGGTGGTAATTTAGACTCCAACACCATAGCTAAACGTGGGGGGATTATGAAGGGACGGACAGGGCTGTCACCACCTGCCGCCTACCCCCTCATCCGTGGACTATGAAGTGCAATCACCGGCTACCCTATACCCGAGCACCACGCTCGCATATAAAATAGCTACCCAAGCCCCCCCCGGGTCTCTCACCCTACGGATGAACAAGTAAAGAACTTGGATGTTGTGCGATGAACCACCAACCCGCACACAACTCTATTCTTCATCATCTAAATGTATGAACGACTAAGAACGGAGCTCTATATGCTGCGAACATGATATGAACACTATGAACTAGCACACATATCATGAACAAGGCATATGAACTAGAAGGCCTACGTTCTATGATCTAGCTACACAAACTAGTACCTAGTTCATCTACACAAACTAGTACCTAGTTCATCTAACAAGATCATAGCGCTAGAACTACACTCTAATTCTAGAACATTGCTATATTGATAAAAAGAGAAGAAGAGCATAATGGGAAGAATAGTATTCATACCAAAAGTAGCCAAGATGTCTCCTCCTCTTACAAGTTGAGCCTTGCTCCTCTACTTCTACTAAGGATAAAGGGAAAGGTGGAGAGGTACACTTGAGAGTACAAGTGAGAGGTGTAGTGTGTTGTGTCTAAAATGAGGAGCTCCACCCCTTGCTTTATACTAGTTGTAGGTCGGTTTGGAGGTCGAGGGAGTAAATGCCTTGCTGCACCGCCTTTGCAACCGACCAGGTGAACCGCCAGAGAAAGATGGGCCAGGCTGGGCTTCCTGGGGGTGCGGCCGCACCCTGGTGCGTCCGCACCAGGGGTGGCTCCCCTCGGGCCCAGCTTTGGTCCATGGCCTTTCTGTTGTTCCTGGGCTCCTCTTCCGTAGGTTGTTGGCCTGGTTGTGTTCTTTTGATTTGGGCTTTGCTTATTTTGTTGAAATACGCCTTGCCGGAAGGCGCATTCTTGTGACCTTTTCCTCTATTTCTTGTATGTTTCCTGTAAATCAATAATTCTCCAATACAAGTGGAAATAGGTCAATAGTAAAGGTATATGTGAATATATCTATGATAATTCTCCCTTTTTGGATAATAGTTGGTGGTTAAGATATGTCGGTAATCACCGCCAACAATTGCTCGAAAAGGAGATGGCTCTAGCTACTAGGGCTTGGGACGAGTGCGAGACAAGCAAGAGAGGGACAGGAGGGAGCTCAGAGGGCGCTATCCACGGTGGACTCGAGCTTCGGCGAGCTCTGTCCGATGGCGATGGCGTCAGAGACAGTAGCGCGGCCTCACCTGTGGATGGTTTGGCTTGCTAACCATGTCAAGTGATAGCACGACTCATGGCGGGGCTTCGGCAAGGAGGAATTGGGTGGAGGCGCTGCGGTGGCCAGGAATTTGGTGAGACGGCAGCGGTGGCTCCTCTGCTGCGCTCTCGTCCGGGAAGAAGAGGGAGAGGGAGGAAGCAGCGCGATCGAGAGAGAAATGGGAGGGAGAGGAAGCTGAGCCGCGCGCCCTCCTCTTCCCTTCTGCACGGGTGTGGCGAGGTGGCCAGCAGCGCACAGCGTGGGTGCCACGTGGCGGCGAAGCCCTGTCCCTGGTCGGCCAATGAACCAGCTGAACCCATTTGAATTTGTTTGAACCAGACTGAAACCAAGAATTTCAGGCGATCATAACTCCCAACCTAGGCCGATTCAAGGAAAACTTTAGTAATACAAGTTGTAGCTTGATAGGTGTTCTACAACTTTGTTTTAAGGAGCAAAAGTTAGTTTGGCCTGTTTTGCAAACTACAAGTCGCTAAAGAGACCTAAAAACAAAATGAATTCAGCAATATGACAGCCAAATTTTTAGAGATAAAAACAGCACTGGCTTTGACACTAATGTGCACTTTTGAGCATCTTGCGCACATTTTCATGACATGAGCCTTAAACAGAGTTTGTTCTATATAAAATTCTCTACAACTTTTATTTAGGGTGCACTGACATGCAAAGTTTCTAACTTGCACTTTTGAATTAGTAAAACTAACAGCTCTAGGAGGCATACAAAGTCAAAGTAACACTTAAGAGCATCATTAGGCAATTTGATCAACACGAAAATTGTTCCAATAGGTGTCCTAAGCATAAAGAAACTACTATAGAGCATATTTGATAACATTACACATCATGACATAGCTTCTATCAAGCAAAGCAAGCATCAAATAACCATCACATGACTTTAAACATGGGAAAATGCATAACAACTTGATATGCTCATACACATATGAGATGTAAATGATGCTTCTGGCCAGTTAATGCAAGTGTTTTAGTGAGCCCAACACCAGAGGTGCTACACTAATATACTAGAGGATACTAAGAGTAATGTTCTTAGCAATCAAATTACTCTACACACCCTAATATGCTATTTGCACAATGTAAAGAGGAGATCGATGTATGCAAACCGAGCCTTGTGGATGTAGGCAATCACCATCTTGATTCAATCAATAGAAATCCGGTTGATGATCCAATCAATTCAATAGAGAGCAAGTGATCTCGATGGATCAACCACAAGAAGACCAAGGCAATGATTTATCTCCGAGATTCATGTGCTTGCCAACACGCTACGTCCTCGTTGTGTCCCCCTTGACCACGTGGTTCAGTGGCTAATCGGTATCACACACCGAGCCTCTCAAAGGCGCCACAAGAACCTACTAATGGCCACTATAGTACCTTTTACAATCTCTGCACGGAAAGGTCAAGAACCCCTCACAACTCGTTGGTGTGGCCAAGAACAATCACCGGGCTTGCTCACACCTTCTCCTCGCTGCTCCAACCGTCTAGGTGGTGGCAACCACCAAGAGAATAAGCAATCATGCAGCGAGAATAATCACTAGTGCCACTAGATGCAAGAACTCACAAGCAATGCACTAGAATCTCTCACAATCTCTCCTTGGATGCAAGCAATCAAGTAAGATGAGAGAGAGGAGGTTGGCTCAGCTCTAGGATACTTAAGAATGATTAAAATGTGCAAGAGAGAGTCCCCAAGCTGGCTAACATGCTCATATAGCCACCACTCAAACAAGTGAACCGTTATGTTCTTGGTGGGGCTAACTCGGGGCCATCGGACACTCAGATGCCTAGCATCAGACGCGTCCGACGCCCATTCCCGAGCCTTGGATCGTCGCCACGTGTCATATTTCAAATGTGACCGTTACCCGCGCTTTCGAAGGATCATCAGACGCTCAGGTGACACTCACTGGACACGTCCGACGTACGCAAATCAGCTCTGAATAGGTGCGCATCGGATGCACTTCATTGGACGCTGGCGTAACCACCGGACGCAACACAGAAAGGTCCAGAAGTGCGCACACGCACATCGGACACGTCTGACAGAGTGGCATCAAACGACCCGGCGTCCGATGAACGTTCCAGGCGTATTCTGACAATTGAGAAGCTTTGGATAGGACGCGCCGAGGAATTCACGTTGGACGCACAGATGCAGGTACTGTGCAAGGCCAACTTTCCCAAGAGCATCGGACGCGTCCGACGCCCCTGGGTCCAGCGTCCGATGCTACGAAAAAGACTCCTCCTTTCCGAAAAACGCCGAATCCCGCCTTGCAAGCTCGGCGGGAGGGGTTTTCACCCAAACCCGAAGTGCCATTGCTCTCATGCGCCAACACCAAAGTGTCTCACTACTTGTGCATGTGTGTTAGCATTTTCCAAATGAATTTTGCAAGAGTTAGGTTAGCACACTAGGTTCTAATGCAATGCATGAAGTCAAACACCTAGTGGCACTTAGATAACCACTTTCAACATAATATCACTCCTCTTAATAGTACGATTATCTATCCTAAATGTACTCACACCCTCTATGGTGTCTTGAGTACAGAAAGCAAATGGCCCTATAGGTTATACCTTTGCCTTTGGCCCATTTGCCTCCATCTCTTCTCCTCTTTCTCACTTGGAGCACTTGTGGTCATCTCCATCCATCATCTTGCTCCATCTTGAGTGGAGCATCTATGCTAAGGCTACACACATGCTTAACCAACTGGATAAGTCCAAGGTTTTATCAATTAGGCAAAACCAAACTAGGGCTTTCAATCTCCCCCTTTTTGGTAATTGATGACAACCTTCACAAAGATATAAATTAATAATAAATTTGGCTTTACACCACTTGTCCGAGCATTAAATCCTTAGTTGAAAGGTATGGACAAGTTATGCAAAACCGATTTGGTAGTACTAGCTCCCCCTACATGTGTGCTAAGAGTTTGGATTAGAAGCTTTGCACACATGTTGAAATTGTGGGAGAACCATTAGTACCAAAATGATGCTAAGGTTTATAGACTGGACCTTTGAAGCGTGATTCATTTGAGTGCGCCATTTGTCAACCATCCTTAGCACCAATACTAGCTAGAAACATCATAAGCTAGAAACCACAAGAGATCAACACTAAAAGCATGGTTTCTAGATAGCACTTGAAAAACACTTGAATAAATCAAGAGATACAACTTCTAGCTAGATCCTATGCATGCTAGTTGTTATGTCATCAATCAAGTTCTATGTCTAGCATACATCACACAAGCAAGAGAGATACCACTTGTAGAATAAACTACTCAAATTACTATAAGTGCAATGCAAGCAATCATATGAATATGCACATCCAAATACAATCAATCATGTTCATGAGCTCGCTCCCCCTACTTGTGTGCTTCAAAATTTTGATCCCTTTCCATTCTTTAACCTTCATCTTCTCTCCCCATTTCTTCCTTTTTGCAATTTTCTCCCCTTTGAGGCATGCTATCATCTTGTATTCTCTCCCCCTTTGTCATCAATGACCATAAAGGGATATGATCATGTTTGATGTAGACTTGAAATCATAGAGAGTGCGTTGAGTAGAGAGATGATCACTTAAGGTTGAGGATCATTTGTTTCCATAAACTTCCATCTCTTATGGTCCAAACTAGTAAACTTGTATAAGTAATCTAGCTCTGTTTGAACCAATGATAAGCTTCTTCACACATCTTTCAATGGTTATCTTGTCAATGTTGAACTTGACCTTTTCTTGCTCTTTTAACTAGATCAAACAGTAGGTTCATATTCTCATGAACAAGACATATTTAGCCACTAGATCATACAGAACATAGAAGCAATAGTGGCATAATATGTACTTAAAATCACTTTGTTTTTATGAATGAGCCTAACTAAATGAAAATATCACTAGAAGGAATGTCTATTATGCTCTAAGCGAATCCTTAGCAAATATGAATGCAACATGCCATACAACTTCACCTTTGCTTTACTCGAAGGAGAGCCATGTCATATAGTAGAGGGTGTATTCACTTCATGTTGGAGAAGTCTAGGATGTTCAATTCATTTCTCAATGTGCAAAATCTCTTCTCATCAAGTGGCTTGGTGAATATATCGACAAGTTGATCATCGGTACCCACACTTTCAATTGAGATGTCCCCTTTGGCTTGGTGATCTCTAATGAAATGATGCCTTATGTCAATGTGCTTTGTTCTTGAATGTTAAACCGGGTTGGTGGTGATCTTTACGGCACTTTCATTGTCACATAGCAATGGCACTTGTCCAAACTTGATTCCAAAATCTTTCAATGTGGCCTTCATCCAAAGTAATTGAGCACAACAACTCCCCGCACTAATGTATTCGGCTTTGGCGGTAGAGAGTGCAACACTATTTTGCTTCTTGGATGACCATGAGACAAGTGACCTTCCCAACAATTGGCATGTTCCACTAGTGCTTTTCCTATCCACCTTACATCCCGCATAGTCGGAGTCCGAATATCCAATCAACTCAAAGTTTGACCTCTTGGGATACCACAATCCAACATTTGGTGTCTGCTCAAGATATCTCAATATCCTCTTGGTTGCCTTCACATAACTTTCTCTTGGTGAAGCTTGAAACCTAGCACACATGCACACACTAAACATGACATCGGATCTAGAAGTGGTCATATAGAGTAGGCTTCCAATCATAGACCGATACAACTTTTGATCCACCATGTCACCACTTGTATCCAAGTCAAGATGTCCATTTGTACCCATCGGTATACCAATTGATTTTGCATCTTGCATCCCAAACTTCTTTATCATGTCCTTAATGTACTTGCTTTGACTTGCAAATGTGCCCTTTTTCAGTTACTTGATTTGTAGACCAAGAAAGTAGCTAAGCTCTCCAATCATAGACATTTCAAACTCTTTTGCCATCATGTTGCCAAACTCTTCATAAAAGTCTTGATTGGTTGATCCGAATATGATATCATCCATATAGATTTGCAACACAAACAAGTCATTTCCAATTTTCTTGGTGAAGAGAGTAGTATCAACCTTCCCCATCTTGAACCCTTTAGAGAGTAAGAAGTTTCTCAATTTTTCATACCATTCTCTAGGTGCTTGTTTCAATCCATATAGTGCTTTTCTCAACTTGTATACATGGTTGGGTTTCTTGATATCTTCAAAACCAGGGGGTTGCTCAACATAAACTAGCTCATTGATGTATCTATTCAAAAATGCACTCTTCACATCCATTTGATATAGCTTGATGTTGTGGGCACAAGCATAGGCTAATAGGATTCTAATTGCCTCCAATCTTGCAACTGGTGCATAGGTTTCTCCAAAGTCAAGACCATCAACTTGAGTATATCCTTGTGCTACCAATCTTGCTTTGTTTCTCACAACTTTACCATCTTGATCTTGCTTGTTCTGGAATACCCACTTGGTGCCAATGACAATGTAATTCTTTGGACACTCAACTAATTTCTAAACTTGATTTCTTTCAAAGTTGTTGAGCTCTTCATGCATAGCATTGACCCAATCACAATCCATCAAAGCTTCTTCTATCTTCTTTAGTTCTATGGATGAGATAAATGAACAGTGCTCACAAAATAATGGCAATCTTGATCTAGTTTGCGCACCACTTCTAATGTCATCCACTACTTGATCTAGAGAATGATCCCTTGCAATATGAGTTGGTTGGAGAACTTGTGGTTGATAGCTTGAGCTTGGTTCATCACTTGGTTGCACAACTTGAGATAAACTAGCTTGTTGCACTCGAGCTTTTTCATCTTCCTTGTTATCATGAGAGCCACTAGTACTTGCTTGATCTTGATTTGGTTACACATTTGAAGGTGATAGCACTTGTACATCATCATCATCTTGTTTAGGCCTTATATCACCAATGTCTATTTCTTTCATTGCATTGATCAATTGAACTCCTCTCACATCAAATAGGTTTTCTTCCTCATCTTGAGAGCCTTTGGTTTCATCAAATTCAACATCATGCACCTCCTCAACTATGCCATGAGTAAGATTCCATACTCTATATGATTTGCTTGTGGTGGAGTACCCTAGCAAGAACCCTTCACCACACTTTTTCTCAAACTTGCTCAATCTTGTACCTTTCTTGAGAATGTAGCATTTGCATCCAAACACTCTAAAGTATACTATGTTGGGCTTTCTTCCATTCAATAGCTCATAGGGTGACTTCTCTAGCATGCCATGACAATAAAGATGGTTGCTACAATAGCAAGCCGTATTGATAGCTTCAGCCCAAAATGAGAAGTCCATATTGTAATCACTAAGCATTGATATTGCCATGTCAATCAAGGTTCTATTCTTTCTTTCAACAACACTATTTGATTGGGGAGTATACTTGGCCGAGAATTAATGTCCAATCCCAATGTCATCACAAAGCTCTTCAACTCTTGTGTTCTTGAACTCACTTCCATTGTCACTTCTCAATTTCTTGATTGTTGTTTCAAACTCATTTTGACATCTCTTGACAAATATTTTGAATATGCCATAAGCTTCACTCTTGTCAACTAGAAAGAAGACCCAAGTGTATCTTGTGTAGTCATCCACAATCACAAATCCATACTTGTTTCCACCAATGCTAGCATATGTTGTTGGTCCAAATAGATCCATGTGCAATAACTCAAATGCCTTTGATGTGCTCATCATGCTCTTCTTAGGATGGGTGTTGCCAACTTGTTTCCCCATTTGACATGAACCACAAAGCTTGTTCTTCTCAAATGTTACATCCTTCAATCCGCTCACAAGATTGTGCTTGACTAGCTTGTTGAGTTGCTTCATGCCAACATGTCCAAGTCTTTTTGCCATAACCATCCCATACTTGACTTTGTGATCAAACATGGTGAGAGTTGAGCTTCACTTGCATTGAAGTCCACCAAGTAGAGATCTTCATACCTAAAGCCTTTGAATATCAAGTTGCTTCCATCAACACTCATAATCTCCACATCATTATGGGGGTTTAGACCCCTATACCCTCACGGCTGGCCTTTGGTCTCAGCAGACAGGGCAGCCCAGCCCACAAGACCAAGACCGATCGGCCTCTCTGGCCTGGTCAGGAGTCCCAAGCGGACAATTAGAGTTACTTGTCATGCAAGGCAACTAGTCGGTAGGAAACCAATTGTATCCTACTTAGATACGATCTGTTTGTAATCGACCACCTCGGGATCTCAGGATCTGTAACCCTGCCGTCCAGACTATATAAGGCGGGCAGGGACCCCCTCAAATGTATTCTTTTTCATCAATAGTAGAAGAGCAGGACGTAGGGTATTACGCATCTAGCGGCCCGAACCTGGGTAAACCGTGTGTACTGTTCTTTCTATTCCATCTCGCTTGTAGTCTAGAGCGTGCCTCCACCGATAAATCACTACCGTCGGTATACCCATAGTAGACTGCCATCGATATTTCGTCGATAGTGGCGCACCAGGTAGGCGGTGCGCGTGCGGGCTTAGGAGCAAGCAAGATGGTTTCCTTTTCCACAACCATGGAGATTGAAGCTGGATCGACCTCACTGTCGGTTCCTTCACTTGGACGGTCGCTGCGACGGGAAGCATGGGAAGAGCCCCGGCAGATCCGGCGTTGATGCCTTAGGCCCCGCCGCCGCCTCATCCCTCGGGATCAATCTCGAGGGCACCAAGACCGGCGTCCCGACCACCGCTCCCTCGCTACCAAGGAAGGAGGATCGCTAATTCCGATCTTCTCAGATCCATCGATCAGCTCGGGAGAGGCCTCGAGGAGATGGTCGAGCAGTTGGAATCGGTCCAGAACCGATCTAATGATGATGGCTTCACTCTCGTCCAACCACGTCGGCGTCGGGCTCAGGTCCACGCTGACCCTCTGCACCATCTAGACTCTGATCTGGCTGTAGCAAGACGTAGTTCGCAAGTCCGCGCTATTCTGTTCCGCCGTCCAGGCTCCGACCTTACCGCGATGAGGTGCAACCCTCAAGTTCGCGCCAACCAGCTCCGCCGCCCAGATCCCAATCTGGTCGTGGCTCGACCTCGGTGTGGCGCACAGGCCCGCGTCAACCGGCTTCGCCGTCCAGATCCCAATCTGGCTACGGCTCAACCACGGTGCGGCGCGCAGGCCTTCGTCGACCAGCTTGGCCACCCAGATCCGAATTTGGTCACGGCTCGACTTCAACGCGGCCCTTAGGTCCGCGCCAACCCGCAAGGCCGTTCAGACCCAACGGTGGTCCGACCACCAAACCCCCGTGGCCATCCTTGACCTTGCCCAGCGACTGGTCGGATCAACTTGGGGCACAACGCCCAAAACGCTGCGGGTCAAAACCTGTTCCCCTTCAGGATGCCTAATGCCTTCACAGCATATCAACAACAGGTGGAGAGGCTATTCCAGGGCCAACCTCCGTGACAGCCACCTCCGGCTCAACTCGTCGAGTTCCATCTCGACGGAATGACTAGGCACGTCATCCACTGCGTCCACAGCAGGGAAGCCTCCAGTGGCTCTCAGTCAACCGCTGAGGAGGAGGGAGGCTCGAGCTCCATCTCTGGGTTGAACGAAGCAACTGCCTCCGCAAGCTCCGCCTCCATGGAAGATGATGACGAATTCCCACAACGAGTCAGGGACCTGTTCGATACAGTCAAGTTCCTAGAATTCCCTCTAGGGTTCGGGGGGCTATCTTCAATGTCAGCGTCAATGAGGAACAACCCCTCCTCGAGACCTCTGAGCAAGAACGAGCAAGGCTGGCTCGCAATGAGGACCACGCGCAACATCGCGTAGCCCAAGCTCAAGCACCCCCTCAGCCTGCTGGTGCGGGTGCTGATGCTGACACAGCTGCGGCCGAGGCGCCTGCCACCCAGCAGGAACCGCCCCCCGCTCCACAAGCTAATCGACAGAGAAGAAGGCTTCAACCCAGGAACCTAGGGGATGAGTTCGATCTGGTCGGTGATCGACAGGTCCACAAGATGCCCAGCGCCAATATCGCTGTTGCAGTCCAGCGACTCCGCGACATGCAAGCTACACCAGCAATCGAGGCCGTCCTCAACCACCTCAAGGCCATGGAGGCTCAAGTCAACTTCATGCGCAAGATGTCTGCTGGCCCATCTCAAAGCCACCGCTCTCGCAGCACTCACCGCGGCCGCAGGGACTGAGGGAAGGCGGCGATGCCAATGACCGGGATCGGGAGAGCCAATGAGCCGCTCAGCCCAATCAGCCGCCCCGCGCGCCTCAAGAGGTCAACCAGCTCGGTATGGGGCCCTAGGTCCCAGATGTTTCTCCAAGAGGCTGTGATAGGTCAACTGGCCCAGGAACTTCAAGATCGGAGACTTGAGGCACTACGACAGAAAAGCTGACCTGGAGCAGTGGATCGTCATCTACGAGACAACCGCCCGGGCCGCGGGAGGCAGCGAACAGGTTATGGCAAATTACCTCTCGGTAGTGCTCGGTGAATCCGCTAACCGTTGGGCTGGCGTGCCAAAGGGATGGTTCCATCCATAAGCGGCCGCAGCAACGGCAGATGTTCATCGACAACTATAAACCAACTTGCGAGTAGCCCGGCACCAAGTACGAGCTCGCCCTGATCCAGGACTCTCCTTACGAGTCGTTGCGGCACTACATCCACCGCTTCTCCGAAGTCTGGATCATCGTCCGCGACATCAGTGTCCCGGAGGCCATCGGTATCTTCATTGCCGGGCTCCGCCAGCCGCGCAACGCCGACCTCGGCAAGAAGCTCCTGCGCAAGCAACCAGCAACGATGGAGGACTTGTTCAACATTGCCCAAGAATGGGCGCGCGTCGACGAGGCCCGCGTCCAGTACGATGATGGTAGTCACAACATATACAAGCGCATCCGGCCTCGTGATGACGATGATCGTGATAGAGATACAGATTACGACGATCGCCGAGGGGCTCGCCCCGATCGTCGTAACCACCGATGGGAGAACCGCGGCGGCAATCGCTGCGACGATCGAGGCAGCGGCTGCCGTGACGATAGGAACTCCGATCGTCGCGACGACGACCGACCATACAGGCGACGGGATGATGGCAACGGCGATCGCCACAACTATGGCTACCATCAGCGCAACTTCATCAACAACACCGACAAAGGTCAGAAGTGCGAGGTCGATGGCAACTACGGCGAGTACGACAAGATCCTCAATGGTGACTGCCCCCGTCATCCTAACAAGGGGCACACCTTTGGCAAATGCAACGGCTTCGCTAGCATCGTCGCCTGTAAGCGGCAGCGTACCAACAAGAAGGGCTACCCCAAAAAGCCCAACGCACGCGACAAGTCCATCGATGACGAGGATGACGGCAAGAATCCATGCCACGCCTACAAAGACCTAGAAAAGCATGTGACCGCGATGATCTTTGGAGGCAAAGTGGCCACAGAAAACGCACGCGATCGGAAGCTCCTCAAGAGGCAGATCATTGCCCTCTCCGAGCCAGATGGGCTCATCGCCGATGTCCACGCTCTAGCCTGGTCTGAGCAGCCCATATCCTTCAGTCAATCTGATATGTGGGCTAGGCTACCCGACGCAGGCCGATTCCCTTTGGTCCTTGACCCGGTGATCGGTAGCGTCCGCTTCGAGAAGGTGCTGGTTGACAGTGGCAGCGCTCTAAACATTCTCTTTCACCAAGCTTTCCTGGAGCTTGGACTAAAGGAAGACCACCTTGAGCCCTATGACACACCATTTTGGGATATCATGCCAGATAAGCCCTCTATACCCCTCGGGCAAATCTCGCTGCCCGTTCAGTTCGGCACGCCCCAGCACTTCCGCGTTGACTACATCAACTTCATCGTGGCCGATTTCAATGGGTTCTACCACGCCATAATCGGCAGACTCGACATCCCCAAGTTCATGGCCGTTCCACACTACGGCTACCTCGTCCTCAAGATGCCGACCGAGAAGGGAATCCTATCCCTCTGCGGCAATGTCCTCATGGCTCATGCCTGCGAGACAAACGTGTACGCCGCGGCTGAAGCTGAAGAGATCAAGGCACGCATGGAGAAGGACACCTACAAAGCCAGGACGTCAAAACCTGTGGAGCTCGAGGCTCCAGTCAAGCAGCACAAGCGCACAAGAAGGTCAGCCTAGCCCCCGGAGATCCTAACAAGACAACGATGATCGGGGGCGACCTCGACCCCAAATAGGAAGACGCGCTCGTCTGTTCCCTGCAGGCCAACATAAGCGTTTTTGCGTGGAAACCTGCTGACATGCCTGGTGTCCCCAGGGAACGGATCGAGCACTTCCTTAATGTCTCCAAGACAGCCAAACCAGTTAAGCAGAAGCTGCGACGATTTGCTCGGGACAGGAAGGAGGCGATTAGGGCAGAGATAACCCGGCTTTTAGATGCTGGTTTCATTAAAGAAGTGTATCATCCGGATTGGTTAGCAAACCCGGTTCTTGTACGCAAAAAGAATAATGAATGGAGAATGTGCGTTGATTACACCGATCTCAACAAACACTACCGAAAAGATCCCTTCCTGCTCCCTCACATCGACGAGGTGGTCGACTCCACCGTGCGTTGCTAATTGCTTTCTTTCTTAGATTGCTATTCGGGCTATTACCAGATCGCCCTTGCCTTAGATGATCAGGAGAAAACATCGTTCATAACCCCCTTCGGTGCCTACTGTTACACAACCATGTCGTTCGGCTTAAAAAACGCCAGTACAACATATCAGTGCGCCATACAACAGTGCCTCGAAGCGGAGATCCGCGATGGGTTGTGCGAAGCTTACGTGGATGATGTAGTGGTAAAAACAAAAGAGGCCACGACCCTGATCGATGACCTCGATAGGACCTTCAAAGCCCTAACTGTGTATCAGTGGAAGCTCAACCCAAACAAATGCGTGTTCGGTGTCCCTTTCGGCGTACTGCTCGGTAGCGTGGTCAGTCAAGACAGCATACGTCCCAACCCCGAGAAAGTGAAAATCGTGCTGGATATGAAGCCTCCAAAGTGCGTCAAGGACATCCAAAAGCTAACAGGATGCATGGCGGCCTTAAGCAGGTATATATCCCGACTCGGTGACAAGGGTCTCCCCTTCTTTCGATTACTGAGGGCAAAGGAGAAATTCGTATGGTCGGAAGAAGCCGACGCTGCCTTCGATGAGCTAAAAAGATACTTATCCTCGCCACCCGTCCTCACGGCACCCACAGGGGATGAGCAGCTGCTGCTCTATATCGCCGCCATTGATAGAGTGATCAGCACCGTCTTAGTGGTTGAGCGCAATGAACCCACGAGCGTCTATCCCGTCCAGCAACCAATCTATTACATCAGCGAAGTGCTCAATGAGACCAAGCAATGGCACCCACAGGGCATGAGCAGCTGCTGCTCTATATCGCCGCCATTGATAGAGTGATCAGCACCGTCTTAGTGGTTGAGCGCAACGAACCCACGAGCGTCTATCCCGTCTAGCAACCAATCTATTACATCAGCGAAGTGCTCAATGAGACCAAGCTCCTTTATGCGATCCTGATCACTAAAAGAAAGGTCCTGCATTACTTCCAGTAGTACAGCATCACTGTGGTTATCGAGCACGCGCTCGGCGACATCCTGCGCAACAAAGATGCTACCAGCAGGATTGTCAAGTGGGCAATCGAGCTCAGTCCTTTTGAGCTCGGATTCCACATTCACACCACTATTAAGTCTCAGGCACTGGCCGACTTTTTGGTCGATTGGATAGACATGATGCTACCCGTATCAGATACGGTTGAGGAACAATGGAAGATGTACTTCGATGGCTCTTTAAATATAGGTGGCGCTGGAGCCGGAGTTTTCTTCATAGCACCTTCTGGTGGTCGGCTACGATATGTCCTGCGTATCCACTTTAAAGCCTCTAATAATGCCGCCGAGTATGAAGCTACATTACATGGACTTTGCATCGCCGTCGAGCTAGGCGTCAAGTGCCTCCTCATGTATGGTGACTCAGCCCTAGTCATTAACCAGGTCAACAAGGATTGGGATTGCACCAACGAGAAAATGGACGCCTACATAGCCGCGATCCGCAAGCTCGAAGATAAGTTCTATGGCCTTGAGTTTATCCATGTTCCGCGAACAGAAAATCAAGCGGCCGATGAATTGTCCAAGTTAGGGTCATCTCAAGCGGAAATTCCTCACGGAGTCTTTGTCCAAGATCTGATTACGCCATCCATCCATGAGGAGAAGCCGGGGGAACGACAGGAGGCTACCGAGCAGAAGGCTCCCCCAACAGGTCCTATCTGCGATTTTAGGAAGATAGTTTTATCGCGAACAGGTCCTTCTTCCTCCTTGGAATGGGTCGGACGTACAGCCGCCATGGAGGAACTCTGCTGTTGCTGCACCAAGGGAAAGGGAGGGGCTCGGCCGTGGCTCCAGCCGGCGCGGAGGGGAGGCCGGTCAGCCTGCCGTCTAGCCCGCCGGCGGTGCTGTCCCACGCGTGTAGGGCGAGGGACGGAGGCGGGGGGGCTCTGCTCGCGGCGACCATGGGCGGCGGCGTTGGCCATCTCTGTTCGAACGAGCGGAGGGCAGGAGGGGCGTGGCGCTCGATAGGGGGGCCTGAGGCAGGGGTGCTAGGGCATGGTTTCTACGCACCAATCACGGAGGGAAGGGGCGCGGCAAAGGGCCGAGCTAGCCGGTGAAAGAAGAGAAACGCCGGCAATGGAGGACCCTGGGAGGCGAACAAGATGAGATGGGAAATCGATGAAACGACAACGGATTTGAGAAACCGGATATACTATGGTGTAGAGAACGACGAGGGCTACCTTTTTGGTTGTGGTGGTTCTCGCCGGGGACTGGACGGTTTGGCCGGAAGTTCGTCGGAAAAAAGCTCGTCGGGAGAACTTGATTGTCCGATCTAGGGCAAACGGAATAGCGGCTCTCGAAACCGATCCTACTTCTGCGATCAGCGAGATGGAGAACGGCGGCATGTATTTATATGTAGGTTTGGAAAAATTAGGGTTTTAGGGATTAAATAAATTTCATGAATTAAAATAATTCGAATATCTAGAATTAGTATTTAAGTCACAAAAAATAGTTAGAAGCTAAGAAAAATCACCGAGAAAATTCCTAGAGATAGATTGAAGGATAGGGAACTCAATTAAAGTAGTTTGACTCATGAAAAGATTTTTGACAAGATCAAGGAAAAAGATTAAGCTCAAGGAAAAAGGAAAATTAATTCCAGAAAAGATTGGAAAAATTCCCAGAGAGAGAAAAATCGCCCTATCGCATTTTAAAATCATTTTCACTCATAAACACCAAATGCAGTCGACATGAATGCAACAACCCTTTCAAATTATATTATAAAAGTTATTTAGAATTCACATTTTGCACCTTTAAATTGATAAAGGCCTAATTAAATCTTAGGAATTTTAGAGAAACTATAAAATAATTGTATTTATTTAGTGTAAATTACTCACAACCCAACCCAAAATAGAAATTTTGGGGTGTGACAAACTACCCCCCTTATCAAGAATCTCGCCCCGAGATTCGCTGAGGCTATAGTCATTACAAAGAACCAAATCAAGCAAGTTCATCATAACAAATCAATCAAGCTAGCTGAAGCAACATGATAGGGTCCTTAAAAATGCACTAACACACAACTTAGCAATCGTGCTATCGTAAAAGCGCTCTTGTGAACTCCAATTTAAAATAGGCAAGGGTAAACGATCTTAAATCTCTGTGTTAATTCTTCTAGTTGGTGTAGCATCTTCATCATCGATGTAGAGTCTTCCTCTCCACCTCATTTGCCTTTGAGAACGAGAGGTTGCGTAGAAAACTTTTATTTGATAACAAAGCATCAATGGAGAAACGTAATAGGAGAATAGACTTTGTTTTTACTAAAATAGCTTCAAAAGACGGCCATTGCTAACTAGGGTCGACGTACTACTGTCAACACAGCTCTCATACCACTCTGTCACACCCGGTTTCATAAAACAAAACCGAATGCACATCACATGTATGCCAGAATCTGTTTAGTCATACATGCGACGACAATATAGTGATACAGATCAATGTTCATTACATAAGCGATTATATATTACAAAATGACCAAAGGGTCTAAACAAAAATTACATTAGAGTTACAACGAAGCAGGGTCTCCATCCCTTCAGGCAGCTGACGGGGGGTACACCAGCCTAGCATCGTCACCATCTTCGAGAAACACCATCTTCTAAAGACTCTGTCTTTGAGTCTGAAGGGCTGGGTGGGGTAGCAGGGGGACAAAGAGGAACGGTGAGTACATCGAAATGTACTCCGCAAGTGTAGGAAAATATGACATGTGGCCGCACAAGAAAAGGCTTATATAGGTTTGACACAAGCACTTAAGTGACACATCCTACAAACCTTAAATCCTTAGCACCTAATTACTAGGTGAAATCTAACTTCTCCATAGAGAATGACTTCAAACCACACTCCGATCCCATCAGAGCCAACTGACACTTGGATTCCATCCAAGCCAACCACCAGAACCCACCATTCAAAACTTACCAAGGCAACCGTCCACCAAGATCCACTAATCACGAAGAAGTCCAAGCTCGCTCATGACCGTGAGCATGGCTGATATATCAGTTTTACACTCTGCAGAGGTTGCACACTTTCACCACAAGTCATGTTTCCCCATCACGCCAGATACTGCCTAGGTGCCCAGCGGGGTAACACTACAAAGCCTTTACAAGGCCCCTCCAAGTCTGTTTTACACCTTCACTAAGGTTTCACTGCTAACAATGGGTACCAACACCACTGTTGGCATTTCTTAGCACATCACCAGGTTTGGACCCCTGGTGACAACGCCAGAAATGCGGTTGACATTCCTTAACATCATTACTAAGAATTGAGGTAAGTCTATCCCCGGAAATAAGTAAGAAATACTTGGGGTGGTGTACCTCAGCTACCATATCACTAGATCAGCCATGGCACTGAGACACACCTCACCAGTTATTCCCTTTACTGCTACTAGTGATATACCTCTGATGAAAGTTTCAGAATAGCCTGGCACGGGCACCGTGGCATACCAAGACTATTCTTACCGCTGTCAAGAGAGTTATATCCCTAATAACACTAGGATTATAGCATTATAGCTAGTGTCTTGGAGATGCCATACGGCGCACTTTCAGCATTCCTTAACACTAGTACTAAAACTATATTTCCAATTACAGGAAAGAGGTAACGGTGATCTGGTAAACCTTTGCAGTTTTGGATGTTAATCCGCAAGCGCACGGAATTACCGATGTAGCATTTCAACCCGGAGAAATCCTAGGTGTCGTATTTATATTTTCCCAGAGGAAGGCTAGTGTAGATTTTAGTCTGAAACCATAATCATGAATATTATGCGTTGTATGAAAGGTAGACCAATGTCCATAACAAGGGTAAACAATATGGTTTTCATGATAGTGGACACACACAGATAAATGTCTCTCAAGTGGGGAAAAGATGAATGAAGCATAAAGAATGAAAGAATAATGAATAAAAGAATATCCTACAGGAGCAATGGTCCTAATACAACTAATGTCTAGATAGTGGTTAGTCATACAAATACATGAGTCAGAGATAGAGCTGTGGTTGCGATGGATCGGAAGACCATCGGCCTCTGGTCTGCCAGTGAGATGGGTGGTAATTTAGACTCCTACACCATAGCCGAACGTGGGGGGATTACGAGGGACGGACAGGGCTGTCACCACCTGCCGCCTACCCCCTCATCCGTGGACTATGAAGTGCAATCACCGGCTACCCTATACCTGAGCACCATGCTCGCATATAAAATAGTTACCCAAGCCCCCCGGGTCTCTCACCCTATGGATGAACAAGTAAAGAACTTGGATGTTGCGCGATGAACCGCCATCCCTCCCACAACTCTATTCTTAATCATCTAAGTGTATGAACGGTTAAGAACAGAGCTCTATATGCTAAGAACATGATATGAACACTATGAACTAGCAAGCATATCATGAACAAGGCATATGAACTAGAAGTTCTATGTTCTATGATCCTATCATACAAACTATTACCTAGTCTACACAATAAGATCATAGTGTAAGAACTATACTCTAATTCTAGAACATTGCTATATTGATAAAAAGAGAAGAAGAGCATAATGGAAAGAATAGTATTTATACCAAAAGTAGCCAAGATGTCTCCTCTTACAAGTTGAGCCTTGCTCCTCTACTACTACTAAGGATAAAGAGAAAAGTGGAGAGGTACACTTGAGAGTACAGGTGAGAGGTGTAGTGTGTTGTGTATGAAATGAGGGGGTCTCCTCCTTCTTTTATATGGGCTTGAGGTCGGTTCCAGGGACGAGGGGCATTAATGACCAGCTGAACCGACCTCTACACCGCCTCAGGAAACCGCCGGAGAAGATTAGGCTGGGCCGGCCACCTTGGGGGTGCACCCGCACCCTGGTGCGGTCGTACCAGGGGAGGGTCCCCTTGGGCCCAGCCTTGGCCGACTTGCTCCTTGGTGCCCTTGGGCTCCTCTCCCGTGGGTTGTTGGCCTAGTTGAGCTTCTTGGCTTTGGACTTTGCTTTATTGTGTGAAATACGCCTTGCCGGAAGGCGCATTCTTGTGACCTTTTTCTCTATTTCTTGTGTGTTTTCTGTAAATCAATAATTCTCCAATGCAAGTGGAAATAGGTCAATAGTAAAGGTATATTGAATATATCTATGTTAATTCTCCCTTTTTGGATAATAGTTGGCGGTTAAAGTATGTCGGTAATCACCGCCAACAATATCCCCAAGCTTACCCTTTGCTCGTCCTCGAGCAAAGCTAAGAACTTGGTTGTTAATCAAGTAGTTGCTATAATGCCGATTATGTTTCACAAGTGCCAGAATTATAACAAAGTTTTCTTCCTTTGATCTAAATGAATTGGTTTTTATACTTATCTTTTTACTTGTCACTTGTGGGGCTTATAGCTATCAATTTGTCTTTAGGTCGGTATTTTAGCAAGAGAGGTAGACATAGTTTTTGCATACATTCTTCTCTTTTGGATTGCTTTCTTCCTGAGTTTACAGTTTTGTATGAAAAGCAAAGTCGAATAATTAGATCATAGCAAATTACCAAGCTATACACTTTGATCGGAAAAGAAAGTTTATTTTTTTTTTCTTTTCTGAACTCCTATGCATGACTATCTCTTTTACGTCTTTTCCGAGAAGTGGGGGCTATCTCTCGGCGGGTACTTTTTGTACCCATTTTTTTTCACTCGGGCGGGTGTCTTCTCTTTTTTTTTGGCTCATACCCTTTTGGTATGGCATCTTTTATTGGCTCATGCTTCTTTGGCATGGCATCTTTTTATTTTTATAGCCCACACTCTCTTTTTTGACTTCTAAGAGAGAATCAATACATGGAGAGCAAAAATTGATTTTTATTGTGTATATGAATTCGATCATGGGTGCATAACAAAGCAATCTACTTTAGATCATATCAAAGGACTCTGGTTTTTTTTAAAAAAAATTTAAGACTCCGGTATTCAAGCTTTTCTCAGAGTAAGATTGTAACAAATTCTTAGTCTTACCAAATCAGGCTTCATACCATCCCTAGACTAGATCAAGCTTTATGCATCCCACTAAGTTTTCAAGTTTCTAGAATGAATATTTCAAAAACAATAAACTTAAATCTTGGGAGAGAACTAAGTCATAAGGTAGGCATAGATGAATCATAAAACAGAGCAACTATTTATCATTTCAACAAGGAAAAACTATGCACAGCATAATTCACATATTTGGAGTGGAATTTTTTTTATTATTATTATTATCATCACTTAGAAGTGAGGGAAATATTACCTTTATTCAGGAGTCCTCCCCCATGCTGGCTTAAAACCAAATTACCTTTTGGTAGGGGGCTCTTCATTTTGAGTCTGGGGAGCAGGACTCTTCTCCTTGTCTTTGGTTTTTGAAGTGGAGGGAATATTTGTGCTCGGAGAAGAAGGCACGAATGCTGGTACCTTTGGTCACCACACCATCTTGGTTTTCCTTGGTGGTGTTGCGGCAGGCTTTGGTGCTGGTGTGGCGGGTGGCTTTGGAGCTTCCTTTAATTTCCACACCTTTTGATCTGTCTTTGGTGGTGGTGTGGGTTTAGTTTTGTTTTTTGATTGGGGTTGGCTTGACATTTTTCTGTTCTTGCTTCCCCTTGTTCTTGGTTCTCTTTGGAAGGCCACCCACCGGTAGAGGGTTGATCTCTACTTCTTTGATGCCCTGAGGATTTGGCCCGTACTTGATCTTAATCTTGCTTTGCTCTTGTCTGGGTCGATGTTCAAACTGGCCTCTTGTTGTGGGCTTTGACTTGCGTGTCTTCTTTCGTTGTTGATTACCCTTCTTTGGTTGCTTTTTGCTGGTTGATGGGTTTGATGGGGGTTTGGAAACTCTTTTTGACTCCATGGGTTTCTGAGTGTATCCGTTAAATGGGCATTTTACTCTCCATCTAGGGAACTGAAAGTGAATTTGTCCTGACCCCACATAGACAATGGCGTTGGTGGTGTTGAGGAATGGTCTCTCCAGGAGGAGTGGTACGCCATTATCTTCCCCCATGTCTAGGACAACAAAGTCAGTGGGTACATAATCGTCCTGGATGCGCACCAGGATTGGCCATTCCTTCTGCAGCCCATACTGACTGGTCCGCCATTTGCAGTTTGAAGTCTATGGGTTGTAAGGGTCCACCAATCAGATTGTCATATGTCACCTTTGACATGATGTTCACACTGGCCCCAAGGTCACAATATGCATGTCGGAAAACCATTGGGCCAATCGAGCACTCTATGGTTGGCTGGCCCGGGTCTTCTTTCTTGGTGATAAATGGAGGGTCCAGAAGATACCCGTCATGGACGGAAGGCTTACCACCTTGTGGTGACCATTTTGACAGATTTGAGGGGTGTTTCGGGTTGTCCCGATCCCTCCTCATTATTGGAAGGTAAAGCAGTAGTTATCTGAGCTAATTGAGTTTCTAGCATCTTATTAAAGCTCGGTTGATTTTTAACAAACAGAGGAAAGGTTTTCTATTTTTATATTTAGATTTTCAAACATTTTATCATTGAAAGATAACTTTTTGTTTAAATTTTCATTTATTTTTGCTTGGCCTAATACCAAGTCTTTCAAGGAAGGTTGATTCGAATTATAATTTGAATTGAAGTTCAAATTACCTCCTTGTTGACGGGGTTGATTGTTCCATCCGCCATTATTTTGTTGGCAATACCCATTGCTGCTGTTGTTGATGTAGGCAGCTTCTTCATGGGTTTTAGGGCAGTCATTCCCCAAATGGCCAACATTGCCATAGACCTCACACGTCATGTGTGAGTCTATAGCTGGACGTAGCCCTTCTTCATGGCATCTTTTTCGTGGGCTCTTTCGTCCAGTCTCTTGAGCAGTAGGTCCATTTTTTGCGACAAGCATATACGCCTCCTTGACGGTATGCATGCCTTTTTTTGTTTTTGTGACTGGGACCTTTCCACCCCCATCCTTGATTGGACGGGATTTTTCGATCGAGCCTTCGCCCTAGTGATGGTGAGGGAGAGGAATGCTCCTCCCATTTTGCAGGCGTCCGGATGGCCCTCGACATGGAGATTAACCCCTCATAGAAGGTTTGCAGGATCATCCAATCTTCTATCCCATGGTGTGGGCAGGTTTGAATGTAGTCTTGCAACTTGTCCCATGCTTCGGGGATGTTCTCCAAGCTGCTCTGCTGGAATGACGTGATCTTCCCCCTTAGGGCAATTGTTTTACCCAGGGGGAAGAACTTCGCGAGGAACGCCGCTGAGCACTTGGCCCAGGTGTCAACAGCTTCCCGGTCCTTGTAGAACCACTGTTTCGCCTTTCCCGTGAGGGAGAAGGGAAACAGGCGGAGGCGGATGGCCTCCGGTGCGACGTCTTTTATAACGATGGTGTCGCACAGCTCTAGGAACTGTTGGAGATGAGCATTGGCGTCCTCACTCGGCAAGCCACAGAATGTGCTTGCCTGCACCATAGTGATGAGACCAGTGTGAAGTTCAAAGTTCTTATCACCAAGGTTGACAGCGGGCCCAGTGGGCACGTTGGCAACACTGGGGACAGAGTACTCATGAAGTGACTTTCCGGCCATAGCGGTGATCTCATGTGCGAAAGTGACTGGTTCGGTTGTCGGTGGAGTACTTGAAGAAGAAACGGTACGGGACCGAGTCTTGTTCAAGATGGCCCTGGATTCTTTGGTGAAGTTTTTCCGGCAGGTCGAACCCGGTCATACACTATATCTGTTTTCATCCACAACAGGGGAGAAAACAAGAAAAGGTTATCCTGTATGAACAAAGGCTACTTTTACACAAGTATATTATCCAAGTTTATGTTTTCGTATAAAATCTTTCCTAGCCTTCCCCGGCAATTGCGCCAGAAATGCTTGTTGGCATTTCTTAGCGCATCACCAGGTTTGGACCCCTGGTGACGATGCCAGAAATGCGGTTGACATTCCTTAACAACATTACTGAGAATAGAGGTAAGTCTATCCCCGGTAATAAGTAAGAAATGCTTGGAGTGGTGTACCTCAGCTACCATATCACTAGATCAGCCATGGCACTGAGGCACACCTCACCAGTTATTCCCTTTACTGCTACTAGTGATATACCTCTGATGATAGTTTCAGAATAGCCAGGCACGGGCACCGTGGCATACCAAGACTATTCTTACCACTGTCAAAAGAGTTATATCCCTAATAACGTTAGGATTATAGCACTAGCAGCTAGTGTCTTGGAGATGCTATACGGCGCACTTTCAGCATTCATTAACACTAGTACTAAAACTATATTCCCAACTGTAGGAAAGAGGTAACGGTGATTCGGTAAACTTTTGCAGTTTTGGATGTTAATCCGCAAGCGCACGGAATTACCGTTGTAGCATTTCAACCCGGAGAAATCCTAGGTGTCGGATTTATATTTTGCCAAAGAAAGGCTAGTGTAGATTTTAGTCTGAAACCATAATCATGAATATTATACGTTGTATGAAAGGTAGACCAATGTCCATAACAAGGGTAAACAATACGGTTTTTATGATAATGGACACACACAGATAAATGTCTCTCAAGTGGGGAAAAGATGAATGAAGCATAAAGAATGAAAGAATAATGAATAAAAGAATATCCTACAGGAGCAATGGTCCTAATACAGCTAATGTCTAGATAGTGGTTAGTCATACAAATACTTGAGTCGAGATAGAGCGTGGTTGCGACGGATCGAAGACCACCGGCCGGTGCGCCAAATGAGATGGGTGGTAATTTAGACTCCTACACCATAGCTGAACGTGGGGGGATTACGAGGGACGGACAGGGCTGTCACCACCTGCCGCCTACCCCCTCATTCGTGGACTATGAAGTGCAATCACCGGCTACCCTATACCCGAGCACCATGCTCGCATATAAAATAGCTACCCAAGCCCCCTGGGTCTCTCACCCTACGGATGAACAAGTAAAGAACTTGGATGTTGTGCGATGAACCACCATCCCTCCCACAACTCTATTCTTAATCATCTAAGTTCTATGATCCTATGATAGAACAGAGCTCTATATGCTAAGAACATGATATGAACACTATGAACTAGCAAGCATATCATGAACAAGGCATATGAACTAGAAGTTCTATGTTCTCTGATCCTGTCATACAAACTATTACCTAGTCTACACAATAAGATCATAGTGTAAGAACTATACTCTAATTCTAGAACATTGCTATATTGATAAAAAGAGAAGAAGTGCATAATGGAAAGAATAGTATTCATACCAAAAGTAGCCAAGATGTCTCCTTCTCTTACAAGTTGTGCCTTGCTCCTCTACTACTACTAAGGATAAAGAGAAAAGTGGAGAGGTACACTTGAGAGTACAAGTGAGAGGTGTAGTGTGTTGTGTATGAAATGAGGGGGTCTCCTCCTTCTTTATATGGGCTTGAGGTCGGTTCTAGGGACGAGGGGCATTAATGACCAGCTGAACCGACCTCTACACCGCCTCAGGAAACCGCCAGAGAAGATTGGGCTGGGCCGGCCACCTTGGGTTGCGCCCGCACCCTGGTGCGGCCGCTCCAGGGGTGGGTCCCCTCGGGCCCAGCCTTGGCCGACTTGCTCCTTGGTGCCCCTGGGCTCCTCTCCCGTGGGTTGTTGGTCCAGTTGAGCTTCTTAGCTTTGGACTTTGCTTTATTGTGTGAAATACGTCTTTTCGGAAGGCGCATTCTTGTGACCTTTTCCTCTATTTCTTGTATGTTTCTTGTAAATCAATAATTCTCCAATCCAAGTGGAAATAGGTCAATAGTAAAGATATATGTGAATATGTCTATGTTAATTCTCCCTTTTTTGGATAATAGTTGGCGGTTAAAGTATGTCGGTAATCACCGCCAACAACCATTGCAGAAGCCCCCTCTTGTGCCACACAAACGGACCCGATGAGCATAACTTGGAGGAAACTAACTAATTAGCCAGGTCTGTCCCATTCCGAACCTCATGGTTGCGCTGTTAAGCCAGGTTACTTGTCCATGAACTGGTCCTTAGAATCCAAGCAGGACTAGCACAAACCCATTCCACCAATTCCAACAATCCACCAGAAAACATTTACCAAAATCCAACATCGTACCACCACCAAGACCAACCATCCTGCCGGATTCCTATTCATCATATTGCTAAAAAGGTTACCAACCCAAAGTTAAATAGATATTATTCAGAATTAATATTATAACCTTCCCAACCCATGACTGCAAGCTAAGCATAAATCTACCCATCCGAACCGGGTTTCAACGATGATATCACAAGTTCTAGTAAACCCTAACATGGGAATCATATTAAGACTTTGCATGCAAACTAATGGTCTAACTACTCTAACTCAAAGCAAAATAAATGTAGGTGCAAGATGGTCAAGGACACTTGCCTCAGGCTCAGAAATGCATAACAACTCAACTCTTGGTCTTTAGGATCCACCGATGACTTTCGTCCCCCATCACAAACAAACTTCTAGCGCACACACATATAAGAAAATATATACAAATAAATAAAACAGTACATCAAACATGATAATAAACTTATGAAAATGATACTCACACGTAGGTCTTGCTTCTATGATAGCATGAGCGCAAGAATCGCCGAAAACGGAGATCGAACGAAGACGGTATGAATTAAACTAGATTTATTTGGAGGAGGGGCAAAAAGAGGTATTTTACATGGGATATGATGACCTGAATTAAATATATAGCTTTGGCATGAACAAACAAGACTAGAAATATTTATTGGGGAGCTAAAACAAAAATAATTGAATTTGGATTTGATATGGATGAATTATAGGCAAAACAATGGAATTTAAATGGATCAAGGACCTATCTGCGATTTTAGGAAGATAGTTTATCGCAAACAGGTCCTTCTTCCTCCTTGGAATGGATCGGACGTACAGCAGCCATGGAGGAACTCTGCTGTTGCTGCACCAAGGGAAAGGGAGGGGCTCGGCCATGGCTCCAGCCGGCGGGGAGGGGAGGCCGGTCGGCCTGCCGTCCAGCCAGCGGCGGTGCTGTCCCACGCATGCAGGGCTGGGACGGAGTAGGGCTCCTACTCGCGACGGCCATGGGCGGCGGCGGTGGCCTTCTCTATTCGAACGAGCAGAGGGCAGGGAGGGGCGCGGCGCTTGATGGGGGGCACAGACGGGGTGCTAGGGCATGGTTTCGCTGCACCAATCCCGGAGGGATGGGCCGCACAGCAAGGGCCGAGTTGGCCGCAGAGAGAAGAGAAACGCCGGCAATGGAGGACCCTCGCCGGAGACGAACAAGATGAGATGGGAAATCGATGAAACGGCAACGGATTTGAGAATTCGGATATACTGCAGTGTAGAGAACGACGAGGGCTACCTTTTGGTGGTGGTGGTTCTCGCCGGGACTGGACGGTTTGGCCAGAAAAGCTCGCCGGAAGTTCATCAGAAAAGCTCGTTGGGAGAACTTCGGCGTCCGATCTAGGGCAGACGGAATGGCGGCTCGCGAAACTGATCGTACTTCTGCGATCAGCACGAGATGGAGAACGGCGGCAAGTATTTATATGTAGGTTTTGGGTTGGTGGAAAAATTAGGGTTTTAGGGATTAAATAAATTTCATGAATTAAAATAATTCCAGAATATCTAGAATTAGTATTTAAGTCACGAAAAATAGTTAGAAGCTGAGAAAAATCACCAGAAAATTCCTAGAGATTGATTGAAGGATGAGGAACTCAATTAAAGTAGTTTGACTCATGAAAAGATTTTTGACAAGATCAAGGAAAAAGATTAAGCTCAAGGAAAAAAAAGGAAAGTTAATTCTAGAAAAGGTTGGAAAAATTCCCAGAGAGAAAAATCGTCCTATCACATTTTAAAATCATTTTCACTCATAAACACCAAATGCAGTCGGCATGAATGCAATAACCCTTTCAAATTATATTATAAAAGTTATTTAGAATTCACATTTTGCACCTTTTAAATTGATAAAAGCCTAATTAAATCTTAGAAATTTTAGAGAAACTATAAAATGATTGTATTTATTTGGTGTAAATTACTCACAACCCAAAATAAAAATTTTGGGGTGTGACAAGCACCTCTAAACTAAGCACCATGCTTATTTTAAAAGGTGTGTAATCATATTGCAAACCTTAAGCATACTATCGCAAAGCACGGGTAGCATGAAAGTATTATAGAGATTTATTCAAATGAAGGTGAAAGAGCATGATTGTTATATGGCAAATTGAGTATGGCTTAAAGGTCGAGACAACCAAGATCAACAACATGGCATAAGATTTTTCAAAGAAGTTCACCCCCCCACACACACACTTGAATTCTTGCAAGGCAAGATTTAGTTTGGTTGGATGTGATCTAATGTTGCATAATAATTGGTTGGACATACCTGGTACCATCATTCTTCATTCTTCTTGCTTCCAACCTGGAATGGTTAGTGACAAGAATATCCGAAGGAATATTTTCACAATTATATCTCTATGGTCATCTCGTAAGGGCAATTCAGGCAAGAGTTCATGCTGTGTACCGAAAGTGCTAGTTTTAGGATAAAAGCTCGTTTGGTGGGAAACCTCAGAATCGTGCATCAAGATGGTGAAGTGGTTTCCCCTCCAACACCAATCTCTATCTACCTATCTCAAGATCTGCACATCAAGATCTGTAATATTTATGATAAACATATACATCTATAACCACCCTTTTAAAGTTTTTATGGACGGGGATATATGGGGGGTTGAAGATCTCATGTGTGATCATGTAGAGAGACCAAGAGATTCAGAAGATGTGTCATATGAGCATGGCTTTGATGAGGTCTTTATGAAGCAACTTCCATGCTCATTGATATCTTATTCCTTACCAATCTCCAAGGATGATTCTACATGAATGTCTATAGGCAATAACATTGTCTCCTTCATTTCATTCCTATGACATTCATCAATCATATTATTGTCCAAGATTTCTTTGGGATTGATTACTCTTAAGTTGGTCTCAACAATGGCTTCCTCTAGACTTAGATGAGTCATAAGTTCCTCATTTGAATCTAAGTCTCGAGTAGATTCTATTAAGGCTCCTTCCTTGTGTATCCATTCTACACATTCCATCCATTGTTGTAGTACTTTTTGGTCATCCTTGAGTCCTTCATGATTTCTATGCTCTAAGTGTCTCAGTGGATCTCTAGGGTCATCATGAGACTTAGGAGAACAAGTGTCAGAGAATTCTTCAGGATCAAGAATGGGTTTTGAGATGAGTTCAGGTAAGACATCTAATGTCGGCATAGAAGAAGAGAAGATAGGATTGGAATCAAATTGATTTGGCTCTCCTTCTATGGCATCATTAGACATGCCATCCTTTAATTTTTCCCGAAGAAAATTCTTTCTAAGAGATTCCTTAGGAGAGGATTTGAATTACATTCACTCAAAGGTCTCTTGTAAGACTAGGAGTTTAGGCTCTTCCCGATATCAACATCAAGAGAGTTTTCCAAGGGTTAAATTTCTTCTTCCCTTTGTGGATTTTGGGGCGTGGATGATTCGGGACTGATAGCTAAATCTTAGGATTGGAATAGGTGCGATTTAGCTATCAAAACTTCCTTTTGTCTAGGTGATGAGGACATGACACATTCATATACAACCATTGATCATAAGGTGAGCTCGTTCAGTGATTTTTGGCGCAACTCACTTGGTTCCACATGCATATATTCCTATTTGCTTGTAGGTATAAATATTTCTCAGGGTGCAAGTCAATCAGGTTCGTCGGTGACCCGACACTACCACACTGGAAAGGCCATAACTCAACCATCCGGAGTGTGATTGAGGTCAATGAGCACTCGATGAAAAGCTTATTTGATAAGCTTTCAAATAGATCTAGTCCCATCTCAATATCACATTGTCAAGGCCTAAAAATCATTAAGACATACTGTCACTATGTCTGCCGGGAGCTGCATCTTCATCGTGGGCTTATTATTCACCCTTGGGACCTTGGTCTAAGTTGGAGCACACCGCGAGAAGATGGAGAACACACCAAGGAAGCCCTTGTACATCCTCCTCCTTGGCCACCACCTTGGGGGGCCAACAAAGGCGTCCAAACCAAGCCGGAGGCCCAGTCCAACTCGAGTTCACGTTAGTCTCGGCCTTCAGGACCAGTGAGTGATAAACTAGACGCCTAGGTCATATCCGAACTCCGTTTTCAATGATCCACATATAGATGGAAAGATGATTTCATAAGCTAACTAATGGCTTTTGTTTGAGGTCCAAATTCCATCGGAGTCAACGGGAATCATCAAAACAATTGAGTGTCCAGAATCTGTTTGGGCACTGCGTTGCTGTCTTTTGGGCCGTCGGGCCATGTAACATATAGGCCATGAGGAGGACGTGAATGAGGGTGCTTGCACATCCTTTAGGCCATATAATCAGTAGCCGCCACCTACGTTAGGGTTCGGGTTTTGTTTTAGATCAATCTATTATCGAACAGTCACCGTTATCGGTTTGTGAAACCCCACATTGAGATCTTAATCATATATCTGCAATTGTCACTTCACTTGAGTTGCGTATTATCTTGTTCTTGCTTGTGTTCTTCGATTTGCAGCAGGGATTAGCCTTCTTGGCAAGGTCAATCAGATTGTGACACAGTTGATAACCAGAGGAGATGTGGTGCTAAGGTTACAGGGTTTGGGTCTTTTTGATCCGAAGCCGGATCGGTGTGTTGCTCTCCAATCAAATCGATAGTTATCTTGAACCTAACGGAAGATCAGGAACCCTATCCCCATCAAGTGGTATTTAGAGTTTAAGGTATACCGTCAAGTTCACATCTGTTCCGTAGTTTGAGTGTTTCACTTAGTCCTATAAATCCAGAAAATTGTCTTACAAAAATATTTGTGTTCATCGTTGTTCTTCCTGTATCCCATCAACCGTTGTTTATTTTCTAATCTCATCATACTTGCTAATCTGAAACACTGCAAGTTCACAAGCTATACCATTGCTGTACTTTCTAATATTAAAAAAAGCAAAAGAAAAAAAGGCAACGTGCAAACGAAGGGGCTGCACAAAAACAAAAAAAAATCAGAGAAGAAAAAAAGGCAAAAAGAGGTGTAAAAAAAGAGCCGCACCAAAAAAAGGAAAAAAATAGAAGTGCTTACATCCTTTGAGTCCTTGTGCTGAGTTATATTGTTGCTTGCTTGATCGAGGTCTAGGACAAGCTTAGGCCGGCGACATAGACTAGCTTGGGACTACTTTTCAATCTTGTAATTCTAAATTAAATTATTGCTATTTCTTGCTACTATATTGAAGCCTTCCAAGCTCCACATATATACTTCAGATTGCTACAGAAAAAGACCCTTGTAATTTTAATGCCACATCCTCACAGGTATCACGAACCAGCCACCGGTTGTACTGTCCACTGTCCTGCTTTGGTAAGAACACTTGTAAGAATTTAGTAAGGCGTGTTAGAGTGTGATTCCACCGACCCATAAATAGGCGACAGGGAATTATTTTTGTTGCTAACAATGTTAAACAACGAAATTATTTTTAAGTTTGACTTGCAGAAATTTAGGGATGAGTTCTCCACAAGGATAGATGAAATAATTGCAAAAGTGGGCACTGCAACCTTCTCCACTGCTACAACGACAGCTTCATCACCACCTCTTGCATGTACTACAGAGCTTGCACAACAAGTATTCAGTTCTCAAATGGAGAAGGCGGAGCAAAATCAGTTGAACAGCGTGTTCCAAACATACTTTGTTGTAAAGGATCGACGTTGTCGTGTTACGATAGATGGCAAGACATGCAACAATCTTGCAAGCTTAGAGTTGGTCGAGAAGCTTGGCTTGGACCACAAGACCACATCCACATCCACACTACATGGGTGAATTCTTGGGATAAGATAAAGGTAACTGAAATTGCACGCATTGAGTTTTCCATTGGTACTTATAAGGATACCGCAGAATTCGATATAGTACCGATGCAATCTTGTCAATTGTTATTTGGTAAACCATGGATATCTGAAAATAATGTTATGCACAATATGATTGCTAATAAATATTCATTCAAATACAATGGTAGAAAGATTATGAGTGCTGCTAAAATTTTAAGAGAAGATTTTATGAGAATAGAGAGAAGAAAGAATGAGCCTTTTAGAAAAGAATGGTTTATTCCAAATGTTACAATACCTTCTTCTAAATATGTGTTGATGGCTGTTGATTACCAAATCTATAGGTCAACCAAACATCAAAGAGGGTACATTTGAGATCACCAGCGTAGGAATAGGAGTTACACTAACCGAATTCTATGAGTTTTGGTGTTTCACTATTTCTGGTGAATAAATTTAAAAGACGCAATCCCAAAAGCATATCGGAGCGAGGAATACACAAATGGACGGCACGGCAATACACGAACATTCTAGAAGAGACCAGAAGACAATGCACCGAAGCGGAGGCCGAGTGGGCCTAGGGTGGGGCCGGCTGGTCCCACCCCGCATCGGCCGGTCGGCCCAAGGCCCCTGCGACCTGCTTCACCCAGGTTGCTCCACCGCCTTTGAGGAGAGATCTCATCCGTCAGCCAATGTCGGTTTGATTCGATGGTTCGCGTTCACTCCACCGGGCTATAAAAGGAGGGCAGGACCCCCCCTGGGAGGAGAGCCCAAGAAACCCTAATTTATTATTTCCTCTCTCAGAGAGAGCAAAGGGTTCTATCCTCAGAGAATTAGATTAGAACTCTAATACTTCAAGTTTTAGTTAGGTATTAGCTAGCAAGGTTTCAGTAGAGTTGAGCTACGCTCAGGATTCTGGAGTCATCATCCAGAGGCTGATATAGCTTTGTATCTCCCTTTTCATTATGACTTTGTTCTTAATTATTATGTTTTAGTTTATTAAGTTTCTAGTTTATTCTAGTGTTTTGCTTGATATAGTATTGATTGATGATAAACTATCTCATACAATCGTAAGGCGCTTAGCTCATTACTCGAGTGGGTTAAGTGGTAGATATTATGTAAGCATGGTGCTTAGATATGCTCTACCTACGAATGCACCTTGTAGGCTGGGTTTGGTGGTAGATCGCGGGTGTGACATTCCGGTTGAGTCCTATGTGTTCCGTCCCCATTTATAAGACTAGCAGAACATGGTTGCAAAGGAGAAGCGTGCTATGTTTATAAACCTCCCTAGTGATGTTCCATGTGGGTACTTTAGAGTCATCAATGCTATAGATGAAAGTAATGTACTAGAGTAGATGTAAAGACTTAGTAAATCTAACACTACGTAGAAATTCAATCTCTTAACTAATCTTCTATTTTTACCTTGCTACATTAGAGAGTTTCTATTTCTATCTCTGAGTGATTTATCATTGCCCTACACTTATCATATATATCTATTGGCTTACCCCTGCATAAGTATGTCCTTGTCATGTTGATTCTATCTAAGTATGTATACACATCAATATTCTCTAGCTATCCTTTCCCATGGGATTAAATAAATACAACAATTGGGTTGACTCCCAATAAAATGCTACAATGGTACTTCATCTATGCGCTTTCGGATACACATTTATATTTATATTCAGAGATAGTTGCATGATTTAATACCACACCTCTCGATGTCACTACTGGGGATGACAACCCGATGTTTTACATGGTGACGTTAAGAGGTGTCAACAAGCATTTTTGGCACTGTTGCCAGGGAAAGGCTAAGATATAAAGAGATATTGATCAAATACATACTTATAGATGGAACCGTGACTAGGTACCTCTGCTTAAGCAGGCTTACCCTTGTTTGTATTTGTCTATATTATATACAGGGTATTGCAGGATTGGTCTTGATTCATCATCTTTCATCAATCACAATTAAACCAATCAAGAGACAGCTTCACACTAGTTTCTGAGCCATGGCTGACAAGACTCTGTGAGAGTTCTCTACTCCAAGCACGAAGGACATTCGCCTTTGGACCAATACTTCCAACTAGCAATCTCAAGTTTGAAGTCAAGCCAAGTCTCATCAACATGGTGCAAGCTACTTCATTCAGTGGGAAGACAAGTGAAGATGCTAGTGCTCATCTTCAGAATTTTCTGGAGATTGGCAGCACACTCATCATCAAGAACGTTGCTCAAGACATCATACTTCTTCGTCTGTTCCCATTCTCGTTAACTGGGAAAGCGAAGTAGTGGTTCTATGCAAATCAAGAAAACATTAAGACATGGGCAGATTGTTCAAAGATCTTTCTAGAAAGATTCTTCCCAATAGGCAAAACCACTGCCTTAAGAAAGAAGATTATATTTTAGATTGTCCCCATCATGGAATAGAGGATTGGTTACTCATGCAAGGGTTTTATCATGGATTATCTAAAGAGACACAAGAGCAATTGGATGCTACTGCTGGAGGAACATTCTTGTCACTCACTATCAAGAAAGCCAAATTACTCATGGAGACGATAGCCTCTAATCAAAGCTGGTCATTAGACGATGCTCCGCATTGCAAGATGAGTAAAGAAGCTGAGATGGAAGAGTTGAGTGCAGTCTCAGCCAAGATGAATATGTTATTAGACTGGCTCGAGTAGTGGGACAACTATAAGAAGGATCGTCAGGCTATTCAGGATGCTATGGATTCTCAAGCAAGAACTAAAAGATATTTAGGAATCACATATTCCCCTGACCAGCCAGAAGATCTGAACATCATTTGCAACACCCAAGGAATGGATCAAGTCAAACAGCCATCCTTGTGGAATTTGATTAGATAGCAACCTAAGATCAATGAAGGACTTCCACAAAGGCTTGCTTCTAATAAGAAGATCATAGAGAGTATGAATCTTAAGATGGAAAGCTTTTCTTCTGCCATCAAGGATAACTAAGCTATAATAGAAAGATTGAATCACAAGTAGTGAAGTTGGCCGCTGCTTTGCCCATTGCCGCTGGCCCTGAGCAAATCAATGCAATCACTACAAGAGGTGGCAAGAGTACTCGTGATCCCCCATATCCAGAAGGTACACATCCTAGAGGGACAGTAAGAGTACAGGCACCACCAGCAGCACCTGAGGAGAAGAATAATGATGAAGTAGAAGAAGTTTTGCCACCACTAGACCAAGAACCTCAGCGCAATTATAATGATGCCAACTTCTTGCCATTTCGTCGACAGAGAAAGGAAAGGATGGATGAGTAGTTTGGAAAATTCGTAGAGGTAATCCGTCACCTATATATCAATGTGCCTCTACTGGATGCCCTACAAGTGCCTACATATGCAAGATACCACAGAGACATTCTGAACAACAAAAGACCACTGCCCACCACTGAAGTTATTAAGCTCACAGAGGAGTGTAGTGCGGCCATCCTGAACACATCACCGATCAAGAAAGAAGATCCAGGATGCCCCACTATTGAGTGCTCGATTGGAGATCAAGTATTTGAACAAGCATTATGCGATCTTGGCACCAGCGTAAGTGTCATGCCAAAGACGGTCTTCGACAAACTCAGCTACTCCAAGCTCACGCCCACGATGATGTGCCTTCAACTAGCGGACCAGTCACTCCGCCACCCTGAAGGAATCGCCGAGAATATTTCAGTAAAGATAAGAGATTTCTTTATTCCAATCGATTTTGTTGTGCTTGACATGCAGGAAGCATTGAAGACACCACTTATATTGGGAAGACCCTTCCTGAGCACTAGAAATGCTCACATTGATGTTGGGGCCGGAGAAATCCAGTTCCATATCAATGGTAAGGAAGAGAGGTTTGCATTCAAGCCACGACCGGAACAATGCTCTCAACTAGAGGGACGTGAAGAGCAAGAAGATTTAAGGTCTCCAACTTTAAAACGGACAGACGCTATAAAGACATAATCATCAGAAGGAGTCCAGTCTGAAGGACTATAAACAACAGACACTCGCTGAAAGGTAATCGGTATTTATCCATTAACCTCTTACATTATATTTAAAACACCAAAAATATTTTCCTTTATCATTTAGTGTTTTTATAAATCTGAAAATACAAAAATAACTAACCAGTGGGACCCATAAGCACTAGGACCCACCTGTTATATCACTTCACATTATGTTTACATTGGATTCTTATCCCTACTCACCTCCTGCTGTCCTCCACTCTCTCTTTTCCACCGAAAGTTGCAAACATACACAGTATAAGAGATGATGGAGCACTAGGAGGAAGGAGTGGCCAAGTGGGCCCAGTGTGGGATCGGTCGGTCCCACACCAGACCGGCCGGTCTCCCCCCTCCTCGCCTGTAAAAGGGCAAGTGCCCAGTGAGCTCTACTCACTCCCCTCTGTCCAAATTTCTGCCTTTCGCCTCTGAATTCCGAAGTCTCTCTTCCTGCTCTTGCTTGCTAATTTCTAGAAGAAGAGAAAGAGAGAAAGGGAGAAGGTAGAAGTGAGAAAAAAAGGACAGTAGAAGTGCTAGGGAGTTACTTAATGACCAATGAAGGAGAGTACTGCTGGAGTTTAGAGCAAAAGTCAAGCAAAAGTAGAGGAGGTGCTGCCCAAACTTAGAGAAGATGATCATCTAGTCTAGGGGAAACTCTGCTAAAATTTGGTTGTGGCAGTAATTACCCCACAAGGACCGCTAACCCTGGATGACTGACCCTCTAATTGTTGTGGTGGAAAGCTTCCACGCAAGGACTACTAACTTCCCCTAACTCCTCTCTTTGTTACTAACTCGATTTACTCATTCCCGCGTGTATTTATTTTCCGTATTCACTTCCTTGTGTTTTTCTTGTTCATGTGGAGGTAGCAATACCCCACACTTTTGTGTATTTATTTCTGTGTACTAACCCTCTTGTGGAGGAGTTCATTCCCACAAGAGTAACATACTCTGAGAGCGGTTAGTTTCATTGTCATATTTTCTAACCCCGCTCCTAGAGTTTCTTTTGTGTTTCTCTTGGTTTTTCACTTGCTTATAGGATGAGTGGCCTGTGGAGAGGGATCAAGAGCGGACTAAGGTCCCGATCCACACGCTCAACTCGAAGCTCTACCTCTCGAGCGAGCTCTGACATGCAGGTTGACAAGACACCACCCGCCAGCAATAGACCATCTTCTTCCTCAACGATTATATACGTTTGATGGAGGAACATGACCTCAAGTGGAAGAATGATGAGGAGAAGAAAAAGTTCAAGCTCATCAAAGGCCGCAAATTCGTCCTGACCACAGTGTATGATCCCGAGCTTCCCCGAGACACAGGTATGGACATTGAATTTCAAACCATCTTTTTATTTATGGGATGAATGGGGTTTGTAGACATTTCTGAGCCAGGGTGCAAACTACTTACTGCTGAATTTTTATGCACCCTGAACTTTGTTAAAAACGGGGTAAATTTCTGACTCTTTGGGAAGGAGAAAACCTTAACTTGGAAGGAGCTAAGCTTAGCTCTAGGATTCCACGCTGAGTGCATGGTAGATGTGGATGCTGCCATTCCTGACTTTATGAGAGAGCAGTTTTGGAAAGACATAACCAACCAAAACACACCCACCCATGCTAATACTAGCACATTCAATTGCCCACATTAAAGTTCATACATAGATAGTTGGCATTTACTCTCTTTCCACGAGGGGACACTAGCACAGTGAGGATTGATGAGCTCAAGCTGCTTTACGCCATAATGAAGAGTAGGAAGGTTTCCCCAGTGATGATGATGATGAGACAGTGGTTAGAGGTTTTTAGGTATAGGGGCGATATCGAGTGCACCTCTTTGGTAACTCAGATCGCCAGCTATCTTGATTTGTGTCAAAATTTGCTACTTCCGTACATTGGAGAAGGACGAGGTCGTATATCATATGACTACTTTTGCTAAGGTCAGACCTTGGTGAAGAGAGGAAACATGGTGATAATGAAGATTAATGGCAGAGAGGTCCAGTTTCCTAACCCGGAGCTCAACTTATACACCACTCGTTCTCTTCTAGTCAATGTGCAAAAGTTACTGAGCAAAGACCACCGAGAAGCTGCACAAGACGTTTCGCCAACATGGAGCCCACACACTACTATAGTGTTGACCCAATGCCACAAGGACCAGCCTGCACCAGCTACATCAACTTTGGAGAAGCAGAGTCTTCCCATAGAGGACAACCGTCACAAGACAGTTGGGGACAGTATGCCCAACCTTCGCCGCAGGCAGCCAAAGTCCTCTAGGAAGACACGGCAGAATGGCCATCAGGTAATTTCAGTGACTATCAAGGAAGAATGTCTGTTGATTCGCAGAAAGTGTCCTATGGAGGGTACCAGCGAGGTCGCGCATCACTGAGCATAGGCTCACACTCTAGAGGAGCAAAGTGCCACTCTTCTCGCACAAAACACCTTTATCCTTGGGCAGCTACACCTACACAAATAGTACCATCAGCAGCAGCTGCAGAACTGGGACTACTTCTTCCAGCATGCAGGCATGAGGCCGCCGCCACCACATTGATCGACTACTACAACATCCAGCTTGGGGGAGAGCACCCCCGTTATCTCAAGGTAAGTTTTCTTTGCCTTTATTTTTATTAATTTGTTCGTTAGTTTGCTCGTTAGTTTGTTTGAATAAAAACCATAAAAACCAAATAAAAAGAGTGTCTATAGGCTTGCTTAAATTTCAGTTTGAACAAAAAGAACTTGGAGAAAAATCCTTTGACATAGAAATGATGAATAGTTGCTCTATAAAGTTTCTATTGAGTACCTAGCTTACAGTCAAGAATTCTGCTAAGGTTTTAGACACAACTGATTTGACATAAATATTTGCTCTGAATCTGAAACATGTGGGTAGCATATTCCTGACCTTAATTCTAGGTAGTTGACGGACATGATTTGAGACGGTTAGAGCTGTTATTTATCTTGTTCCAATGTGATACTGAAATACTGGAGATTTAATTTTGAAAATTTGAAAAAAACACATGATGAGTTTCTTGTATGACAAGCTTAAATTCCCACCAGAGCCATATTGCACATCTAGGTCAGAACAACCCCTGGTTTTACCAAACGCCAAAAATCCAAACTTTTTAAAATTTTTCCTGCAAACGTGTGGAGCATGCAGTTGCTAGGCCAAACTTGTGAGAATGCGCTAGTGAAACATTGCATTCATGTAGAATTGATTGTAGGAGAGTGCTTGAGTCTCTATGTTGGTTTCGAGTCTATGTTGTTTGGAGTTTGGAGTGCAATCCGTAGCGACCCACCTCAATCTCCTTCATTTCTCCTCCCCAATTTCAACTCCATTTCCCTTGACAAGAATGTGGAGGAATCATCTAGCAAGACTTCCCTCAACTCCATCCAAATCTTCTAGAGTTCGCTCAATGATTCTTATGAACTCTCTCTCGAATTCGCTTGCAAGCCGTCTCTTGAAATCCCTCTTAAATCTAAGTCATAAAAAGGAGAAAGATTCTCTTTCCCCCTCTTAAATTTCCCTCAATCATCCTTAACTTCCATCCCAAAATACTCCTTTGAATTCTTTTCCAAACCCCTTCAAACATCAAAATGGGGAAATTAGCACCAAATATAGAAAAAGAAAAATCCCTTTCCTTGCCCTTCCTAACCAGCCCACCCTTCTACCCCTCCCAGTAGGCCCGCTCAGCCCCCTTTACACACGGCCCACTCACCCACAGCCAAGCAGGCTGCCCTGCTGCACTCGTGCGGCCCGCGAAGCCAACAGCCACGCCCCTAGGAAGCCCTAGGGAGCGCTGGATCCTAGCGCCAGCCGCCGCCGCTCCCGGGTGGGAGAACCCCGCTGTGCCCTCTCCTGCACCCACGCCTTGGATGCTCGACGCGTGGGCAAGGCCACAGACACCGAGGCATCCGGCCGTCGGTGCCCTAACCCTAGCCGTTGCGCTCCTATAAAGCCGCTACAGCCACCGTCGCCTTCTCCTTTCCGCCTGCGATGCCACCGCCATTCCTTTTCTCCCTCCCTGCTTCACCTCCGAGCCACCACCGTGCTCTGCCTCGCCTTCTTTGTGGCGTCGCGCCGCTTGGAGCGCCGTGCCCCGAGCCCGCCGCCACCACGGCCGTGCGCCTCACCATCGTGCGGCTTTGCGGTGCACCCGACGCCCTCGCCCGCCGGAGTCCAATGCCGGCGTCGCGTGAACCCACGTCGTGCCTCATCATCCGACGCTGGTGGCGAAGCGCATACCAGCCACCCTCGCCGACGACGGCCGTGCTCGCCTATCGAAAGGCCGCGTGCTCTGGCTCCGCGCTTGACACCCCCGCGTAGCAGCGCCTTGAGCGCTGACGCGCCACGCGTGTCACGGCGTTGGCGGTCGGGCACCGCCGCCTCGGTCTGCCCACCGTCGCCGGTCTTCCCGCCACGCCGCCGTGGGGGGCTCGCTAAACGGCGTGTGGCCCGAACGCTAGATGCCAGGTCGGCCTAGCCGCTGCCTGCCGCGGCCGCCACTCCACACCACCGTGACGCAAACGGCGGCGCTGCCCGCGTCCCTAGTTGGGTGCCCTTCATCGTTCTCGATGTTGTGCTCAACCCAATGCCACGACGCCGTCGCCGCCGTTGTTTCGCACTGGTCCCCCGCCATGACAGCAAGGTCCAGCAGCGCCACGGCTTAGCTCTGCCTCGCCACGCTGCCCTCCAACGCGCCGACCCTGCCGTGCACTCCACCATGGCGTCGCATTCCTCCCCCGTCTAGCAGCAAGGCAGCATCGCTGCCGGTGAGCCACCAGCGCCCAAGCCATCCTTTTTCCAGCCTTGCCAAAATCCTATCCATGTTCCCGTTAGAGACCGGCCTTCGTGTCGTGTTTTACACTTTGCAGGGAGTTCGCTGGAGGCCCCGCCTCCCTCCGCCACCTTGCTACTCATTGCGGCTAGACCCAGCCTTCTCGGGCCCACGGCCCCCATCGACCTCTGCGGCCAGCCACGGCCACGGCGGCCACTTGCTGGCCAAAGAAGAAGCTGCAGCCCGGCCGAGGTGGCTACAACAGGCCAGGCGGTGGCCGGAGGTTGCTACAAGAAGGCCGACCGGCCAGGGCCAAGCCCGACTAGCCACAGACCTCCTGCCACCTCCGGCGTCACTCCGTGAAGCTTTGTCGCCTCGCCTTTCTCCTCCGACAAGGTCGATCTTTTGGAACCCCATCGACGCCGTTCTTGACGTCGACAAAGCCTTCGCTTTCATCTTCCTTTTCATACTTAATGATATATCGATGCCTATGTCGTGCCTTCGCGCTGATTTGCCTCATGCTATGGATATGTGTTACTCCATGTCGATTGCCTTGTGTTGAGTTGTGTGATTGCGCGGAGTGTGTCTGTGGACCGAGCCTTCGAACCAGCTGAGAGAGCGACGTGTCCGAACGTGCGATCCTGCTATGATCATAATGCTGAACGCGATCCCTCTGTTTGCGTGATTTAGTTACTCCGAAGCGCTATGATCGTCGGTGACTTGATTCGACCCTCGGGCATGGCCACCATGGGCTCCACATCGGTGTGGATGTCACCCGCACACGACGAGCCCATCATGACCTAGCCTAGCGGACGAATTATAGGAACCAACAATTGTGGAGCGACGGATGTTAACACCCTTAGGTGAAGCTCGTGGCCGCGAGTTGCCTCGCCATGACTGTTGGCCTCACCTCCTTTCTTCCCTTTCTTTTGCTCTTTTCCCTACCACCTCGTATGCTACACCACCTAGACCGAAGCATTCCTCGGTTCATGAGATTTTGCCGCTTTAGTTGCACGGAGGTCATGGTGCCCTACGAGTTGGTGTGGATCAAGGAACTGTGCGAGACTTTTGTCTCTTTTCTTCCGACCACCGTCCCTTGCCATGATGAGTAGGTCGAGAAAAGTGCGGGCCTTTCTTCTTTCTTTATCCTTTCAATCCTCGCTAGTTCAGTAAGGCATGGATTGACTATCTTGACCCTGAGTACTTTGATTATTGACTATTGCCATGTCAAGTGGACCGAAGTACTATGGAACTGAAATCCCGTTTGATGTTTGTTCGAGTTCGTCGGTGTTCTATTATTGCTCTCTTGACCCCACCCCTTTGATTTCCGTCGACTGCCGTGGCGAGTGGATCAAGGGAAAGGGAACCTGCTTTTACTTCCCTCTATTAGTTCCTTGGTGCATATCCCTCTTGTATGCTTGTACCTATTAAGACCGTGACACCCCCTGGGTTTTCGCGGTGACAACCGCACCGCCAAGAATCCGGGGAACGTCTTAGTGCATTTAGAGCACCTTGGTCAAGGTACCCTACAAGCGGATTAGGCACTCGTAATCTCTTGTGCATCGCTCCTCTTCGATGCCCCGCATTTTTGCCGTGGCATGTGCATTGGAAGGAGTAGATCACCGCCCCTCTTTCTACTTCATTTTTCTTCTCTGCTAGCCGCTCTTTTTGATCCCATCTTAGCCATGACGATTGGATCAAAGACTGGTTATCTCTTTTAGTTAGCAAAGCTATGGTCTGTGCTCAGTCCTCGGACCCGTGCGGGTCGACCGGTTTGACCGTTGGAAGACCATCCTCATCGAGGATGTGACCGAGGCCACGATATGGACATGCCCAGCTAACTCTCCTCTCTTCCCCTGTTGTGCTACTCTCTTCTCAGCTCCCGACGTTGTTGTGTCGTGCGGATCGAGAGGACCTATAGCCGCTCCTCTGTTGTTCGTGTTTCAATCTCTTTTTGCTACCGTCTCTACCATGACGGGTAAGCCAAAGAGCCTCGGAACCAAGTCACAATTCCTCCATTTCGTGCTACACGTTCTTACTTAATTCTTGTATAGTAGTTGTGACTTACGGGTTAAAGGCCGCAAGGGGCAAACCCTATTGTTCCTATTTCCCTGTTTTCTCTTGCTTGTGATCCTTCGGTCCCCGCCAATTTCCATGACGTCCGGATCGGAAGGTCGCAACCGTGGTGTTTGGTTAAGTTAAGTTAGGATCAAGGCCTCTTCTTTTGAAGCAGTACAGGTCGACACGATCGACCCAGGAAGTACTTGCTATACCATGGTCATGATCCAGGCTGGTGCTTAGCAGACATCCACTCCTATTTATTTGAGCCCGAGGATCGAATGCCCTCCGCGAGGGCTAAGTCTTTCAGTGTTTATTTGGAGTTATCTAGTTCCTTCTATATCTTATTGCCTTTTAGGGAGTATTGGATTGTGGTTAAGGATTGATTGCTCTTTGTCTTGTTTGTCGCTATACCGGGGTAGTTGCATCACGGTGACGATGGACGGGCTGAAGACCCGCAGGACGAGGCAGGAGGCATGAGGACAACTAGATATGGATGACTATGGATTGCTATAAACAGGTGCCACGTCCCACTCAACATCATAGAATCCTATTAGGCATGCAATATGTAGCCGCTAGCGCTTTACTTTATGCAAATGAACTGTGATAGGATGCATGGTAGATTGCTTGATAAGCCATTACCTTGACGCAACCTTTCTCCTGCACACCCGCTGCTAGGATAGATGCTCGCCTACTTCTTGATACTTGGTACACACTTACACTTTACTCATACATGCTTGTGTATGGCTAAGGCACGTGGTGCCATAAACTGGATAACTGGGGATAACGTGGGAGAGATCTTGGCGTATGTCTTGGGTGTGTGGTGCGGGTTGTGTCGACTGGGTAGGATCTACGATGAGTCAGGGGACAAGTCTTGCCGGGGAAGTGTGATCTGGGCACTCCCTATGTGAGAGAGTGCCTGTGGCGGGTACATGTGATGTGAGTAGATTCCGGGGAGGAGTGTCTTCGTGGGGCGAATCCCCAGAATGGAGGTGCTGTCAAGGCACGGGGCGTCGAGCCCCCTTGTGAAGATATCCTGTCCAGTCCCGCTAAGGACTGATTGGGCGAAGGTGCGGTTCAAGGGACCTTTCGTGCACACCACTCGTTCCTGATGTGCGGGAAATGACTTGACGGCTAGCTGGCCTCCTACCATTACTACTAGGTTGTTAGGTGATAGTATAGGGAGGTACGGGTGATGAGACCCACACCCTCCTAAGATAGCGTGGTACCCTTTGGGATCCGGCACCACGTCTCACAGTCTCAGCGTGCCGGTGGACTCCGGGGTGCCCTAGAGCCGAGTGGTAGGGTGGCATCGGGTCAATTAGGCGGCGGCTTGGTATCAGCCTAGACGAGGCATCGTCGATGATGGTGATCTTGTGGTTCCAGGTGTACAAGCTCTGCAGAGTTAATAAATCTATACGTATAGCCATGTCCCCGATATGGACATTCCTGTAAGTATACCCCACGTTCGTTATAGTGAGAGGTGTCCTTTTCTTCTCTCCCCCTTGGTGTGGTTGGATTCTGGCTTAGACCGCTGAGGTAAGAAGGAGTGGGAGTCTTCCTTGCTGACTAGAGAGTGAGAGTGTGGTGAGATGTGTGGATGTGGATGTGGATATGGATGGGATGGATGGACGTGTGGATGAGATGGGTTAAAACTCGAAGAACTTTATTATTTTTATATTATGAACTAGCATAGAAAACTACCACCAAATATAGGTCTTTTTGCTCTACCCTTGCATTCCACTTCCACATAGCAAAGCAAAGCATAGGGTGGGAGCCCGTGGCGAGTACAAATTGTACTAATAGAGTTGAGCAGGTTTGGGACCTGAGGATAACTATGACGACAACGGTGCTGGAAGGATTAGGTGGTCTCGTTCCTTCATTCAAGTTTGGTTAAAGAGATCAAGTCTACGTCCACTGATACTCTACCCCAACTCTGATGATCGCACATGAAGGAGGAGCCTTCACACACTATGGCGTTACATCTACTCTGATATCGATCTCTGTGTGTATATTGCTAGGATACGTTGTACCTAGGTGTGTCTCCAAGTATTGTAAAACTCTATAACTTGTACATTGTCACGATGTATGAACAATGGTATCAACTGTAAATGATGTACTCTATGGATTTTCCCTTCGAGGAAATCATGGGTCGTTTCATAGGCCAGGAAGCCTCTACACATTGCTGCTTGTCATTGCATTGAGTGTTGTCAACATTTGTGACCCCTATGAGAGACTTGTCATACTTTTAAAATCAAGATCTACACACTCCACCTCATATGCACTACTCTACCCTGGAGTAGGCGCAAAAACATGCCATTCCATCCACCCAAAAATGTTCTACTCCTACACCAGGGGTAGACACCGAAGATATCCATCCACCAAAAAGACATGCTCTAGAGCTTCTTGTCATCTCTCAAAATATTTTGTGCCAAAGGAGGGTGTGAGTTATGCAAAAAGAAAAAGGAGAGTTGAGAAAAATGGACAAGTGTCCAAGAGAGAAAAATAGATACTTAATACCTCTCTCCCTAAAGAAAAAGAAAGAAAAGATAGCTCACATCCCTGGCAAGGTTTCATTCTTAAAAAGAGAGATCCATATGAGCATGATAGAATTAGGTTCATCACATTTCCACCACATATCCATCATAGCCCACACACATGCACATCTTGATTTGATTGTATGACTCGTTTCTCTTTGGATTTCTTGTTTGACTTCACAGTACATGCTATGTAAGTATGCTTATTCATGCTATCTCCACACCTATGAGCCCCACATAAGCCTTAGATGTAGGTTGAGATAAAGGCACAAGCTTCATTGCCTTGGCGAGTAATCCAAAAATACCACATACCTGAGAGACTTGAGAGTGTCATACAATGAAACTTTGAGCTTTATTTTGAAAATCCATAAAAACTCCAGAGACTTGGTTGAGCAAAAGATCTTGAGACATAGTGCTTGGCTTGATCTTTCTGTCTTTCAACTGCTCATGACCCAAATTGAGGGATGTTAAGCTCCATGGTTAAATGTAATATGGGTAAGTGTGAAAGTCAGAATGGTTCACTCTAAAGCCAAACAGGAGAATTTTTATCTGGATGCATGTATGCTCTTGAGAAGTTTAATATTGCAGCAACTCCTGATCCATTTAGAAGAATGCAATTTGCTATGGGACTAGCAAAGGTTAAGCTTGGGGGAGTTGTTGACGGCTGTTAATTACCAAATCTATAGGTCAACCAAACACCAAAGAGGGTACATTTGAGATCACCAGCCTAGGAATAGGAGTTACACTACCCGAATTTTAGGAGTTTTGGTGTTTCAATATTTCTGCAGGTGAATAACGGAAAAGACGCAAGCCCAGAAGCATATCGGAGCGAGGAATGCACAAATGGACGGCACGGCAATACAGGAATGTTCTAGAAGAGACCAGAAGGCAGTGCACTAAAGCAGAGGCCGAGCGGGCCCATGGTGGGGCCGACCGGTCCCACCCTAGACCGGCCGGTCTGGCCCAATGGCCCCTCGCGGCCCGCTTTGCCCAAGTTGCTCCACCGCCTTTGAGGAGAGATCTTAGCCGTCCACCAATGTCGGTTTGTGTTGGTATTTCTTAACGTCATCACAGAGAATAGAGGTAGAGTCTATCCCAGCGATGAAGCAAGAAATGCTTGTTGGCATACCTTAGTACCATATCACCGGATGTAAGTCCAGCCATGGTACTGAGGCGTACCTCACCAGTTATTCCTCTGCTGCTACTAGTGATATACCCTGGTGATAGTTTCAGGATAGCCTGGCACGGGCACCGTGGCATACCAAGACTGATCCTTACCTCTATCAAGAGAGTTATATCCCTAGTAACGTTAGGACTATAGCCTTAGCAGCTAGTGCCTTGGAGATGCTATACGGTGCACTTTTAGCATTCCTTAACACTAGTGCTCAAACTATATTCCTAGCTACAGTTGTGAGAGTGGTGATCCGGTAATTCTTAGCAGTCATGGATATGAATCCACAAGCGGACGGAAATACCGTTGTAGCATTTCAACCCGGAGTATTCCTAGGTGTCGTATTTATATTTTTCCAAAGGAAGGCTAGTGTAGATTCTAGTATGAAACCATAATCATGAATATTATACTTGTATGAAAGGTAGACCAATGTTCATAACAGGGGTAAACAATAACGGTTTTTATGATAGTGGACACACACAGATAAATGTTTGTCAAGTGGAGAAAGATGGTGGAAGCATAATGAATAAAAGAACAAAGAATAAATGAATATCCTACGGGAGCAATGATCCTAATACAGCTAATGCCTAGACAGTGGTTAGTCTTACAAATACATGAGTTAGAGATAGAGTTGTGTTTGCGATGGATCGGAAGGCCAACCAAGAGCTTAGATTGGTATAGTTCTTACCTCCTCTCACCTTTGTTCTTTATCATTGTAGAAATACTATGAATGCTACAATTGAAGTGATGAGTACTTTTATGCTTATATTCATAGTTTATGTGTTCTTTGTCAATTATGGTTATATGCTTAGTGTAGCTAGATTAACATTATACTTGTCCATAGGCTCGTATAGCGCTCATCTATTGATCGTTGGGTGAGTGTTTGACATTGTGTAAGTGTGGTGCTTATATGTTGTTTACCAGCGAATGCACCCTACAGGCTGAGTTTGGTGGTAGATCGTGGACGTGATGATCCCATTGAGTCCTATGTATTTCACCTCCTGTTTATAGGCATATTAGGATTTGTATATGAATTCTTTGAGTGCTTTATTCCTGTTCTAGAGGGAGTAGAGTATTATCGTAGGTGTAAGCATAGTTCTTAGGCTTAGGATAATCATGGATGCACCCTATATTCTGGTTTTGGTGGTAGCTCGTGGATGTGACTTTATAACTCCATTGAATCCTATGTATCCCACTATCCCGTCTGTAGGTTAAGTAGGACGCGGTTGCTAAGGAGATCAACATCTTATATCGGTGTCTCTCCTTATGTAATATCCCCAGTTAGCAATAGAAGACATAGGCTTACCCAAGTTAGAAGAAGAGAACCATAATTATCCTCTCTACTCTCCTATTATCATCAACCTTGATTGCTGCTCTCAATCATAATAATTGTCGCCCTAATTATACTTTAGTTCAATCTTAATCTAGTCTCTATCTTCACCTTATTGTTACCCCTAGTTAAGTTAGACCGTAGTTGATTTCACACAGTTTCCCTGAGGACGAAACCTGGAATACTTCTAGGATAAAGCTACAACGGTATCCGTGCGCTTTATGGATTATTCGGTGGGCATTAACAGATATCAATAGGTTCTTCGTTGCATTGATGGTATAAGTTATCAATATATCCTGCTAGACCTTTCCATTGGTATAAATAGAAATCGACAACCCGGTAATACTCTAGGTAAAATGCTACAAGTTGGTATAATTATCTGTGCACTTGAGGATCCTTTTCATATATATATCTTTATATTCTTTCGAGTCACATAAAATGATATAGATCTATTTAGTGTTGTTCTTGTAATAATGATAGATAGTACCAACAAATATTCTTTGGCACCATAGCTGGGGATAATAACCTAGTACAATCGCTAGAGGTATAGGTAATTAATAGGTGACAACAAAAACAAGTGATGAGTTAATTAATACCATCAAGCATTTTAAAACCCTGTATCGGCTAAAACAGCCGATCCAGTTATGCTTGCACAAGTGGAGTGTTGACGGCGGATAGCATCAATATTTTATATATTAAAAGGCATGAAACATACATCAATATCTAGAATGCTATGGTTTTATCTAACAATTTCTACGAGTTTTGGTGATTTATCAATTTCCAGGGACTAATCCAGAAAATACCAAAAAAGAGGCATAACTACAAATCCACACAACAGAATTATCCGCAACTCAAGAATACGTCAAACTACCCTAGAAGGATCTAGAAGACACTGTAGCAAAAGGGAGCACGAGCCACAACCAGGTAGGACCGCCCGGCCCCACCAGCCAGGCCGACCGGCCCCATGTGACGGGAACCCTCTCCCCCCTTCTGGAGTATTCTTCCACCACCTTTGAGGATCAATCTTAGCCCTACGTGAAGTCGGTTTGATCAAACGGCCGTCATGCATCCCACCGGGCTATATAAGCGGAGCCAGACCCCCCAGGAAACTCTAATTCATTCAATTCATTCTAACTCGAGTCATTTGGTGATCAAGTCATCTAGAGCTTCAAGTTCTAGTTCCTCATAGCCTTCTAGTTCATAGTTTAGCATAGTTAGATCTACAGTAGAGGAAGTCAAGTTCTTCATCGATCTTGGATTCCTGACGTTGTCAAGAAGAGAAGAGTCTGGTATAGTTCTTAAGCTTTTCTTTCTTATTGTAATATCTGTGTTTGTACGATCATTACTAGCAACATTATTCTTCATTATTATGTTCTTGATTGCATTGTTCATTATCTACTTTAATATGTCTAGTATAGTTACTTTGCTATTATATTCATACACCTGGTTCGTATAGCGTTCATCAATTCGATCGGTTGGTGAGTGGTAGGTTGAGTGTAGGCATGGTACCTAGATGCATTACTTATCCGTGAATATCCTCGCCGTGCTTGGGGTAGTGAGGTAGATCGTGGGTGTGACAGACCCATTGAGTCCTTTGTAGGCCTTCCCCGTGCATTGGATTGGTAGAGTGGGATTGTCGGGTTAAGAGTATATTTATATACATGAGGTTCCTGTACTCATCTTTTCCTATACATTGCTCCAATATGTTAGGGAACTATAGTAGTATAACTTAGTAATGATTGTTAGACATACTTGCATTAAATGAAGTAGCCTTGACTTAGCTTGAATACTTAGGAGTTATTTCTCTATTAAATGACTAGACAATGTTAACATGTCTAGGATTGTTATGAGTGAATTAGTATCATTAGAAGATGACTGATCAATGGCTTATTATTATTATTTATTATTTATCTGTTATTTATCTTGTGACACCTTCCTGTTATTGGGGAGAGTTGACATTGGCTACATCTCTTATTCACTATATATATAAGTGTTATCAATACTATAGAGTAGCTTCTTAGCAATGCCTTCTCAGTGGTAGAATATAAATGACAACCTGATAATACTTTAGGTAAAATGCTACAATGGTATAATTATCTGTACGCTAGCAGAATCATTCTTGGTTTATATTCATCTTTATTTATTTCTGCCTAGTCACATAAAATGATAAGATTTAGTACCAATGTTTATTCCTAACTTTACAATTGGGGATGACAACCTAGTTTCACAGTTAGGAGTAAGGGTAAAGAGGCTAGTAGCTAGTTGCTAAAGGCAAGTTAATTAATACCAATATTTTTAGCGTCATTGCGCGGGATAGGAATTTGAGATTTATTACAATGATGTTAGAAATGCCAACAAGCATTTTTTGGCGCCATTGCCGGGAGAAGGCTAATAAACTTAGGAAAGTATTGATAACCATATGCACCACAATAAGATCGATCACCCAATTGACCTCTAACTCAAACAGGCTTACCCTTGTTTTGTCTACTTGTGTATCTTATGCAGGGTAATGAATGAATGAATGGTTTTTATCTCTCAGACAATTACACCAAAGATCCAGAGAAACTCAGAAGAAGGAAGTTTGCAATAACGAGGGATATTTTTGAATCACCATCAAGAACACCCTCCACTGAAACTTGTTCTTCACAAGAGCAAGCTCCATCATCCGAAGGAGAAGAATTAGAAGTTGACTTGACACCAGTTTTTGAAGCTATGGCTAAGAAGACGCTACGTGAATTCTCTGCTCCAACAACCGCCAACATCCGTACTGGGCCTAATGTCGATATCGGAAATAATGGATTTGAGCTCAAGCCTGCGCTCATCACTATGGTGCAAGCAAATCAGTTTTGTGGAAAGGCACATGAAGATGCAAGTGCATACTTACAACACTTTTTAGAGATATGCAGCACCTTCAAGATCAAAGATATACCAAAAGATGCTATTTTACTCCGCCTATTCCCATTTTCACTACTAGGAAAAGCAAAACAGTGGTTCTATAACAACAAGGCAACCAACACTACATGGGACAAATGCTCTACTGCATTCATTCCAACAGGCAAGACCACTACACTGCGTGGGAAGATCTCAAGCTTTCAACAGCAACATGATGAATCGTTCACCGAGGCATGGGAACACTTTCAAGATTACATTGCAGAATGTCCTCATCATGGAATGGAGGATTAGCTACTTATGCAGACTTTCTATCATGGACTAGTCTCTACTCGTGATTCCATGGATGTTGCAGTTGGAGGAGCTTTCTTGTCACTTAAGCTCGCTGATGCAATAGCACTCGTTGAGAAGATGGCCTCAAATCAAAGATGGAATGAAGAACGCACTCAACCTCATAAGAGAGGAGGAGGCACTCATCATCTCAAGGAAGTCGATACATTCACTGAAAAGCTAGACCTCATCATGAAGAAGCTTGAAGAAAGAGACACTAAGAAGAGAGAAGTCATGCACATTAATGATTCTTACATGACTTGTGAAGAATATGGAAGTACAGGACACTTAGCAGTCAACTGTCCTGAAATCCAAGAGGTCATGAACTACATCAACAACAACACCAACTATCGTCCTCAACAAGGTCAAGGATAAAATCAATCAAATCAAGGATGGAATCAGCAACCATGACAAGGTAATTTTCAAGGTAACAATAATGACAGCAATTACAATTTGCCACCTTTACGAGATCTAGTTGTTGGTCAATCTAAATTGCTAGACCAAATGTTTAAAAAGGTAACCTTAAATGATAAAGCTTTAGAAAACATAAACACTAGATTAGATACTTTTGCTTACGCCATTAAAAACCAAAGACACGGCTTCAACAAAATGTTAGAATCACAATTAGCTCAACCGGCGACTTTGTTCCTTCAATGGAAAAGGCTCTGGGCCAACTAGAAGATTTAGAAACTACAAATCTTGTCGATATTCATAATGCAGGTCATTACTACACTCAACCAGCGGATGTGCAGTGGATTGACCACTCACTCCCTGAAAAGAAAGGACACCCTGGAAGGCCTGTCATTCCTATTTCGATAGGATGTCACACCTTTCTAGAGGCCATCTGTGATTTTGGCGTAAGTGTCAACATTATGCCTAAGGTAATTTATGAAAAGATTCTAGGAGATCCTTTGTTGTACACAACTATGTGTTTGCAGCTTGTAGATCAGTCCATTTGCTACCCCAAAGGAGTTTTAGAAGAAGCTATTGTTCGAGTGGAACAATCCTATGTCCCCATTGACTTTGTAGTCATAGAGACTGGAGGAGATGAATAAGCACCTATCATACTAGGCTGACCATTCTTATGCACAACTAAAGCCATCATCTATGCGGAGCACGCTAAGATTGTGTTTTCTATCAAGAACAAAAAGGAGAAGTTCTCATTCAAGAACCATATTCTCACCACTCCCGCATTCCCACAGAAGCCATATGAACAAGCTCAACAATCATCCAAACCCAAGAAGAAGAAGAACAACAACAATAGAAGGTGGAAGAGTGAGCTCAGCCAAATTCTAGAAGAGACAGTTCAACAGATTAATTTGGTTAACACCGAACATGACCACCTGTTAGCACCATCCTACATTGTCAAAAGAGAAGACCCAGGAGTCCCGACCATTGAGTGCACCATCAAGCAAATGGTTTTTCCTAAGACCTTTTGTGACACTGGATCAGGGGTCAACATCATGTCAAAGGTAGCGTATAATTATTTATTTGGTGATGAACCATTATACCCAACCTATATACAGCTGCAGATGGCGGACTTATCAACAAGATTCCCAGAAGGCATAGTAAAGAATGTCGCGGTAAAGATTAAAGATTATTATATGCCCGTAGATTTCTTGGTTCCTGATATGCAGGAAGATGACGATACACCTATCATCCTGGGAAGACCTTTCCTCAACACCGCCAATGGAATCCTCTATATGAGATCTGGACAAGTCCACTTCCATCTACCCGTTGGAAAGGTGCGTTGTGACTTTAATAGTTACGCTAACATCAATTCGTCCCAGAAGATACGGAACAGGAGACGCCGATCCCACCGAAGAGCAAATCTGCTCTCAAGGAAAGAAGGAGAGGATTATCTTAGTGAAGCAACAAGGTACATGGACCAATTCACTAAACAAGAACCTATAGAACCTCGCTGGAACGAGTGGGACAAAGAAGCTGAGAGAATGGAGAAAATCGCTGAGCAAGAAGCAAGAGAAATACAAGAACAAAATCAAAGATGGTTGGAAGAGAATAAAGAGACATCATGGCAAGATGAAGAATTGTCTGAGGCTTCCTCAGACAATGAATCCTACAAGTAAGTACTCTTTCCGACTTAGCCCTGTCGGTAGACTTTAAATTCCGCACCCTTGCCATAAGGTAACAATGGTAGTTATCTAATTACTTTAGTACATTTACTCTTTTGCATGTTTAAAAAGAAAATAAAAAGTCCTTATTGCTTTATTATAAAACTTAAAAAAGCTTCAAAGGATTAGGCTTACGGTTTACCCCGTAAGAATATTCACTATGGTAGCACAAAAATAAATTTTCATTTCTTTGCATTATAAAAATATATATATAAAAGAAATAATAATAAGAATCTTGCTATATTCATATCTGCTCATAAAGATAATCAATTACTCATTTGGCTGATCGCTAACCCATTATCATATTCGAGCCTCGAGTTTTGGTTTTCTTGTTGGAGTATTCCTTTGCAGGATTATACAATTAAGGAGTGAGCCCGGTCGGTGAGTCACCACTGCTAATCTTACTCTAAAGATCATTCAAAGTGAAATATGGTAAATATCTAGCTTAGGGGAGGAGCATCCCCTAGTTATTAGGTAACTATACCTATGCGATTTATTGAGTCTATTTTATAGTTATAAAATACCAAAAATAGGTGCGTACATGAAGGTCCACGTCTGTTGAGTCTTTTATGAGTCTTTAATTAAATAAAATCTAAAAACCAATAAAAAGAAGTTTTAGTCAGTCTTAGTTAATTAGAGTGTGTTTAGAGTCAACTATGAACTAGAAAATTTTTGCCTTGGAAATGATGAATAGTTGCTCTATTGGAAGTCTTTCAAGTACCTAGTTTTTAACCTTGAGTTCTTCTAAGTTTTGGACATGATTGTTTTAATATAAGAATTTACTCTGAACCTGAAACTTGTGGAGTAATATGCTTGAGCTAAGTCTAGGTGATTGACGGATATGATATAAGAAAGTTTGAGCTGCTATTTATCTTATTTCTAACAATGCTAAATTCGGAGATTTATCTTTTGGAAATTCAAAACCTTACATGATGAGCTCTTGTATGACAAAGTTGAATTCCTACCAAAGCCATATATGATACACAATTAGAATAGAAAACCTTTGCTTATTTATACTATTTGCTTTGCATTGAGTTCAGTCAACCTTTGTTGTATACTTAAGAGAGTCTTGTCATGCTTTTAAAATCAAGATCACACACACACACACACACACTCCACCTACATATGCATTACTCTCACCACGAGAGTAAGCGCAACCATTTTCCACTTTTATTCATCCACCTCAAAATGTTTTCTCCTACACTGAGAGAGAACACCCATAAATATACATAAACCCATAGGACAACTTTTGTTTATTTGCTCTAAGTTCTTTATTGTTATCTCTTCAATCAATCATTGTATCTAAGGATGCATGTGGCTATGCAAAAATATTGAAATGTAAAAGGGAGTAAAAGATTGACAAGTGTCCCAGCATTAAAACAATAGGTACTTAGATGCCCGCCTCCCAATGAAAAAAAAAAAAGAGAGAAGAAAGAAAGAAAAAGAAAGAGAAAGAATAAAGATAGCCCATGTTTTCCTGAGAAGTTCTGAGTCTAAGAAAGAAGAGAGATTCATTTTTGAAGAGCAAAAGTAGAATTAGGATTAGCCACCACATATACACCTATCCATCATATTCCACATACATGCACATCTTGGTTTGATTGTATGACTTGATTCTCTATAGATTCATTGTTTGACTTTACAATATATGAATTGTAAATATGTTCATCCTTGTTTAATGCCACTCCTATAAACTCCACTATAATACTTAGAATTAGGAAGGCATGACATCATGGATGCCTCAGTGAGATCCACAAATACCATATACTTTGAGAGACTGAGGGTGTCATACAATTAAGCTCTGAGTTTTATTGCGAAAACGTGCAAAACTCTGGAATATTAGTTGAGTAAAAAATTTGAGACATAGTGCTTGACTTGATTGTTCTGTCTTTTAATTACTCAAGGCCCACGTGAAGGTTAAAAGCTCTATAGTTAAAGGTAATATGGGTGAGTTTGAAAGTTAGAACAGTTTTATTTAATTTAGAGGAAAATTTTTGTTTGAAAGCATGTGTATTTGTTAGAATAAAAAACATTGTAGCAACTCTTGATCCAACTCTAGGTTTTGCGAAGGGACTAGCAAAAGGTAAGCTTGGGGAGTTGTTGACGGTGGATAGAGTCAACATTTTATATATCAAAAGGCATGAAATATACATCAATATCTAGAATGCTATGGTTTTATCTAACAATTTCTATGAGTTTTGGTGATTTATCAATTTCCAGGGACTAATCCAGAAAACACCAAAAAAGGGGCATAACTACAAATCTACACCACGGAATTATCCGTAACTCAAGAATACGCCAAACTACCCTAGAAGGATCTAGAAGACACTGTAGCAAAAGGGAGCACGAGCCACGACCAGGTAGGGCTGCTCGGCCCCACCAGCCAAGGCGGCCGACCCCATGTGAGGGGAAACCTCTCCCCCTTCTGGAGTATTCTTCCATCGCCTTTGAGGATTAATCTTAGCCCTACGTGAAGTCGGTTTGATCAAACGGCCGTCGTGCATCCCACCGGGCTCTATAAGCGGAGCCAGACCCCCCAGGAAACCCTAATTCATTCAATTCATTCTAACTCGAGTCATTTGGTGATCAAGTCATCTAGAGCTTCAAGTTCTAGTTCCTCATAGCCTTCTAGTTTATAGTTTAGCATAGTTAGATCTAGAGTAGAGGAAGTCAAGTTCTTCATCGATCTTCGATTCTCAACGTTGTCAAGAAGAGAAGAGTCTGGTATTGTTCTTAAGATTTTCTTTATTATTGTAACATCTCATTTGTATGATCATTACTAGCAACATTATTCTTCATTATTATGTTCTTGATTGCATTGTTCATTGTCTACTTTAATATGTCTAGTATAGTTAGTTTGCTATTATATTCATACACTGGTTCGTATAGCGTTCATCAATTCGATCGGTTGGTGAGTGGTAGGTTGTGTGTAGGCATGGTGCCTAGATGCATTACTTATCTGTGAATATCCCCAATCGTGCCGGGTAGTGAGGTAGATCGTGGGTGTGACAGACCCATTGAGTCCTTTGTAGGCCTTCCCCCGTACGGTGGATTGGTAGAGTGGGATTGTCAGGTTAAGAGTATATTTATATACATGAGGTTCCTGTACTTATCTTTTCCTGTAAATTGCTCCGATGTGTTAGGGAACTATAGTAGTATAACTTAGCAATGATTGTTAGACATACTTGCATTAAATAAAATAGCTTTGACTGTAGCTTGAATACTTATGAGTTATTTCTCTATTAAATGATTAGACGACGTTAACATGTATAGGATTGCTATGAGTGAATTAGTATCATTAGAAGATGACTGATCATTGGCTTATTATCATTATTTATTATTTATCTATTATTTATCTTGTGACACCTTCCTGCTATTGAGGAGAGTTGACATTGGCTACATCTTTTATTCACTGCATATATAACTGTTATCAATACTATAGAGTAGCTTCTTAGCAATACCTTCCCAGTGGTAGAATGTAAATGACAACCTGGTAATGCTCTAGATAAAATGCTACAATGGTATAATTATCTGTCCGCTTGCAGAATCATTCTTGCTTTATATTCATCTTTATTTATTTCGCCTAGTCACATAAAATGATAAGATTTAGTACCAATGTTTATTCCTAGCTTTACAATTGGAGATGACAACCTAGTTTCACAGTTAGAAGTAAGGGTAAAGAGGCTAGTAGCTAGTTGCTAAAGGCAAGTTAATTAATACCAATATTTTTAGCGTCATTGCGTGGGATAGGAATATGAGATTTATTGCAGTGACGTTAGAAATGCCAACATAGAGCACATTTCCAGATTTGTCCGGTTATTAAGCAAACTAGTATCGTTTATTAGATCTGTTAAAGCCCGCTGGCCGTTAGACTAGGTGAATACAGATTTGATGTGCTTTGTGAAAACAATTCAGTAAGACCGCCGGCCTTTTAGACCAGTCTTGGTAAATTGCGGTTTGTTTGATGAACGAATTATATCTGTTTATGCGATCTACCCCTTTACATGGACCCTGTATCGGCTAAATAGCCGATCCATTTATACTTATCGCTTTACGATACATATGCATCTGTTGCTTTAAATTGAATCAAATAGATTCATTACACTGCATGATCGTATCAGCTAAATAGATCAGGTAATCATCTGTTTACTTATTATGTACCATGAATAGCTGTTCTTTTGTCATACATACTAGTTGATTTTTTTAGTCAAATTCCTTTGATCATTGGCTATTCTAGGCCACAGATTCTAGAACTGTTTGGCAACAAAACCGGCAGGTATCATAATTTGATATTTGTTTCTCCCTTTGTCAATTATAGGTCAAATTGGCTGGCACGCCCTAGGTTCAAAGTCACCAAGCTTGGCTTGTCTGCTTTCGAGGCTCAGGGGATCAAGGGACTTCAAGCTCCTGCACGGTCTCTGAGGGCCTCCGAGTGTGTTGGCACATTTTCGCGTCAACAATCTACGTGTGCGAGTTCATGAGATAGGACAGACCGTACATCTAGAACCCTAACAAGGTAAAACTAATAGTCATATCTGTATTTATGTCATTAAAGATACAAATATATTGTTGCCAAGTGGATATATATATATATATGATGTTTATAAACTTTCTTTCCAGGTGTATCAAGAATCCAAGTCTGTAAACATAAGAGACAAAACTCTATATGAAATAGTGGAGGACCTATGCTCCATCTTGAGAGAAGTCATTCCCACGGAGAAAAAATATCACCATCCAGATAGCCCCTTAGAGAGGCCAGAGTTTAGAGCGCTAAAGAACATTAGTGCTCTAAATTAAGTCAAAATAATTATTAGAATCATATCCAATGTAAACTTTATTATCCCGGCTGAAAAACAGCTTTTATTTATATAATGTATGATGTAATTAAATTGTTAGTGGTGTATATATATAGAATTATATCATATAATTACTTTTTTATTGATGTAATTTTTCATAATTAAATAGCCTTTGTATTCTTCATAGTAAAAAGAGAGAGAGAAAGAGAGGGAGAGGGAGAGGGAGGGAGAGGCGGTTCACATTTAAAAATTCAAAATTTAAAACTGGCGGGAAAGTTATTTACGCAAGCGGTTTCTTAAATGAAATGCTGTGGAAACATTATTTCCACGGACGGTTTGTTATATCAACCACATGTGGAAATAGGTTTCCACAGGCGGTTCTCGAGGGAACCGTCGGTGGAAATGCTCTATTTCTAATGGCGTGCAGCACAAGGCGGCATCCAAAAACATCTGTAGAAATGTGTCTGGAGCCACCTATACTAAACTTCTGTGTACTAGTGGTATACCATGTAAAAGATTTATTTAATGGAAGGTCTAGAATTGAGGTCATGCACCAAGGATGCCACAATATTTGGCTCTGTAGCGTGATGAATTAGTCCTCCTGGGCAGAGATTCAATGATAAACTAATCCCCATAATATTCTGCATGCCCCTTTCTCAGAGTCTAGCTAGTCGTATGCATGCCTACAAGATATTGATTCCCTAGGTTGGAGCCCACGTGACACCAAATCATCAAACGCAATAGTCGTAAGGGAGCAGATGCTTATATAAAGCTGGGACACATACAGCTGAAAACCCCAAATCACAAGTTGTACACAAAGCTACAGGTCCAAGGTTAATATAGTATGGGCATCCAGAGAGTTATCCTTGCTTTGGCACTGACCATGCTCATCGTCGGGGAGCACGTTGGCGGAGCGATTGTTGTAGACGAGCAGCACGGTACACCGGTTCTCCAAGGCACACGACAGGCGGGGCTGGGACCAAAACAGAATACTCTTCAGGTTCAAGGTAGTAACTTTGGAGACCAATCAGAAATATCGTTGCTCTTCCCAAGTTCTTTTGATATATGCAAATAATTTGTTGTTTGTCAGTAAACACAAGAAGCAGCGCTGCGGGCGTCGGTGAAGACAAGGCCTTCATCGCTCCGCGTGGTTACTTCCATCCTCCGAACCTTCCGCCTTGCCGCAGCAAGGCATGTTGAACTGCAGGATTTATAGTCTAAGTCATGAAACGTCGCAGTGGTTAGTCTCCTTAAGTTGTATTGCTTCCGTATCTTAGATGTGGACGTTTCTTAGGCCTTGTTTAGTTCCACCCAACTTTCCCTCCAACTTCCAAGTTTTTCCACTCTCTCTCCATCACATCAATTATTTCCCGCATGTAAATAGTATTAAATATAAATAAAAAAAATAACTAATTGCACAGTTTGGTTGTAAATCACGAGAGGCGAATCTTTTGAGCCTAGTTGGGCCACGATTGGACAATATTTACCACAAACAAACGAAATGCTACAGGACTTTACAATCTCTCTCCTCTCACAAATTTGTTGCCGCATGTAAAAGTATTAAATATAAATAAAAAAAATAACTAATTACATAGTTTTGTTGTAAATCACGAGACAAATCTTTTGAGTCTAGTTGGGCCACAATTGGACAATATTTACTAAATAAAAACGAAGTGCTACAGGACTTTACAATCTCTCTCCTAAAAAACTCACGTGGAACTAAACAAGGCCTTAATATTGCGAGCATGCATGCTACATGTGGATGAACAAGGAAGAAGTTAATTGGAACCGCATACCATTACAAATTTAAGGATTCCCAGAAATACCATTGTTTCTCATCTAATATTAACGGGTGTCATTATAATTCACGAATACTTTGTTATATGCCATTTTGTACACCTATAGACTACTTGGGCCATGTAGCTATGTTCATGCCGGAAAAAAAAAAAATTGCATGGATACGGTATCCAGCGTGGCCACGCATCATGGCATGAACTGAAATGCTATTGTTACACTCCCTCCCCTTAACTCGCTGACACATAGGTCCCACTTCTCACCCTCTTTCCTCCATGATATGCTGTGTCGGCGGCGGTCGCACTCTAGCCAGCCCATGTGGGGTCCTGTCCCTCCCTCGATCCCTACCGCGGCAGCGGCTCTTTTTTTTTTTTTTTTTTTTTTTTTTGATGAAGGACAAATTTTTTGCTAGCAGCAAACAGCTGCTATGAGTGAACACATCACCGTTTACATGTTGAATTGCTGTCAGAAGAGGACAGCTGTTATCATGATCAGGATTGTTACAAGAGGAGGAGGGGTCATCATTACATGTGGAAGAGAAAGCCTGCTGTGCTAGGGAGTGCGCCATTGTATTTTGCTTTCTATCTATTTTAATTGTATATCCTAGCATCAAGTCTCGAAGTATCATTGATGAATCTCTGCGTGAAGATTTTGATCTCCCATATTCCGGCGGATTTGTGCAATCAGCACTATTTAGGAAGGTGACTAAAGACTGATTATCTGATAGAAAGATAATTCCTTGAGTGTGAAGCAAAGATGCAATCCTGCCTGCCAGCGCCAAGGCTGCTGCTTCTGCCATGAGGACAGAATTGGATTGCTCGAAGACCGCTTTGATCTGTATTGACATTCTTGAGCTTGGGTGGGTGGGTGTTTTGGAGAAACACACCTATGCCAGCCTTTCTTGGTACCTGCAAATATGAATCAGGCAAAGTAGATGCATCCAAATAGCATTTGGTACCTGCCATGGATTCTGGCTGAGTCACTCTGTAGTGTGGAGGACCTGGAGGAGAGGACATAGAAAGCAAGTTTTCTTGTTGGTCATCTGACAGTGAGTAGTCAGCATTGATGAATAGTGAGTTCCTGATTGGCCCTTGCTGGCGTTGTAGTGATGGTGGGCAATTTTCTTGCTCCCTGTTTGATATTGTACCTTGCTGCTGAAAACAAGTTGTAGTAGTTGCAGCCTCATGTTCTTGCTGGGAAAGACCTGCATAATTAGTTGTTTTGATATCTGCAGATACTGATGAGTGAACCATCATAACTGTCCATTTTTTGTTGTTAAAGCGATTATCATTTCTTGCTTTCCAAATATACCATAACGTGGTTAGAATTTTTTGAAGCTCATCATCTGAGGTATGCTTATTTATGATCAGAGATAAAGTGTCTTGCACTCCATCTTGTTCCTGAGGTAAAGAAGAAGTGAGCAAAGGGGGTGATGCTGAGAACCATACTGCCCTTGCAAAAGTGCAATGGAAAAAAAGGTAGGAGTCATTTTCAAGTAAATTGCAAACAGCACAAAGTTTGCTTATTTTTGATGTGCGGCTCCCAGCTCTTTCTCCTGTAGCCAGAGCACGTCTGATAAGTCTCCACACAAAAGTTTTAATACATGGTGGGAGAGACTTATGCTTCCAAGTTCTCATGAGAATAAACTTTGCCTCCTCAGTGATGCCTCTTGCTCCATGCTCAGGTGGGGAAACCTGTAAATGATTGTTAATAAACCTAAAAGCATCTTTTGCAGTACATGTACCTTTTTTGGATGGTTTCCAACGGACAATGTCTGGTGATTCAGAAGGAATAACTGGGAGTTGAACAATAGAAGCTGTAGCTTGATTATCAAAGATTTGAGATATATAATCTAGATTCCAGTCTTTGGTTTGGGGAAGCCAGAAGTCTGAGATTTTTTGAGGGAATATATCAGTGGTGGCTGGGAGATTAATGTGATCATGAATAGATTCCCAGAAAGGGCACCACGGGGAGGACCAAATACTTGAGTTGCCCTGATGAATTTGAATGGTGCAATTTTTGATTAAAATGTCTTTAACTTGCATAATCGAGGACCAGAAAATAGATTTGGAGGAATTGTTCTTTGCTTTCTAGAAAGAAGTATTGGGGTAGTATTTAGCTTTAATGATGGAAGAAAGGAACTATTTTTAGATGTAGCAATATCCCAGGCTGCATGGAGAATGAGGCTTCTGTTAACACTCTGAATATCTCTTATACCCAGGCCACCGTGATCTTTTGATTTGCAGATGTCTTTCCAAGAGCGAAAGTGGAATGGAGAAGAGGTAGTTTCTTCTTGGACACCAGCCCACCAAAACTTTCTTATGATAGAGGTAATTTTGGATAGAAAAGTTTTTGAGAAGAGCACAGTAGACATGTAATAGATAGGAATGGAGGCCAGAACAGAATTGATGTAGGTGAGTCTGCCCGCATGGTTAACCTTATTGGCTTTGATAGTTGTGAGCTTTCTTCTAAATTTTGTGAGGATGAAGTTGTATGCACGAGATCTGTCACTGTAGTTAAAAACAAGGGGGTGACTAAGGTAGATAGAATTGGCTTCAAGGTCAGAGATAGGGAAGATGTTTCTGACATGCTGCTTGCTTTGTGGGTCAACTTTCTTACTAAAAGGAATTTGGGATTTTGCAAGATTTGGAGTTTGCCCAGATGCTCTACAAAAGTCTTGAATAATGTTGTTGATCTTAGTGGCTTCGTTAAGATTTGCTTGACCACAAATGATCAGATCATCGGCAAAGAGAAGGGAATGAATGCTTGGACAGTTAGGGCCTAGAGTGATGCCTTGGATATTGTTGTCGTTCATACTAGATTGGAGATTAAGGGAAAGCTCATTCACTGCTAGAACAAAGAGGTATGGCAATAAAGGACAACCTTGTCTCACCCCTCTCTGGGGGGTGAAAGCTAGTAGAGGGTTCATCATTGACAATGACAGAGAGGGTTGTAGTTGAGATACAGTTATATATTAGGTTGATGAAATGATTGTGGAAACCATGACTTCTCATAGCTTTGACAATGAAGGACCATTCAATCCTGTCAAAAGCCTTAGCAAGGTCTAGTTTGAGAAGAAAGGCCTTTTGATTCCATGATTTTCAAATTGAAAGAGTGGATGATGTCTTGGGCAATAATGATATTGGCAGCAATGTGTCTCCCCTGAACAATGGCAGCTTGGGAGGGGTGTATGATATGAGGAAGGTGACTTTTTATCCTGTCGGCAAGAGATTTGGCAATGATTTTGGAGCTAATATTACAAAGGCTAATGGGTCTGAAATCTTTGGGAGTAGTAGGAGCAGACTTCTTGGGGATTAGCGCTATGTGGGTAATATTGATGTCTGGATCTAAAATGCCAGTTTGATAGAACTGGGAGACAAAATCATGGATATCCTTGCCTATCCAGGACCAAGAGTTTTTTGTAGAAGGCAGCATTTAGACCATCTGGTCTTGGTGCCGCATTATTACGCATATTTTTTATGATGCTATGAAGTTCTTGGACGTCAGGGATAGAGTTGGTGTAGGTATCATCAGCGTGATAATGAGAGAGATTATTTGAGTTACTTCTTCCCTCACTTTCATTATGGTTATCATAACTGCTAGAGAAAATATCAACAAAGTAATCAGTGAGGGTTTTTGCAAGTTGGGACTGGGTAGTGGAAACTGTGCCATTAGGGTTGTGGAGGAAATAAATGGTGTTTCTTCTAGCTCTTTTGATGATGGATTGATGGAAAAAGGTTGTGTTCCTGTCACCGGCAATAGACCAATTCTTCTTGTATCTCTGTCTATGGTAGGCTTCTTGTTTAACTAAGATAGCAGGGTGTTGGTGAATGAGGTCATTTTGAAGGGATAAATTTTGCAGGTTGGGTGGGCGAGATTGGTGTTGAAGAATTTGATTCTCAATGGCCTCCAACTGATCAGAAATCTTTGGTTTAGATATTTGCCAAACTTTAAGGTCAGATGCTAAATAATGCAGCTTTCTATGGAAAGGTCTGTATTTGGACTTACTCCAACTTTGCCTGAGCAGTACAATGAAAATCTTCTTCTAGAAGCCACCAGTTTTCAAATTTGAAATGCTTCCTAGGTTTTGGGTGATTCGAATCAATCATAGCAAGGATAGGAGCGTAATCACTCTTCATCATAGGCAGGTGATGAACAACAGTGTTGGGAAAGGCTACACACCATTCTGCATTACCAAGAAACCTATCTAAACGCTCATAGGTAGGATTTGTAGTGAAGCGTTTATTGGTCCAAGTGTAAGAAGGACCGTTGTAACCTAAATCAAATAAGCCACATTCCTTAACCAAAGCACAAAATTGGGAAATTGATCTAACATTTGCGGGTTTAGGACCCCGCTTTTCATTGACACGAAAGTTATTCAGATCACCCATACAAAGGATAGGCAAGTTTGGGTATGATACAACAAAAGATCGAACTTGAGCCCAGATCATAGCAGTTTTTTGGTGATGAGGGTCCCCATACAGACACACTAGACCAAACTTCTTTTGAGATCGCTTATGTACACACAAAGCAAAGACGAAATACTGACACGAAGCTAAGACATCTACTTCTACTTCCTGCTTGGCAAGAAGCCAGAGGCCGCCGGACTGTCCTTGCGCTGGGATGATGTGAGCATGATCTACATTGAAATGGTTTTTTATAGAGGACTTAGAAAAAGTGGAGTTTCTGGTTTCGGAGATGAAGATTATCTGAGCATTAATGGAGGAGATGAGCCTGGTGAGGTGGAGCATTTTAGGACTGCCTAGGCGTCCACCTGCGCCACGCGGCAGCGGCTCCTTGAGTTGGCCTCTCTCGCTAGCAGGCCATTGGCCCCGAAGACCACGTTCCACCCCAGGAGCCTGGCTGACAACCCCACCCACTACTTTTTTTTCTTTTTTTTTTTACAACAACCCCACCCACTAGTTCATCTGTGGCTGCACCAACAAACCTCGGCATGCCAGGACCTGTTACATAGCCACCGCATCACCCACAACTCCGCTAGCAAGTGCATGCCATGATGCCCACACCTCACGCCCAAGCTCTGTGATCACGCCAATCGAGGTTGGCTCGCCCATATGGCTGACTGGCCAGTGTCAATGTAAGTTCCATAAAATTTTATTGGCATTAAATGATGACATGTCATAGTAATAAAAAAAGATGTTAAGAGTTTTATGGGAGTAGAGAGAGTTTCATGGTAATGAAACTGTTCGGTGTTGTGTCTAAAATATGAGAGCCTTAGAAACAGAGCCATGAAAGTTGCATTGTGATTGGCCTAAATAGTGGCGAGGACAAGAACTCTAGGAGGTCACACGATGGTGGATGGAGAGGACTAATGGTAGTGATTGCACCCACTGGGCAGGCATGCCGATGAAAGTGGGGTGCTAGTGGTTGGGATGGGGACACATGCCAATTGCCTTGTCTGTTAACTAGATAAACTAGCCAAAGTTTTTGTTACTTTGTCCCCATCTCTCTTTATCTGGGGCATTCTCCATTCTCTTAGTGGGTATGTGAGGACCTTTACTTTAAGAGCTGATCTGTCTGTCTGTGTGGTCTTCACACAACTACAATACTTTTACTGGAAGTGGGCAAAATCATTCTTCCAAGGCAGTCATCCAGTCCACCTCCAACTAATCGTCACGGTAAATCAGGGATTAACCGAGACGGTGAATTAAAGAAAAAATAAAAAAGAACAGAAAAGCCCTTCACTTAGCTCGTTGCCCAATCAGAGAGCCCACCAAGCCAACCGCGTGCCGCCACCGCTCGCTGGATCCGCCGGAGCACTGCCAAATCTATGCGTCCACTGCTGTGCGCCTGAGCGTCTCACAGGATCTAGAGCGCCACCGATTCTCGAGCCATGGCCACCGCATTAGCCAACAGATCTGGAGCCCGACGCCACTCCGGATTTGGACCCGCGGCCGACACCCACGCGTGAGCCGCCGGAGGGCCCGTGTGCGCCGCCATGGGACCTTCTGATGTGACCATGCCACGGTCAATTCAAGTTGCTCCAAATTACAATCCAAATATCACCAACATTAGCACTAGCACAAGTCTTTGATGGACTGGTTACAAATAAACGAGCAGAGAAACAACGATAAGAGGTGAATGCATGACTTTGTGAACTCTATTATAATATTATTAAGAGTTATATACTACCTAATTTGTGTACATTGATATTGTTCAGGTTCACAAAGAAGGATAACAAGAACACACAAAGAGTGAACTATAGAGAAGAACCAAGTTCAAGTCTATAAGAGTTTCTTGTATGACAAGCTTAAATTCCCACCAGAGCCATATTGCATATTTAGGCTAGGAAGCTTTCACACAATTGTTGCTTGTCATTGCATTGAGTGTTATCAACCTTTATGACCCTTATGAGAGACTTGTCATGCTTTTAAAATTAAGATCCACACACTCCACCTCATATGCACTATTCTACCCAAGAGTAGGCGCAAAAACATGCCATTCCATCCACCAAAAAATATTCTGCTCCTACACTTGGAGTAGACACCAAAAATATCCATCCACCAAAAGACATGCTCCAGAGTTTCTTGCCATCTCTCGAAATATTTTGTGCCAGAGGAGAGATGTGAGCTATGCAAAAGAAAGAAAAGAAAAAGGGGAGTTGAAAAAATGGACAAGTATCTAATAGAGAAAAAAATAAAAATAAATAGATATTCAATACCCATCCCCCTAAAGAAAAAAGGAAGAGAGAAAAGATATCTCGCATCCCTGGCAAGGTTTCAATGTCTCAAAAGAGAGATCCATTTGAGCATGGTAGAATTAGGTTCATTACCTTTCCACCACATACCCATCATATTCTACACACATGTACATCTTGATTTGATTGTATGACTCGTTTCTTTTTGGATCCCTTATTTGACTTCATAATACATGCTTTGCAAGTATGCTTATGTATGCTATCTTCACACCTATGAGCTCCACATAAGTCTTAGATGTAGGTTGAGATAAAGGCACTAGCTTCATTGCCTTGGTGAGGAATCCAAAAATACCACATACTTGAGAGACTTGAGAGTTTCATACAATAAAACTCTGAGCTTTATTTTGAAAATCCATAAAACTCTAGAAACTTGGTTGAACAAAAGAACTTGAGACATAGTTCTTGTCTTGATCTTTCTGTCTTTCAACTGCTCATGACCCAAAGAGAAGGATGTTAAGCTCCACGGTTCAAGGTAATATGGGTAAGTGTCAAAGTTAGAACGGTTTACTCTAACTTTACAGGAGAATTTCTATCTAGATGCATGTGTGCTCTTGAGAAGTTTGATATTGTAGCAACTCCTGATCCATTTGAAGAGTGTAGTTTGCTAAGGGACTAGCAAAGGTTAAGCTTGGGGAGTTGTTGACGGCTGTAAATTACCAAATCTATAGGTCAACCAAACACCAAGAGGGTACAATTGAGATCACCAACATAGGAATAGGGGTTACACTAACCGAATTCCACGAGTTTTGGTGTTTTACGGTTTCTGTAGGTGAATATCAGAAAAGATGCAATCCCAGAACATATCGGAGCATAGAATGCACAAATGGACAGCACGGCAACACAAGAACATTCTAGAAGAGACTAGAAGGCAGTGCACCGAAGGGGAGGCTAAGCGGGCATAGGGTGGGACCGGTCGGTCCCACCCTAGACCGGTCGGCCTACCCAGGGGCCCATTCTCGGCTCGCTTCGCCCAGATTGCTCCACTGCCTTTGAGGAGAAATCTCAGCCGTCCACCGAAGTCGGTTTGATCCGATGGCTCACGTTCACCCTACCGGGCTATAAAAGAACGGCAGGACCCCCGGGAGGAGAGCCCAAGAAACCCTAATTCATTATTTCCTCTCTCAGAGAGAGCAAAGAGTTCCATCCTCAGAGAATTAGATTAGAACTCCAATACTTCAAGTTCTAGTTAGGCATTAGCTAGCAAGATTTAAGTAGAGTTGAGCTACACTTAGGATTCTGGAGTCGTCATCCGGAGGCTGGTATAGCTTTGTATCCCTCTTTTCATTATGACTTTGTTCTTAATTATTATGTTTCAGTTTATTAAGTTCCTAGTTTATTCTAGTGTTTTGTTTGATATAGCATTGCTTGATGATTGTTGACACTTCTAACGTCGTTACTAGAAATAGAGATAAATCACTATCCCCGGCAACGGCGCTAAAAATGCTTGTTGGTATTTCTTATGCACAATTAAAATATGAAGGATTCCACAAGCGCACAGAATTACCATTGTAGCATTTTACCGGGAGTATTCCAGGTATCGTTATTCATACTTTACCACTGGGAAACAATGGTTAAAGACATTGATAGTTCACCATCACGTATCTACTAACTAGTATACCAACTAGACCTAAGCAGGGGTAAGTGGTAAATGATAAGAGTTATGCATAATGTCACACACAAAGGAGAATACTATAATATATGTATAGTCAACTAACTTGAGAGGCCAACGGGAGAGTTAAAGGTTCCTATGTACTTCTCTATTACTCGGGTTCTATTCTAGTTGATACTAGAACGCAACTAATGCATGGGTAAGTATAGCACACACAATAGCACTTCAGAGCAGCAGTACCTTTCCAACTCTCAAATACATGAGAAAGAAGTAGTTGGGGAATGCTGCCAAAAGCTCTACGAAACACCAACTCTGACATGGTGGAATACGAAGGCCACATAGAGCTGTCACCCCTATGGGCTACCGTAACTAACCATAAGAATTGGGCGCAACCTTAGGTAACCTAAAGCCTAGACACCATGTCTACACTATCGATTACTACTCTAGCCAATATAATAACTAGAGCACCTAATACAGGCGGAGATTCTATGCTAAGATGCAATAACTACACTAACCATACAAATAAGGCATAGAAGTAAATAGAGAAGATAAATATACTAAAGAATAAGTCTTGAAAAGATAAGATACAGAGATATACTAGACCTCCAAGGCTCCACGACAAGATCCGGAATGAAGCCTCTCAACCCTAGCTCTCAAGTTACTAAACTATTACATTGAAGAGTCTAGCCCTAATCTCCCTGGTGTGTTGATCTCCATGAGAGTATGATCCTCAAAGAGACGCCTCTCAAATGGATCCCAATGAATAATGAATTAAGGTTTCATGGGGAGTCTCTCCCCCTGGGGTCTGGGGCTGCTTTTATAGCCTCGAGCGATGATCGTGAGCCATCGGATCAAACCGACTTTGGCGGATGGCTGAGATTGAAACCCCAAGGCGGTGGAGTAACCTAGGCGAAGCGGGCCGCGAACGGGCTAGGGCCCAGGCCGGACGGTCTAGGGCCAGACCGGCCGGTCTTGCCTAGTGGCCATTGGCCCTCCGCTTCGGCGTGGTGTCTTCTAGCCTCTTCTAGAATCTTTCTGCGTTGCCATGGCATCCAATTTCATGTTCTATGTTCTGATAAACTCCTAGGATTGCATCTTTTCCAGTTTACACCTGTAGAAATAGTGAAACACCAAAACTCATGGAATTCTATCAGTGCAAACCCTATATCTACTTTGGTGATCGCAATTGCATCCTTTTCCATGGCTAGTGGACGGTTAAATTCATACATTAATGACCGTCAACAATGATGAACTATCTCATATGATCATAAAGCGCTTAGCTCATTACTCGAGTGGGTTAAGCGGTCAATATTATGTAAGCATGGAACTTAGATATTATCTACCTATGAATGCACCTTGTAGGCCGGGTTTGGTGGTAGATCGTGGGTGTGACAATCCTGTTGATTACTATGTATTCCGCCCCCCCATTTATAAGACTAGCAAAACATGGTTGCGAAGGAGGAGCATCCTATGTTCACAAACCTCCCTAGTGATGTTCCATGTGGGTACTTGTTGACACTTATTAATGTCTAATCTCTATTATAAATTATCCTTGCATTACATATGAATATCTACTAGAATAGGGTTATTACTAATAAATTCTATAAGTTTTGGTGAAATGAATATTTTCCAGGGAATTATCTAGAAAAGCTTTAAAGAGGGATTAGAGTGCATAAGGAAACGATCGCCATTTGAACGTGGGAAGGATCTAGAAGACACTTGAAGCAACGGGACCCGTAGACTCTGCCAGGTGGGGCCGGTTGGCCCCATACCTGCGCCGAGCGGCGCCCCCCCTCTAGGGTTTGGCGCCGTCTTCTGGAAGCTTCCTCCACCGCCTCCGAGGAGTCATCTCAACCCTTGGTTAAGTCGGTTTGATCCAACGATACATATTCATCCCACTAGGCTATAAATAAAGGGTCAGGCCCCTGAAGGGCCAGATCAAGAGCTGAAGTGCCTGAAGCGTTAGATAGATATCCATTAGATCTAGGCCAGCAATCAAGATAGAGATTAGAGAGATAGAGTAGAAGAGTAGAGATTCGGAGGAGTCGGCTGTCGGAGCTTCTTCGTAGTCAGATAAATGCGGATTCGACTCTCTCATCCGAGCTGCATTCTGAGGTACTTTTGTATTCAACATTCTGATTCAAGTAAGCAATTGTTCTTATTCGTTCTTAGGTTTGCAACTCATATAGAGTGCTTTGATCTCGGTAGCTCCTAGGTTGAAGTAGTAACTCGTAGTGTAGACGTTGTGTCTAGACTATGATTACTTGTGAATGTCCCCTGATTTGCTGGATAGTGGTAGCTCGTGAAGGTGACTTTATAGCTTCGTTGATTCCTCTATTGTCCACTTCCCACTGATAGGATCGATAGGCATATAGGTTCTTGGTAGGAGAGAACTCTAATTTCTGCTCTTATTCAGGTTACTGCCCAGTTAGAACGATATTATTCAAAGCTTACCGGTTATCAGAACTAGATAGTCATTAGCTATTTCCTCACTCTTAATATTCTCTGAATTGATTGTGCCATTAGATTAAGAACTATAGACTTAGTCATTATCACTACTATTCCTTTAGGTTCGACATTAAAACTGGGTTAACCTTGATGAAGTGCTAATCAAGTATATATCCGTAAGCGCCTTGCGGATAATCGATAATAATAATAATATAGGGTATAGTTAATTTATACCAACAAGCATTTCTGGCGTTGTTCTTTGGGGAACGGTTTGCTGATTTTGACTTTAGTTTATCTTAATCTACTATTATACTTTGACCTTTTTAAAAAATATATGGAACCCATATCCCAATTTTTATATCAATACGGAGCACCATCGGGATCGTACCTCTAGCCGAAAGAATCATCTAAACCTATTACATCATCTGGCTATGAGCTACGCCCAAGATTAATTAAATTAGTTCAGAAACACAATTTTTCTAGTAATTGTAGCGAAAACCCCTATTCCCATTTAATCGATTTTGAGCGGACATGTTCATGTCTAAGTATTAAGGGTATGGCTAATGAAACCGTAAGATGGAAACTCTTTCCGTTTTCACTAATGTGACAAAGGCTAAGAAATAGTGTAGTCATCATGTTGGGAGTAGTCAAGGAGATTAGGAAGTATTGCGTGCAAATTTTTGTCTTAAATTTTTCCCTATTGAGAAAGTTTAGGTCTTAATGATAAAAAATAAAGAATACCTTAATTTGGCCACGGGTGGAGCATTTATGCATATTACTTCTAAGCATGCTAAAACTATTCTTACTAATATCTTTGATGATCTTCCTGAAGAAAAAGAAGAGTTGTTAGAAGAAAAATATTTATTAGCTGAAAATAAACTTTTACCCGATTCAAATAAACCCTAAGAATCTAGAAATTTTAAAAATTCAAATCTTTCATATCCTGCTGATTTAAAATTTCTTAGAGAAGCAACAAGAGAATTAATTTTTGTTTTGGGTGAGAGTGGTTGATAGAATCTGAGCTTTCACATGAAGTAATTCGCCTTGATTCTTCTACTATCACTATGAAATTGCAAATAGATACATATCCGTTTGATGCTTTTTATAACCCAGTTGTAGAAGTCAATATCATGTCTCATACATTTGCTGAAAAATTCTTGAAAGATATACCATTAATTTCTACAAATAAATTATTAAAAAATCATTCAGGACATATTATTCCTAGTTTAAGAGTTTTATGTGCACTTCCTATTGTTATTAACGAATTCTGAATTTTGCTAAATTTTTACATTTTTAATGTTTGGGATTTTAATGTAATGATTGGATTACCAATAAGAAAACTTATTCAAAAAGGTCACAATGGTAAATTAAATATTAAATTTGGAAAAGTATTCAGTTTCTCGGTGCCTATAACTTATGTATTAAAAGCTAAAGTAGAGCCCCTTCCTGAAGTAGATCCAATAGAAGAGGTTAAGGTTGTGTCATTTGAAGAATTTATTGAACCTAATTTAGAAGATGATACTCAGTTCTTCATTAATGAAGAGGAGGAGGACCCTATCGATCCTGAACCTCTTGATGAACTACTAGAGCCACCTAAGCCTCCTATTGAGCTTAAACCACTATCTTCTGGTCTTAAGTATATTTTTCTAAATAATGGTCAAAATTCCTCTGTGATTATAAATGATAAACTCTGTGATGAAGAATCTTCTAGATTAATAACTATTTTAGAAAAACATCATGGTGCTTTTGGTTATTCACTCCAAGACCTTAAGGGGATTAGCCCTGTTTTGTGCACCCATCGTATTCCAACCAACCCAGAAATTACACCTTCTAGAGAATCCCAACGTAGGCTTCATAATGCGATGAGGGAAGTTGTTAAGAAAGAGGTCTTAAAACTTTTGCATGTAGGAATTATATATCCTGTGCCGCATAGTGAGTGGGTAAGCCCTGTTCAAGTTGTACCAAAAAAAGGTGGAATGACAGTCGTTCAAAACAATAAGAATGAATCAATACCCCAGAGAACTGTCACTGGATGGCAAATATGTATAGGTTATAGGAAACTCAATAAAGCAACAAAAAAAGATCATTTCCGCTACCCTTCATTGATGAGATGTTAGAGCGTTTGGCCAATCATTCTTTTTTTGTTTTCTTGATGGTTATTCAGGTTATCATCAAATTTCTATCCACCTTGATGATCCAAGCAAAATCACTTTTACATGTCCTTATGGAACTTATGCTTATCATAGAATGTCGTTTGGATTATGTAATGCACCCGCTTCTTTTCAAAGATGTATGATGTCTATATTCTCGATATGATACAAGAAATCATGGAAGTTTTTATGGATGATTTTTCAGTTTATGGAAAAACTTTTGATGATTGTCTAGAAAATCTAGATAAGGTTTTACAAAGATGTGAAGAAAAGCATTTAGTCCTCAATTGGGAAAAATATCACTTTATGGTTAGAGAGGTATAGAGGTAGACAAGGCTAAAGTTGAAGTAATTGAACAGCTACCTCCACCTATTAATATAAAAAAGAATCCGAAGTTTTCTTGGTCATTGTGGTTTTTATCGTAGATTTATATGAGATTTTTCACATATTGCTAGACCACCGACTAGACTTTTAGCTAAGGATGTGCCTTTTGAATTTGATGATGCATGTTTAGAATCTTTTAGTATTCTTAAGAAAGCACTTATATCGATGCGATTCATTCAACCTCCGATTGGTACGTACCTTTTGAAATTATGTGTGATGCTAGTGATTATCTTTGTAGGAGCAGTTTTAGGACAAACAAAAGGTAAAACGCATCATGCAATTGCTTATGCTAGCAAAACTATGATAGAAGCGCAATTAAACTATGCAACAACTAAAAAAGAACTCTTAGCTGTTATCTTTGCTATTGATAAATTTAAATCTTACTTAGTTGGAGCTAAAGTAATTGTTTACACCGATCATCTTTGCTCTTAAATATTTGCTCACTAAGAAAGATGTTAAACCTCGCTTGATAAGATAGATTTTTCTGCTTCAAGAATTTGATTTGGAAATAAAGGATAGAAAAAGAATAGAAAATCCTGTTGCTAATCATTTGTCTAGGATGCATTTCAAGGAACCTTTGGAACTACCTATTAATGACTCATTAAGAGATGATATGTTGTTTAAAATGACCAAGTCAGACCCTTGGTACGCGAATATTGTCAACTTTATGGTTGCAGGTTACGTACCACCAGGGGAAAAAAAAAAGAAGCTTATTTATAAAAGTCATCTCCACATATGGGATCCACCATACCTCTTTAGAATTTGTTTAGATGGGCTACTCAGAAGATGTGTACCAGTAGAAGAAGGCATGCAGATCATTCAGAAATACCATTCATCACCATATAGAGGTCATTACGGGGCATTCCGCACTCATGCAAAGATCTGACAGAGTGGTTTCTTTTGGCCAACCATGTATGAAGACACTAAAGATTTTCTCTGGAGATGTGGATCATGTCAGAGGCATGGGAATATCAATGCTAGAGATGCTATGCCACTCACCAACAATCTTCAGATAAAGCTCTTTGATGTCTAGATAATTGATTACATGAGACCATTTGTAAAATCAAAAAATTATGAATACATTTTGATGGCAGTTGATTATGTATCCAAGTGGGTAGAAGCTATACCATGCAAAAATGCTGATTCAAAACACTCAAATAAGATGTTTGAAGAGGTTATATTTCCAAAATTTAGGACACCTAGGATGGTTATTAGTGATGGAAGAACACATTTCACTGATAAGCCCGCTGCCGTCGCCATCGCCGCCCCCTCCCCCTCCCCCTTCACCGTCGATGATGCTTCTACGTCCTGATCGTCGTCCCTGGTGCGAATCTGGGAGATCATGGGATCGTCCTCAGATTTGGCCACTCGGCTGGAATTCGATACTGGACTTGAATTCCAAGATGAAGTTCGTCGCCTCTTCAGATCGCCGGTACACCACCCCCACCCGTCCCCAGCTGGATCTTTCTTCCTCCTAGTCACTTTCCGGCGGCATTTGTTTCGCCTGACGGAAGACTCTGTTGCCCTTGCTCTCCAAGCTTGTTTGGGAGGTCGAGCTCTAGATTTTCATGTCAAATTCTTGAGTAACAACCACTTTCGCTTTTCGGTGTTCTCGAAACAAGTTGGTTTTCATGTTTACAAGCTTCGCCGTGTGGTCAGTTCTTCCTTTGATCTGTACTTCCATCTTTGGAACAATGGTACACCCCATTGGGAGCGTGAGAAACGCATCTGGGAAGAAGAACAGGAGAAGGAATGGACCAAAGTCCTTTCCAAGAGTTCCAAAAAGGCAGCAGCCAAACGTGCTGCTCAGGTGCAGAAAAAAGTGAGATTTGCCAAGCCTTTGATCCAGCAGCCCAATATGGAAAAGTCTACGATCAATATTCAGTTTGGTTCTTTCTCCTGTCTGGTTGATCCCTCGATTCCTGATTTTGAGTTGAATGGTTCTGAGGTAATGCATGTTCCTCGTCACGCCGAGATCCAACAGCCGTGCATGCAGCAGTGCGACATTCCCGCCGTCAGTAAAGGGGATCCTCCTCTTTTGGGGGCGCCTATTCAAAATTCGAATTTGAAACCCCCCCTGTGTATCCGGTGTTCCAGCCCTGCCCACCCCACTGCAAAGTGCCCGAGCAGACTTCATTGTTGGGCCTGTCACAACTTGGGTCATAACAGAGAGGCTTGCAGGTCGACTCGATCTAGCTATGTTTGGAAGCCCAAGCCCAGCACTGAATTGCATAGTACACTCGCCAGGCCCAATTTAGTATGGCAGCCAAGAATTCAACGCCCAATTAGCTCTGATAAGGGAAGACCCCTTGAGTCAGGTGCAAAAATTTCGGACGATTCGCCATCCCATACACCTGAACAGAACCAATCTATTGATTGCTCTCGCCCCTCTTCGCCAACGCCGCCGCAGCAAAGCATCCCCGAACAAAACCCAAGCACCGGCGAGTCGATCGAAGGTAGAACCGCCATGGCTAACTTCCCTGTTAACCCACAACCCTTCCTCGTCGCCGTCCTTCAAGTGAATCATGGCTGGAACAGGCCGGCTCGTGGCCGGGTTGCACTGGGAGGCGAAGCAACAAGGGAACATGAGGACTATGCAATAGTCACCATCAACCCAATGCCGGAGGAGGTCAATCAGCTCCGCCCCACTCTCACTTTGGTGCGAAACTTCCTCCAGCATGATCAAGGTGTGCACATTGTCACTGCTCATCTTTCACCATTAGGTCTTGGTCTCATCAAGTTAAGAAACGACATGGAGAGAGAACAGTTAGTCAGAAATTCACCTTTCCACCTCGGTCAGCATATTATTCATGTGATCAGGCATGATGAAGGCATCAATGCCAGATCTTGCACCTATACTCGTATCTGTTGGTTGATGTTTTTAGCTTTCCCCTTAGACTACCAGAAGGACCTTTTCATTCGTGCAGCTGTTGCTCCCTATGGTAGACTACTGGAATGGTACAGAGATGAAAACAAATCCAGAATCCTAGCTCAGGTTCTTGTCCTCGGCCACGACGAGTTCGAAGCTTTGATTGTGTCGAGAGCTAGTGTGGTCGGAGGTATGGGTCGATCCCGGTCTGTTCCTGTTTACATCCTAAATGGCCACTTCCCTGATGCCTTCCCAGCTGATGAAGACCCAGTTCCCTTTGATGGAGAACCACATCCAGAGCATGCCCCAGTCGTTCTTGGTGCTAACCATTTGCAACCCAACTGGCAGAATGAACTGCAGGGAGCTGCAGCAAATTTGGGCTTCTTTGGTGGTAACCCTCATCCAAATCCAAAGACATATTGGGCATCAGCAGCTAGTCCAGGAACAGCATCACCGGCCAGATCAACCAAAGAAGCAACCAATTCAGGATCCCATGGACATAGAAGAAGATGAAGAGGAGAATGGATGGCCTGCTTGGAACCCAGCTGTCTTTGCGGCTGATATTGGACAGGGAGTCCCACACCACCCAGAAAACCCACAGGACTTCTTGGACCTTGAACTCTCAGGCTCCTCTATGCACTTTCTACGAGGAGATGGCCCAGACATCTCTTTAGATCAAGTGTTTCAGTCTATCCCCAGTGATGACAGCTCATCGTCCAGTGATGCAACCTCAGAGTTGATTGAAGAACGTGCCCGGTTTGAAGCAGCCAGGAGCCGCTGTGCAAACATCTTGATCTTTGGAAGAAAGGGATTGCCTGGAGACATCTTTGTACGAGTCACTGATTCGGTGATCTCTGTCCTAGAAGGCCCCATCTCCATACCAGCACCCTTCACATCTAGTACCCAAAAGTCAGACAATGCAATTACAGGCATGGAAATTGTTACCTGGAAGCCCTTGGCTCGTGACATCCTAGCTCTGCAGCTTTGGCCCCTTGTTCAAGAATTCTGTCGTACACCAGCTGTTATTCCTGAAGCCGCACCTGTCATCTTACTAAAAGATGCACAAACTGAAGCTATGGCAGAAAATGAAATTATGGCAGTACAAGACAACATGATAGATCAGAATGGAGAAGACATGCCAGATTCTGGCCCAATATCCTTTGAATTTCAAACACAAGATAGAGAGCCCATATCAGCAGCAAGCCAGAAAAGAGGTCGTGGAAGGCCCAGAAAGACTCTGTCCCTCCCAGCTCCATCACTGAATTCAGGACCAATTGTAGTGCCTCAGTCAGACGCAGCTCAAGAGTCAGTAAAGGCAAAGATGGCTACCATACCCCCACTGTCATGCTTCAAGAAGGGCCCTCAAAAAAGAGAAATAGACTTGGTGCTGTCTTAATTGATGAGTCTACAGGAATGGTTGGTCCAATCCCAATGGAAATCCTGCAAGATTGGGGAGTTAAATGTGGCATAGCTCCTGAGGAGCTAAGCCAAGAGGCGCTGATGCAGGTGCCACACACCAACCTGTCTACAAATGAAGACCGTGCAACATAATCTCTTGTGGGTGGCTGCGTCCCCCTATGTGTTTTGCTTTCCTTTTTTGATTATGCTTTTCAAAGCTCGTCCCCATCAGTTAGCCTATCGCACTGTGTGCCTTTTCATATTTAAGAGTGGGTTCTCTTGTCAGAATGATCTATGTCAGTCTTTGTGTCATCCTTTGGATCAGGACCAAAACTTTCTAATGAATCGATCATTATGTCAGAGTACTATCAAGGCTCTCAGCCACTTATTGTATGATCTCCTTTGTGCCTCAGTGTGTTCACTATCCTTTTGTGATGCCCTGACTACGCTAGTCGTAGCAGATTTACGTCCCCCCGATCCCGTTCCCAATGAATAGCAAGAATTGGCATATACTGTGTTGGAATATAAGAGGCATCAATGGGTCTGATAAATGGGACGCCATACGAGATAAAATTGAGGAAAGTGCCTGCTCAGTTTTCTGCCTTCAAGAAACAAAGAAAGAGCACTTTGACCAACAGTTTATTAGAAAGTTTGCACCAAGACGATTTGATAATTATGACTTTATCCCATCCTTGGGCGCTTCGGGTGGCATTCTCATAGGATGGAATAGCTCTCAGTTTGCTGGTCAAGTCATTGACAAACAACCATTTGGCATCACCATTGCTTTCACCTCTAATCAGAACATGGACTCTTGGCGCCTGACTACTGTGTATGGACCATGTATAGAGCCGGCCAGATCAGAATTCATCAACTGGTTCAAGAATCACCACATCCAGGACTCTGACAACTGGCTTTTCATAGGAGACTTTAATTTCTACAGATCATTACAGAACCGTAATAAACCGGGTGGCAACCTAGCAGATACCTTCATCTTCAATGATGCAATTGGGCATCTTGGTCTGATCGAGCTCCAACTGAAAGGAAGAGCGTTCACTTGGAGTAATATGCAGAATGATCCATTACTAGAACAACTCGATTGGTTCTTTACCTCTGCTAATTGGACTGTAGAGTTCCCAGATACTGAAGTCTTACCAATGGCAAAAATTACTTCGGATCACATCCCCTGCAAGATTAGCATTGGCACTAAAATTCCACGCTCCAGTATCTTCCGTTTTGAGAACTACTGGGTACAGCATGCAGGCTTCTTGGAAACTGTACAGAACCAGTGGAACCAGCCATTACTAGTATCCTCAGCTAGTAGAAATATCTCGGCAAAATTCAAGAGGCTCCGGACTACTCTGAAGACATGGAGTAGAAGTCTATCCAACCTCTCCCTCTTGATCGAGAATTGCAACAAGGTCATCCTATTCATTGACAACTTGGAAGATAAACGAAAACTCTACTACACAGAAAGCAATCTCAGGCTGCTCGTTAAAAACCAATTAGTCATACTCCTACGATACAAGAATGCCTACTGGAAGAAGCGATATACAGTAAATAGAATAAAATTTGGTGATGAGTGTACTAAATTTTTTCATGCAATGGCGACAATCTCACATAGAAGAAATTCCATTCCCCAGCTTCTGAATGAAGGCCAATGGGTTCAAGATCATGAAGGAAAGGCTGGGATCCTCTGGAATGCTTTCAAGAAACGAATGGGAGTCTCCACAAATCCTGTCATGGTCTTTGATCTTCAGTCTCTCATTACTGCAGTCCCAGGCTTGGAATACTTAGCCCTTCCTTTCCAACAGCAGGAGATTGATGACACTGTCAAAAGGATGCCAAATGATAAGGCCCCGGGACCTGATGGATTCAACGGCCTGTTCATGAAAACATGCTGGCAGGTTATAAAAAATGATTTTTACAACCTCTGTGCAGAATTCTACAACGGATCAATCAACCTTGAATGCATCAACAACTCATATATCACCCTTGTGCCTAAAGTCAGCAACCCTGAAACAGCAAGTGATTTCAGACCCATCTCGCTGTTGAACATTAGCCTCAAGCTGCTCACTAAAATCCTAGCTGATAGACTGCAATCAGTTATTCTCAAGCTCATCCACAGTAACCAATATGGATTCATCCGCACACGTACCATTCAGGACTGTTTGGGTTGGAGTTTTGAATATATCCACCAATGCCACCAATCGAGGAGAGAAGCCATCATCCTAAAATTAGACTTTGAGAAGGCCTTCGACACAATAGAACACCCCACAATTCTCCAAATGTTGCAGCAACTTGGATTTCAGCGCTGGATCATGTGGATTAGCTCCATCTTATCCTCCGGCTCTTCTTCAGTTCTTACGAATGGAGTTCCCGGAAAATTCTTCCCTTTGCAAGAGAGGTGTTCGCGGGGGATCCGCTGTCACCATTGCTCTTTGTGATTGCTGCAGAGCTATTACAGATATTAGTAAACGAGCAGCTAGTCAAGGACTATTAGGAGCCCCCATCCCGCATGCTTTGAAGATGAGTTCCGATAATACAAGACGCAGACGACACGCTCCTTATTCTTCAAAGCGGATGCCAAACAATTGATCTTCCTAAGGGCTTTGTTAAATAGTTATGAAACTGCCTCGGGGCTCGTGAGTAAATTTCAGTAAATCGCAGATGATCCCAATTAATGTGTCGGCCACAGAGGATACAAAGCAGCCTAGCCAACACATTTGGTTGCCAGGTCGGCTCTCTCCCATTCACATACCCGGGCCTCCCAATGGGAACCACCAAGCCAAGAATCGATGATTTGTCGCCAATCATGGATAGAGTGGAACGGCGTCCGTCGGCATGCTCCACTTGGTTATCATACAGGCCGCCCAGTAAATGCTTGAACTCGCAATTACACCCATAGTCACATACACCCTCGTACTATCAAGGTACCAAAAGGCTTTATTGAAAACATTGATCGAGCACGCAAACAGTGTCTATGGAGGGGAAGTGATGAGACTGCAAAAGGAGGCAATCTTGTAGCTTGGCAAACGGTTATGCAACCAAAGGACAAGGGTGGTCTAGGTGTTATAAACCTAAAGCTACAAAATGATGCGCTGCTGATCAAACAAAGCGCACAAATTCTATAATAGAGTAGACACCCCCGGGTCAGGCTAGTTTGGAACAAATATTATGAAGGAAAAGTTCCACATGAATGCAGAGAACTGGGATCCTTTTCGGTGGCGCGATATCATGCGCCTCAACACCATTTACTGAGACGGATTGCAAGATGCTCACTTGGGAACGGCTCCTCGATATCATTCGGAATGACTGTGGGCTGATTCAATCTTATCTGTCCGGTTTCCAAGGCTGCATTCCTTTTCAAAAGGTAATACCATTTCAGTGCAAAGCCTCTTTGTGCGGCAAAGGTGCGGAAGACATCTTTTTTCCTGCCGCTGTCCAGCCAAGCACATGATGAATTGCAGGCCCTACAGAATCAATTAGAGCAGGTTGAATATGATGATAGTGTCACAGACACATGGACACCAATCTGGGGAACCAATTATTCATCTAGGCGTTTTTATGCGCATGTGTTCAGCAATGTGGATGCCCATCCTCTCTACAAGGCAGTTTGGATAGCAAGTTGCATACCCAGGATTAAATTTTTTGCATGGCTGATCTTGGTGGGACAGATTAAACACAAAGACCATGCTTCGAAGGAGGCATATAAACATCCAAGGTGATGCACTCGTGTACTACGCAATACGGGAGCCGAAGAAGATATCGACCACCTGTTTTTTCGGTGCCCGTTTGCTAACCGGTGTTGGAGTACCATCAATTTCACGGGACATAAGTATTCCAATGCCCGGCCCTGAGTACAGCATGTAATGCACAAAACCAAGAGTTCTATCTTTGAAGCTGCCCCGATTGCTGCACGGGAACTTTGGAAGGTTCGCAATGATAAAGTCTTCGAGAGAAGAGATCACATGTAATTGATGTGTGGCTCGCTAATTTTAAGAACCAATGTTTAGTTCAATCTGTAAGATTCAAGGCAGATCTTAGATCCTCCTTACGCTATTGGTTAGATGCCATTAGCTAATTATGGTTTGTAACCCCCAAATTCTGTTTTTTAATTAATTAAAAGTTTTATCTTTGTGGGGATCTCCCCCCCACGGTCTTGCGTCAAAAAAAGAAGTTTCACTTATACTTACAAGCTCATAGAATACGTCACAATGTTGCTACTCCATATCATCCTCAGACAAGTGGCCAGGCAGAAACATCAAACAAACAGATCAAGAATATTCTTCAAAAAACAGTAAATGAAATGGGGACTACATGGAAGGATCAGTTACCTGAAGCACTTTGGGCATATCGTACAGCCTACAAGACACCCTTAGGCATGTCACCATACCAGCTAGTATATGGTAAGACCTGTCATTTACCAGTGGAATTAGAGCATAAGGCTCACTGGGCTATCAAGAGATGGAACATGGACTTTAAAGCCGCTGGAGAAAAGAGAAAAATGCAACTATCAGAATTAGAAGAATGGAGAGAAAAAACTTATCATAATTCAAAGATCTATAAAGAAAGAATAAAAAGATGGCATGATAAGAGGATCAAGAAGATGAAGTTTACACCAGAAGATAAGGTATTACTTTTTAATTCCAGGGTTAAAATATTCAGGCTTGGAAAATTGCGAACCAAATGGGAAGGTCCATTTACTGTTGTGAATTCATCACCGCATAGAGCGGTAACTCTACAATCGCACGAAGGTATGTTATTCAAGGTAAATGGACACTGACTTAAACTTTTTCTAGAACCATTTGATTCAGGAGTTGTTGACAAATTGGATTTTATCCAATTACCAACTTATTAGTCCTATTATTATCTGTTACAAAAACTATCGCACACTGCAACCAACAAAAAGTAGTTAGAGACCGAAGGCACCACAAGCAAGGCCACCCCAAAGGGCTGCCTGGTAGGGCCGGTCGGTGCCCTATAGGGTCTGGATGGAGCCCCCTGCCCCCTCTCATCCCGACTCTCGTTCTCTTGTCCTTCTACACTCTTTCTAAGCATATTCACGTATAATCCCATTGTGTGTGGATATTCTTTCGTACGAACCCTATAGAACCTAGATTTGTCCTCATCCTATCTCCTGAAAACCTATATAAATATGCACCTAGACCTCCCTCAATTGTATCCCATAAACATTCACCTCTCTCCTCTAGTGAAATTCTCCAGTTTAGATCTAGCAGCAATGGTGGATAAGGCGATCGTCTCCTACGGCGCGGACTTCGACAACATCCCAAGTGATGACTCGAAGGCACTTGTCCTTGCGCAGTCGAAGCCTCCTGCCATCGTACCACCGAAGCATGTTGCTACGGTACCTCAGCAACACGAACAAGCCTACTACGTGCAAGCCCAGTCTGCTCTACCATCGCCACCTACACAGCTGCTGCTAGAAGACGGTACCAAGGGGAAGCAGATTGCTATTCCCCAAGGCACCCCTCTTTTTCCACCTAGGGACAACGAACGACTCTTATCGGTCAAGACCGATAAGAACGGGACGTTGGTATGTGCGAAGTACACCATTGCTCATCCTGTTGTCAGAGGAGTTCATGCACGACCAAGCCAAGTTTGCTACACCGAGTTCATACCACCTCCACCCAAGAGACTGAGAGCTACCCAAGAGATAGAGAGCTGCATCAGCATTAGCACTAGAAAAAGGTCCTAAACAGCCTCAACTCTCTCTACGAATTCTCAGTGAAAGGATTGAAGGCCTCTCTAACTCTATTAAAGGCTTAGACAAAACTGACGATCTAAGGACTAAGATGATGGGCGACATGGCTAAACAGATAGAAATTAATATCAAGTTAATCCGCAGTCTCAAGCGTGACAAAGATAAGCTTGAAGCAGGGATCGAGAAGCTGAAGGAAGAAATCGAGGGAGGGTAACATTAAAATTGCCCTAGTTATCTATGTAATAAGGCACAAGTACGCTAGGTTAAAATTAGTTGATTAAGTCTTTTGGGTCATATATTTTATTAGGACAAAGCCTAATGAGCTAGGGCGTCGTTAGCTCAGTCGTTAAAGCGTCTATCCAGTTACCTATTATTACCACCATAATGAATAAAGTGCCTTATCTTTTATTAATATTAATCTTTTAGTATTTCTTTATCTACTCTATTCTCTATTTTTGGTGTGTGTATGTCTCCACATGTTGCGCAGAACAAGATATAGGAAAACAAGTGTGGGGGAGACACATCAAGACCACGGAACTAAATTCACTGAGAAAATTACATAATTTGAAAAATAACCAAACCAGGACCACGCACGGCGAAGTGGGCCCCAAGGGGCCACACAGGCACGCCGCCCGGCGCCCTACCTGGGCTGGCCGGGCGCCCTACTTCCCCCTTCGCCTCCTCGTCTCGATCACGGTCACGTTTCAGCCCAACACGGTATAATTGCATATATTCAACTTTCATTTGTATCCGAATTAAAACTCCACATATTAAATGCTTTTAAAGGATGATAAAACTATTTAATTCATGACTTAAAAATAAATTGTATAACACTTTTCCAGAGGTTATAACTACTGTTGGAAACTATTTATAGGAACCCCATGATCGCTTAAGTTGTTGTGGAACATGATCTCGTAGAATAATGAGAACTCAATTCCTGATGTTTTATCATTGGAGATTTTATTTTGAGGAAAATTAAAATAAATTATCTACACTTCTCCTTTGTGGTAAAAACTATGTCCTACCAGAGCCATATATAGGATAGAAACTTTCTACATATATTACTTGTCTTTGCATTGAGTTTGGTCAACCTCTGTGATCCATTGAAGAACTTTGTCATATTTTCAAATTAAGTGCCACTTCCACAAAGGCATTACTCTAATCTGAGTAATAGCAATTTATTCCACTAAGTAAATGCTCAATGTTTCATTAGAATCTCTCTGTTTGTCAAATTTAAAAGAGATAAAAAAAAGAAGATAGCTCATACTCACTAGAAACCCAATTGTCTAAAAGGAGAGATTTATATTTCCAAGCAGCAAGGTAGAATTAGGTTCCACTTTATTTCACCAAATAAAGCTTGATTCGACTATATGCCTCATTTCTCTGTGGATCCTTTGTTAGACTTTTTACAATATATGCAATGCAAGTATGAATTCATATCTGTACCTACCTAAAGATCCACATAAGCTTTTTAGAAGTAGGATAAAAGAAAGGCAATATCATGTCTATGCCCTGGAAAGGATACAAAAATACCAAATATATCAGTGATTCGAGAGTACTACAAAAGGATAAGGTCAAGCTAAGTTTTATTTGCAAAATTTACTTACTCTCCAACAGACGTGATTAAAGGAAAAGAGTGATCTGTTTCAGGCTATTCTGTTTCCCAACCACTCAAAGATTCATGGTAGACACTTTGAATTTTACAGTACATGATAACTAGAATTTCGCAAATACATGATAACTAGACTAGTTCTATACAATTTATTCTCAAGTTATGCTTTAATGTTTTATTCTCTCTAATCTAAATAAGTTAAAACCAACCTTTTCCTTGGGATGAGTAAAAACCTAAGTGTGGGGGTAATTGTTGACACTTATTAATGTCTAATCTCTATTATCAATTATCCTTGCATTACATATGAATATCTACTAGAATAGGGTTATTACTGATAAATTCCACGAGTTTGAGTGAAATGAATATTTTCTAGGGAATTATCTAGAAAAGCTTTAAAGAGGGATTGGAGTGCATAATTATCATGAAACTTAACCGCAAAGGAAACGATCGCCATTTGGACGTGGGAAGGATCTAGAAGACACCTAAAGCAACGGGACCCGTAGACTGTGTGTTGACGGTGGATAACATCAACTTTTATTAGAACTTTAGACATGAAAGGAGATGTGAATACACACAAGTCTAGGGTTTTAACTAACAATTTCCATGAGTTTTGCATATTCTATATTTTCCAGGGATTATTTCAGAAAAGCTTAAAAGAGGGATTAAAGTGCATAATTATCATGAAACTTAACCGCGACGGTAAAGGACGTTATTGGACTTGGAAAGAATCTAGAAGACACCCCGGCGGGACCCTTGAGAGGAGGGGTGGGGGCTGGCCGGCCCCACCATGGTGCCGGGCGGCGCCCCCCTCTAGGGTTTGGCTGCCCCCTTCTAGAAGCTTCCTCCACCGCCTCTCCTGATGCATCTTGGCCCTTGGTTAAGTCGGTTTGATCCTGCGGCACACGTTCATCCCACCGGGCTATAAATAAAGGGGCAGACATGCTCCCTGGAGACACACCATCATTATTCATCAAGGCCTCAAGCCTTCAAGCATCAAGAAGCCCTCTAGTTCATCAAGAGCCTTCTAGTTCATAGTTCTAGTTTAGTTAGATTAGAAGTAGAGGAGATCTAGTTCTTCATCGGGATCTAGAGCCCCCGCGTGCATGGGAGGAGCTTGAGGAGTTCGGTATAGTTCTAGTTCTTTCTTTCTTACTGTATTCTTCATTATGATTAGGGAGATTTTATTCTTAATAGATCATATGTTCTTAATTGTAATAGTCATTGTCTACTTTGATTATATGTTTAGTATAGTTGGTTTGATCTTATTGAATTCATGTAATTGCTCATAGAGCGTTTATCTAAACAATCGTTGGGTAGATGGTAGACAATATGTAGACGTAGTGTCTAGGTATTCTGTTTATCTGTGAGTGCACCCTGATGTGCCGGGTCGTGTGGTAGTCCGCGCAGGTGACAGCTGCGTTGGTTCCTCTGTAGTCCATCCCCCATACGTAGGCAAGCAGGCGCGGTCGCGAAGTTGGGTGATGACTCTGTTTCACATCCTTCCTAGTTGATGCCCTTTACATGTGATCATGACATAGGACTAATCTAACGATGATTACTGGGTGTAATTGCACTTAGAGTATGCATTGATGTAGTTATAGAATTACCTTAGATAGTTATCTCCTTAGTTTATCCATTGGCTAGCTATGATTATGACTAGAAGTGCTCTGATGTTTATCTATATTTATGATGTTTGATTATGCTTATCACTCATATTTATCTATATTTATCTTGTGACCTCTGCCTGTTATGAGTAGAGTAGATGACATTGGTAATATCACTTATTCGTTGTATATAATTCATTATCAATATAATAGATTAGAGTTTATTACAAGCTTTCCCAGTGGTATAAATATAAATCGACAACCTGGTAGAACTCCCTAGGTAAAATGCTACAATGGTATAATTATCTCTCTCGCTTGCAAAACCAATTCTAGTTTATATCTATATTTTGCCTAGTTATATTGAATGATACATATATATATATATATAAACCTATGTTTATTCCTTAGCATAAATAATTTGAGATGACAACTGGATTCATGCTTAGGAATACTGGTGATAGATAAGTGCCTAGATGCTAATGACAAGTTAATTTAATAATATGTGTTTCTAATCTTGTTAATTAGTAATGATGTTAGAAATACCAACAAGCATTTTTTGGCGCCGTTGCCGGGGAAGGCACAATAAACTTAGAAAATATATATATAATGGATAAGGTTATATTACCAATCAATCTCTAACTCAAACAGGTACACCCTTGTTTTTTTATCATTTGGTTATCTTATGCAGGGTGATGAATGAATGGTTTTTCTCTTCCAAAGAACTTCACTGACGATCTAGAGAAACTCCTTAGAAAGAAGTTTGTAGAAGCAAGGGACAAATTTGAGTCACCATCAAGAACACCCATTGCTGCTCAAGCTAGCTCTTTGGAGGAGCCAGCTCCAACACTGGAAGAAGAAATAGAAGAAGAAATAGAAGAACAAGTAGAAGAACAAGCAGAAGAGCAATTAGGAGAAAACCTAGCTCCTGTGTTTGAAGACATGGCTGAGAAGACACTGCGCGAGTTCTCTGCCCAACAACAGCAAACATCCATACTGGACCATCAGTCAACACTGGAGAGAATGGATTTGAACTCAAGCCTGCTCTTATCACCATGGTTCAAGCAAGTAAATTCATTGGAAAAGCTCATGAAGATGCAAGTGCAACTTACAACACTTTCTGGAGATCTGCAGCACCTTCACGATCAGAGGAGTACCAAGAGATGCTATTTTACTCCGTCTTTTCCCATTCTCACTATTGGGGAAAGCTAAGCAATGGTTCTACATCAATAAAGACAAGAACACTACATGGGACCTGTGCTCAACCACTTTTCTGGTAAAATTCTTTCCTATAGGCAAGACGAATGCTCTGTGTGGGAAAATTGCAAGTTTTCAACAGCAACATAACGAATAATTCACTGAAGCATGGGAAAGATTCCAAAACTACATTGAAGATTGTCCTCATCATGGGATAGAGGAGTGGCTATTAATGCAGACCTTCTACCATGGGCTTATCTCGAGTACCCGTGAGTCTATTGATGCTGCAGTAGGAGGAGCTTTCCTGTCATTTAAGCTCTTAGATGCTAAAGCACTTGTTGAGCAGATGACCTCAAATTCAAGCTGTAATGAAGAACGTGCTCAACCTCGCAAGAGAGGAGGAGGTATCCATCATCTCAAGGAAACTGACATGGTCACTGCCAAGCTAGATCTCATAATAAAGAAGCTTGACATAGAGAAGAAGGAAGTCATGCACATTGATGATTCCCATATGACATGTGAAGAATGTGGAGACTATGGGCATTCAGCTGTCAACTGCCCTGCACTGCAAGAGGATGTGAACTTCATCAATAACAACACCTACTATCGTCCTCAGCAAAACCAAGGATGGAATCAGCAACCTCGACAAGGTAATTACCAAGATAATAACCAAGGTAAAAATAATTTTAATAATTACAATCTTCCACCATTAAGAGACTTAGTTGCTGGTCAATCTAAATTGTTAGATCAAATGTCTAGAAAGGTAGCCTCGAATGATAAAGCATTAGAAAACATTAATACCAGAATGGATACCTTTGCTTTACGCTATAAAGAATCAAAGACAGACTTTAATAAAATATTAGAATCACAATTAGCTCAGTTAGCTGCTACTGTTCCTCCATTTGATAAAGGTAAGATTTCAGGCTAGTCGGAAGATTTAGAAACTGCTAATCTTGTTAATATTCACAATACAACCCAATATCATATTGAGCCTGCAGATGTACAATGGATTGACCACTCTCTACCTGAGAAGATGGGAGACCCTGAAAGGCCTGTCATTCCTATCGCTACAGGATGTTACAATTTTCTAGAGGCTATCTGTGACTTTAGCGCTAGTGTCAATATTATGCCCAAGGTAATTTATGAGAAAATATTAAGCGATCCCTTATTGTATACAAATATACGTTTGTAGCTTACAGATCAGTCTATTTGCTACCATGAGGGAGTACTAGAAGAGGTCATCATCAGAGTGGGACAATCATACATCCCAGTTGATTTCGTGGTCATGGAGATAGGAGTAGATGAGAAGGCATCCATAATTTTGGGCAGACCATTCCTGTGCACAACTAAAGCTATCATCTACGCGGAACATGCCAAGATCATCCTATCCATTAAGGACAAGAAGGAAAGATTCGCGTTCAAGAACCGCATCCGGAAAGCTCCTGCAGCCTCAAAGCAATTTCATCAACGAGAAGAGCAACTACAGCAAACAGTGCCTAAGAAGAGAAGCAATAGAAACAATAGAAGATGGAGGAAGATCAAGCATGCACCTGAAGAAACCGCTTAACTAATTACTGCTCTCAATATAGAAAATGATCATATACTACCCAAACCATTCCCAACAAAGAGAGGTGATCCAGGTATACCAATCATTGAATGTACAATCAAAGACACCACTTTTGCCAACACCGGATCGGGCTGCAACATAATGTCCAAACAGGTATACGATGATTTATTTAATAATTTACCTCTATGCCCAACATATATCTAGTTGCAGATGGCAGATCAATCGCTAAGATTCCCTGAAGGTATGGTCAAAGACATCATGGTAAGAATTCAAGATAAATACATACCCACAGATTTTCTAGTTCTTGATATGCAGGGAGACGATGAATCCCTGATCCTTCTGGGAAGACCATTTCTTTACACAGCCAATGCTATCATCTACATCGGGTCTAGACAGATCCACTTCAACCTACCCACTGGAAAGGTACGCTGTCAATTTAGAACACTTGTTAACTATGAGCAGATCAGGATGCAACGCAACTGGAGAAGACACTAAGATCGCCATCAGGCTGTCTAGCCTCACTGTGGATGGGAAGAATTTCCTGGCAAGATTGTGAAGTATGAAGACTGCTACAAGGAGCAAGAAGAGAACATACAAGCACCACTTATTTGGAGTGAGTGAGAAGCAAAAGCCGAAAGGATGGACCAGGTCGCTAAGGCAGAAAAAGAAGAGATCCTAGCACAACTAGAAAAGTAGGAGAAGGAAAATAAAACTAAAGAGCTGGAGCAAAAAAAAAAGAGAAGCAGAAGAAACAGAAATGAGATCAGAGGGGAAAGAAGAAACACCTATTATACCGCCGCGAAATGGGGAATTGACTGAGGTAACCTCAGACAATGAACCTACTAAGTAAGTATCCTCCTTTATCTAAGTCCTATCGGCAAACTTTAAATTCCGTACCCGAGCCATAAGGTTAGAATGGTAGTTATCTAATTAAGTTAATATCCATTAGTACTATTATTTTTAAACATATGTAGTAGCACATTTATGTTTGCACATTAAATATAAAAACAACAAAACTATTTCTTTGCTTTATTTATTGCACCACAAATACTGAAGCCCCATGTAAATAAACTTATGATAACTCTGTAGAAATATTTCTTTGTGGTGACATAAAATATATATATATATATACCATTCATATTTATTTCCTGCATTATAAAAAAAGAGAAAATTCAAAAAAAGACATGGAATCCTGCTAAAATTCATCAACCTAAAAATTTGCTCATAAAGATAATCAATTACTCTTCGGCTGATTGCTAACCCATTATTAAATTCGAGCCTTGAGATTTGGTTTCCCTTTTTGTGGAGTATAATTATGCAGGAACAACATTATGACAAGGAGAGAGTCTATCAGTGGCAACTACTAGGGCTGCTACTGGTTAGCTCGCTCTGAGGGACATCTACATCAAGTATTGCAAACATCTAGCTTGGGGGAGGAGCATCCCCTAGTTATCAGGTAACTATACTTAGGTGATTATTGAGTCTATTTTATACAATCATAAAAATACCAAAAATATGTGGGCACATGAAGGTCCATGAGTCATAGTGTCCTTTGTTAGTCCATTAAATGATAATAATAAAAAGGCGTATAATTATCTAAAAACCAAATAAATATTCAGTTATGTATTAGAGTATATTTAAGACAGTCCAGGCTAAAGCTAATTAAAAACTTGATGAACATTAAAATTTTACCGTGGAGATGATGAATAGTAGCTCTGTTGTCATTCTTATCAAGTACCTAGTTGCCAAACTTAGATTCTCATGAGTTTTAAACATTGCTATTTTAATTCGAGAATTTACTCTGAACCTGAAACCTGTGGAGGCATAGACTTCTTATTTGAGTCTAGGTAGCTGATTGATATGATTCATGAAGGCTGAGCCGCTATTTATCTTATTCCTAGTATTATTAAGTTCTTGAGGTTTATTTTGAAAATTTAAAATCTATATGATGAGCTCTTGTATGACAAGTGAGAATTCCTACCAAAGCCAGAAATGATATCTTTAGAGATAGGAAAACTTTCCACATTGAATCTACTTGCTTTGCATTGAGTTCCGATCAACTTTGTGTCGTATACCTTATGAGAGTCTTGTCATGCTTTTTAAAACTAAGATCACTTGCACACTCCGGTTTACATATGCATTGTTCCTACCTTGGGAGTAATCACAATCATTCACATATTTTTCATCCATGTTCATCATGAAAATGTTTTTCTCCTACACTGGGAGTAAACACCAAATATATATATACCCCCATAGGGTAACCCCTATTATAAATGCTCTAAGTCCTCACTTTGTTATCTCTCCGATCATTTATTATATTCAAAGGATGCATGTGGCTATTAAAAATAAAATTAAAAAAATAATAATAAATAAATATTAATAAAGATAGCCCATGTTTTTCCCGAGAAAAGTTCTAAGTTTCAAGAGAGGGAGTTAGCTTCAAAGAGCAAAAAGTAGAATTAGAATTAGCCACAAATATCAAATATACATCTATCCACCGTATTCCATACACATGCACATCTTGGTTTGATTGTATGCCTCGATTCTCTATGGATCCATTAGTTGACTTTATAATATATGCATTACAAGTATGCCTATCCTTGTTGTTGCCATTCCTATGAGCTCTACTATATATACCCTTAGCTGTAGGAGGCATAACATCATTAATGCCTTGAGAGAGAACCATAAATACCACATACATTGAGGGACTTGAGGGTGTCATACAATTAAGCTCTGAGTTTTATTATGAAAACCTATAAAAACTCCGGAATATGGGTATTACAAAGGATTTGAGACATAGTGCTTAACCTGATTGTTCAGTCTTTCAATTGCTCAAGATTTATGCAAGAGCTATTAAGCCCCATAGTTAAAGGTAAAATGGGTAAGTTTAAAGGTTAGAACAGAACTGTCTAATCTAGAGGAGAATTTTTGCTTGAAAGCATGTGTACTTGAGAAGTATAACAACATTGTAACAACTCCTGATCCAAATATGATAGAAATTAGGCTTAGCTTGTTTGCCATGGGACTGGCAAAAGGTAAGCTTGGGGAGTTGTTGACGGTGGATAACATCAACTTTTATTAGAACTTTAGACATGAAAGGAGATGTGAATGCACACTAGTCTAGGGTTTTAACTAACAATTTTCATGAGTTTTGCACATTCTATATTTTTTAGGGATTATTTTAGAAAAGCTTAAAAGAGGGATTAAAGTGCATAATTATCACGAAACTTAACCGCAACGGTAAAGGACGTTATCCGACTTGGGAAGGATCTAGAAGACACCCGAAGCAGCGAAACCCACAGAGGAGGACAGGTGGGGCCTGCCGGCCCCACCATGGCGCCGGGCGACGCCCCCTTCTAGGGTTTGGCTGTCCCCTTCTGGAAGCTTTCTCCACCGCCTCTCCTGATGCATCTCGGCCCTTGGTTAAGTCGGTTTGATCCTGCGGCACACGTTCATCCCACCGGGCTATAAATAAAGGGCAGACCTCCTCCCTAGAGACACACCATCATTATTCATCAAGGCCTCAAGCCTTCAAGCATCAAGAAGCCCTCTAGTTCATCAAAAGCCTTCTAGTTCATAGTTCTAGTTTAGTTAGATTAGAAGTAGAGGAGATCTAGTTCTTCATCGGGATCTGGAGCTCCCGGCGTCTATCTGGAGCGCAGGAGTTCGGTATAGTTTTAGTTCTTTCTTTCTTTTTGTATTCTTCATTATGATGAGGGAGACTTTATTCTTAATAGATCATATGTTCTTAATTGCAATAGTCATTGTCTACTTTGATTATATATTTAGTATAGTTGGTTTGATCTTATTGAATTCATGTAATTGCTCGTATAGCGTTTATCCAAACGATCGTTGGATAGATGGTAGACAATATGTAGACGTGGTATCTAGGTATTCTATTTATCTGTGAGTGCACCCTAATGTGCCAGATCATGTGGTAGTCTGTGTAACACCCCGGGTGTTAGTCACTGGCTTAGCAACGAGATTGGACTTAAGCTATATATGGTGAGTAGTGATAATAAACTTTCTTTTATGTGTCCCACATCACTATCTATCTATAGTGGTCACTGGGGAAGTTTTGTGAAGTTTAGAATCAAGTAGCCACATGAAATGTTATGTCGTTGCTTGAAATGCCTCGTGAAGTAAATGAGGCTATGGGATATCAACCAAGCCATGCCATTGTTGCCCAAACAACTCTAATTGAACTTGTTGACAAAAGTTATGAAGGGTTTGTGTTGAGCAAATGTCAAGAAAATACTCAAAAGTGGCTAAATCCCTAGTTTAAAGCTTTATCAAGTTGTTGTGTTGACCTATAGAAAAGTATAGGTTCTACTCACATTCTGGAGATGGACCTTAAATAAAAGTTGAAGCTTAAGTTCTATACAATAAACTTTATTTAAGGACTTAGTCATGATTCAGCTTGCAACCATGTCAACCAAGAGCTCGAAGTTTGAATCTGCTGCAGTTTCAGCACTAGAATTTATTCTAAGTCTGAAAAGCTGTGTCGGCCGCGTTGACATCCCGCGTTCTCCAATTTTAGTTAAACAACTTGAGTTGGACCCAAAATAGAAGTTGGAGGTAATTACTTAAGGAAGAGCATATCAAAATATGACATTCATTCGGCTCAGCTTGACAAGGTTTGACGATCATTCTTAACTGTTGTCAATACGCTGACACTATCAGATTGGAGCCTTTTTATCTGTAAATCTATTCACTACATGGCCGAACACCCTTAACAGAAAATGTAGAGTAAAGTGTATGCTTCAACTTTGCTTTTGGGCGTTAGGTTCAAATCAGCCCGCAAACGGCCCAAATCAGCCTCCAACGATGCACCCGCCAGCTATTCGATGGTGGGCCCCAAAGGGACACGCGCTGGCCATGCACCAGAGCGCGCTCCTCCATTGCCGACGCGCGTCCACCTCTCTGCTCCATCCCTGCACCTCCAAATGTGGACGCCGAGCCTCCTGGCATCCTCCTCCACGCTTTCTCTCACCCTCTCTTGCTTCTCGCTCGCCCCCTGGCCGCTCCAGGGCGTCGCCATGACCGCTGCCGCCATGGCCGAGTAGAGCTCGAGTCGCTGATACTGCTGCTACAAGCGCTGCTCCTCCTCTTCCTCCGCGGCGCAGCCCAGCCACCACCAGCAGTCTCCGCAGCCGCATCACCACACCCTAGCCGCGAAGGTCGCCGGTGCCGGCATGCCGTTGCCCCTGCTCGCCTCCTCGCCGCGGGCGCACGTGGCCAGGACGCCACGGGCCATCCCCGGCCGGGGCTTGAGCCTCCTGCGGCCGCGCCCTGCAGCAGGCAGGCCTCGGCGACCCTTCTGCTCGCCCCCGTCACCAGAACTCGGCCCCTCCGACGACCTCGGCCGGCCCCGACCTTCTTCCGTTTCGCTCGGCCTCTGTTCTCCGTAAGGAAGAAGAAGAAGGGAGTCAATCGCAAATAGAAGCTCTTTTGTGGTTTTTTATGCAAAGTCCATGACTCATTGATACAGTGTCGCACAGTACTTTGTCCTTATTTGATTCGTAAGATCTGCAGGGTCCCCGGTGCAAAGTGCTTGTCTCATATGGTTTAATGTTTTCTTTTTCTAGAAAATGACTGAAACTTCTATAATTCGTAGTAAATTGCATAAAATTCGTAAAATAGCAAATGAGGACTTTTTGGAATCCTTGTGAGTAGATCTATCCAGTGGTATGATAATACTGCATGTTTTAATAGAAAGTTTGTGCAGTAAAACTTAATCTTTGTTATCTGGGGTTTGTTGTTGCTAAATTCATATCTACTGTTGTGGTGCTCCATTTGAGGTGAAATTTTTGTGGTAGCCTACTGGTGATATGTGTGTACTGTGATAAAAATTTGAGCTTCATTGCATGCAGTTTGATTGAGTTATTGATTTATCTTGGTAATGTCTAGTGAATGGTTTTAATTGATTTATAATTTAAATAAAAATGTAAAAATAGAAAATATGGTTACAATAGCTTTGAATAATATTGTAGTGACCTGAGAAACTCTAACATGGTCATGCACTTACAGAAAATATTGAGTTTTAGATTTATCTTGCTCTCACATGGTTAATGGCTGTAGCAATTTGTTTTTTTATGAAGGATGCTATACTTATTAAAATGCTATGAAATTTGAATAGTAGACTTTTGGGAGTATATGTGAGCTACTGTAATTTTCTTAGAATTTACTGTACACTTTTGATATGTGTTCCATATATGCTCCTTATTCCACCTAGTTATATAAATAAATAGAAAAGTGCATAATAATAATTTATTTGAGCTTGGTCATCATGTTTTCTGGTGTTTGTTTAATATACTCTAACTGTTGGTAACATTGGTTTTGCTCAAATTAATGTTTGAAACATAAGTGAAATATTATTTGCTCTATTTATTCAATTTGGAGGCTTTCTGGATAGTTTCTAGAACTTTGATGATTTCACCTTGATAATTATGTTTTCTATGAAACTTGTCTATAACAAATTTCTAGATAACTTATATATCTAGCTTGTGCTAAATTTTCATAGTCATAGCCTTTATAGTTTGTGAGTTGTGGCTGTGTAATGTTCAGTTTCAGAAATGGCTTCTCTCTGGAATTTCTAGACCTGATCCTATACATGTGTAATTTTGACATACTAAACTTGTGAATCATGCTTTGATGATTAAAGATGAATTATAGGCAATTTCATAAGCTTTCCAGATTGTCTTGTTGCAAGTCATTTGGAGTTGTATAACTCTAGATATGATTTAATTACTCAGCTACTGCGTGTATGTCCAGAAATTGATAATTCTAGTTCTAGTGGTTTACTTTGTATGTTGATTAGTGTGGCTCATGTCTTTGATGTTGGTTAACTTAATGCACCTGAGAGCTTGTGATATCAGTGTCATATTTGATATGCTTGTTATCTATATGTTTGGCATGATTGCGAATAGCTTGCTCTCTAATGTGCTCTTGTCATCTAGTGGACTTTATTCTTGTATTGCTTACATTATGAGATTCATCGTCTATTGCACTTCTATGTGTTCATACATATGCATTGTGCATGTCATCTAGGTACGTTAGATGAAGTACATGATGGATGAGATGTTGGGGTCAAACCCAAAGATGGTGTTTGGTGGACATATCCCGAAGACGGAAGGACCCGGAGTGCACGCATGGAGTGGAGATGTTCCACAAGTTGGTGCAAGCTAACTTGACCGACTTTGGGTCATATTCCGTGCAAGCCCCGAGCATTCTAAGTCTCCCACCCTTTTATAAAATGCAATTGAGTACTTTATATTGTTTATTGCATTAAGTTATAGGAGTTGGTTGGAAACACTTGCTGCATATATATCCTCTCCTTGTCCAAGCAAATTATACCTTGAATCCTATTTAAGTTCAGAAATCGAGATAAATGCTTAGCCATGCTTAGACCGGTAGAAGTCGGGTGATTCTCTCGTCATCCGCGAGATATAGGTTGTTACTTCTCTGGTCACGGTTGGCTATATGTGCTATCGTGGAAAAGAACCAAGTGTTAAAATAAAAGAAGACCGGCGGGGGACAAGTGGACCCCGCCTCGAAGTCGATTAAGGACCGGACGCGTTGTTTCACTCTTGGTCATGTTGAACGCAGCCCAACACATAGTTGGCCCGGCCCTGTGTGCCAAGTGGCCGCATGGCTTCGGTAGCTCAACTCAAGACGGAACGCGGGCGGCGGTTGGGCAATTCGCCGGATAGCGGCATACTAGACCAAGGGCAAGCATGTATAAGCTGCCCCGGCGTCGTCCTTGGGTTAGCATGGCTTGAACATCCCGGCTATCCGACTTTCCGGTTTTGCCGACGTGATAACCGGCCCGAGCCTGAGTTGTACCAAGAGTAACCTAAGACGACCCTAGCTAGGTCTGTCTGGGTGTGTGTTGGGAATACCCCCTGAGCTCAGTTGAAATCGATTCGAATCGCCGTCTCTCCCGGATAGTGAGAACTTGACCTTGCCTGGCATCGTAGAACTCACTAAATAATGATGGTTCTAATATTGATGATGATCATGATGATGGTAATGTTGATAGCTGGAATAAACCTGATATGGTTATTAATGTTTGTATATAATCATCAAGTGATTGCTTAGCACAAAGGTGCTAATCTAGATGAATGGTTGATTAATAATAATCTCTTTGCTAGCATAATAAAATAATGCTCTCATATAATATGCTTTTATGCAAAATATTGTCAAGCTAGCCCCACCTATATAAAGCCTTGCATACTCCTTGGTGTCACTTTATTTTTGGTTTATGACGGGTAAGTCTAGCTGAGTACATTCTCGTACTCAGGGTTTATTCCCACTTGTTGCAGGTTGTGATGTATCATGATTACTGCAAAAATTTAGATGGCTCCTACCATAGCGGTGGGGTATGATCATGGGCATGATCCTTCTTATCTCTTGTCTCTATTGCTTTTGTTGGAATTGACCTTGGTACTGGCATGTATTTAATATTAAATTCAAAGTACCTTGTTTTCGCTACTTTTGAACTTATGTTGTAATAATTATTTTGCACTCTGATGTATATTGAACTACTTGTGAAAAAGATGTAACAAGTGACTTGTTTTGTTGAATCAGTACGATCTTGGCTTATATGTTGGTTGGTTTGAAGTCCTTCGTGATTTCAGTGGACTACCGGGATTATATGGGCTCAAGTGTGAAAATTTAGTCACTTCGGTGATTGTTTTTATACTTGTGCTCTTATAATTTGGACGGTTCTGTTACAGTCTGCGCAGATGATAGCAGCATTGGTTTCTCTGTAGTCCATCCCCCGTATATAGGCAAGGAGGCACAGTCGCGAAGTTGGGAGATGACTCTATTTCACATCCTTCCTAGTTAATGCCCTTTACATGTGATCATGATATAGAACTAATCTAACGATGATTACTAGGTGTAATTGCACTAATTAGAGTATGCATTGATGTAGTATAGAATTACCTTAGATAGTTATCTCCTTAGTTTATCCATTGGCTAGCTATGATTATGACTAGAAAGTGCTCGATGTTTATCTATATTTATGATGCTTGATTATGCTTATCACTCATATTTATCTATATTTATCTTGTGACCTCTGCCTGTCATGAGTAGAGTAGATGACATTGGTAATATCACTTATTCATTATATATAATTCATTATCAATATAATAGATTAGAGTTTATTACAAGCTTTCCCAGTGGTATAAATATAAATCGACAACCTGGTAGAACTCCCTAGGTAAAATGCTACAATAGTATAATTATCTGTCCGCTTGCAGAACTGATTCTAGTTTATATCTATATTTTTTCCTAGTCATATTGAATGATACATATATTTATATAAACCTATATTTATTACTTAGCATATATAATTTGGAATGACGACTGGATTCATGCTTAGGAATACCTTGGTGATAGATAAGTGGCTAGTTGCTAATGACAAGTTAATTTAATACCATGTGTTTCTAATCTCGTTAATTAGTAATGATGTTAGAAATACCAACACTCAACCACGACAACAACCAGCTTGGGGGAAGACATCCCCTAGGTACCCAGGTAAGTGTACCTACGCGATTATTGAGTCAGTCATAAAAATGAAAAATACCAAAAATATGTGAGCACATGAAGGTTCACTATAGTATCATAAGAAAACCTAAAAATACCAAAAATATATGGGCACATGAAGGTCCATGCTTTTTAGAGTCTTTAGAGTCTTATATAGTATGAGTCTTTGAAAAATAAAAAACCAAATAAAAATGTTTGTCTGTCTAGAGTCAATAAAAAGGAAGCTCTTGAGATGATTTGAATTGATGATAAGCTGCTCTGTTACAACACCTCTGAAATGCCTAGAGTCTAGACTAAAGTTTTCCCGAGTTTTAGCTCCAACTGTTTTGACATGAAGATTTGCTCGAGCCCGAAACTTGTGCATTGCGTATGCTTGAACTAAGTCTAGGTACCGATTGATAAGATCGAGAAAGTCCGAGAAATAAGTTATCTATCTTGTTCTAAGTGACACTAGAGTTCTAGAGATTTATCTTTTGAAAAATGCAAAAACATGATGAGTTCCTATATGACAAAGCTTACATTCCCACCAAAGCCAAATATGATAAGATAGGCTAGTTAAACTTCCATAAACATGCCGCTTGTCTTGCATTGAGTTTTATCAACCTTTGTGACCCTGGTGAGAAATTTGTCATACTCTTGAATCAAGATCCACCTCCATATGCACTACTCTACACTGGAGTAGGCGCAACAACATGCCATTCCACATACATCCATTCCAAAAATGTTTCTCTCCTACACTGGGAGAGAACACCAAAAATATTTCCATTAGGTTAGTTACCCAATAAATGCTCTATGTTCCTATTGCTATCTCTCCAAATCCATCAATGCCAAAAGGAGTGTTGTGAGCTATGCAAAAAGATATTTGAAAAGAGAGAGAGAGAGAAAGGGGAGAAGAAACAAAAAATAGACAAGTGTCCTAGTGCTAAAAACAATGGGTACTTAGATGCCCGACTCCCTGAGTAGAATTAGGTTCCACCTTATATCCACCATATCTATCCACCTATACATCTTGATTCGACTGCATGACTTGTTTCTCCATGGATCCATAGTTTGACTTTACAACATGTGCATTGCAAGTTTGCCCTTTCAGTATTATCCTTACCTATGAGCTCCACATAAGCTTTAGTTATAGGATGAAAAGAAAGGCAACCATCATCGCTGCCTTGGTGAGAATCCACAAATACCACATATATTGAGAGACTTGAGAGTGTCATATATGGGAAACTCTGAGTTTTATTTGAAAACCTTTAAAAACTCCAGAATGATAGTTGATCGAAGAGCTTGAGACATAGTACTTAGATGGGATCTTTCTATCTGTCAAGTACTCAAGACCCAAGGAAGAGCTAATAAGCCCCACAGTCAAAGGTAATTGTAACAGAACTATCCAAATTATAAGAGCACAAGCGCAAAACCATCACTGAAGGAATTTAATTCGCTCTTGAGCCCATATAATCCCGGTAGTCCGGAAATCTCGAAGGATTTCAAACCAACAATCATACAAACCAAGATCGAACGCAATCCAATATAACTTACCATCCGTTACATCAGAGTTCACAAATAAGTTCGCAAGTAGCATCACAAACCGAAGTACTTAGTTATTACAACACAAGTTTTGAAGTAGCAAAAGCAACATAGTTTTGAAACCATCAGAGTACACCCACACTGTTCAAATACATGCCAGATTCGTAGTTCATCCCACAAAAGCACATGATAAGATAGTAAATATGATCTTTGCCCGAGATCTAGTCATCATCCCCAGCGGGGTGAAGACATACCTTGCAGAAGCCATTATAGAGAATATCATCTCGCAACAAGAGGGAATAAACCCCCGAGTACGAGAATGTACTCGCCTAGACTTACCTATCATAAACCAGAAATAAATGATACCAAGGATTATGCAAGGCTTACTTTGGTGGAGCTGGCTTGACTCATTTTGCATAAAGACATATGTAGCATTAGAGGAATATATTATTATACTAGCAAGTAGCTTAATACATTGTTAGCCTACCGGGCTAAGTGAGCACCTGTACTAAACAATCACTTTATTATAACAAGCATTAATAGCCATATCCAGTTTAGTACAGCTTTCACCATGATCATTATCAACATTAGAACCATTATTATTTAGTGAGATCTACGAAGCCGGAGGCAATAATCAAGTTCTCACTATCCGGGAGAGATGGTGATTCGAATCGATTCCAACTGAGCTCAGGGGGTATTCCCAACACACACTGAGACAGACCTAGCTAGGGTCGTCTCAGGTTACCCTTGGTACAACTCAGGCACGGGCCTGGTTATCACGTCGGCAAGACCGGAAAGACGGTAGCCAGGATGTTCAAACCATGCTAACCCAAGGACGACGCCAGGATCAGTTAGACATGCTTGCCCTTGGTCTAGTATGCCGCTTCTCGCGAATTGCCCAACCGCCGCCCGTGTTCCTATCTTGAGTTGAGCTACTCGGCTTCACGGTCAGACACTCGGGTCCAGCCAACTATGTGTTGGGCTGCGTTCAACATGGCCAAGAACGGACAACGCTTCCAGTCCTTAAGCGACTCAGATAGGGTCCACTGTCCTTTCCCGGTCCTCTTTTAGATTAACACATGGTCCATTTCCACGATAGCACATATAGCCAACCGTGACCAAAGAAGTAACCACCTATAACTCGCGGGTGACAGAAGATCACCCGACTTCTACCGGTCTAAGCATGGCTAAGCATTTGCATCGATCCTGACCTAAGACATAGGATTCAGGGTATAATATATATACTGGACAAGGATAGGGTAAATGCAGCAAGTATTTCCAATCAACTCCTTTACTTAATGCAATAAATAACATAAAGTACTCAATTGCATTTATAAAAGATGGGAGGCTTAGAATGCTCTGGGGCTTGCCTTTCACAAAGGTGGATGGATCGTGGTTAGGGCACTCAGTTAGCTCTTCTTCTATGACGGAGTTGCTTTCGCCGGCTGGTTCCTCCTGCCTCTCCTCCATCGGGTACTCCTGGTCCAGGCTCCCAAACTCCAGCAGCGTCACCCCCTTCGGCGAACCTATTGAATGCAATGCATAATGAGAATAACGAATGCAAACGATGATCATGCATGAGAATGAATAACAGAAGCAACAGTAAACCCTCCATCTAGGGTGATGAGCTCTATTCAAATCACTTTAATTTACTGAGTATGTGCATATCTCTTCTCTACACAAACCCAAATACTCACCAAGCAAGTCAAGGTACAACTTTTCATCATCAGTTAAAGAATTACAACCTGCACCTAATTAACTTATATGAATTAGCAAGACATCTACAAGATATAACTTCACACACAAGGACAAGCAAACACTTGTAAAGCAATTCAGCATTTCTGACCAACAAACAGCAGTGGCAAAAATCAACTGTAACTTGAGTTCTATAGCTCCAAATGTCATGTAAGAAAACATTCTGGAAAGCTTATGAAGTTGTCTACAACTTCTATTTAGACATCACAGGCAGATTCAGAAACTAGCACAGTCAAATAAACACTTCTTCCAGATCTGTCCAAAAATTCCAGAGAAGAACCCTTTTCTGGAACCTCTCAAGTTATAGCCATAACTCGAAAACTACTCAACTAAATGCTCTCAAATTTTAATAGAAACTAGATAATGAAATTATCTACCACTTTGCTATAGATCACGCCAGAAAACATCATCTAAAGTATGCAAAACCAAAAGTGCTACAAACTGTCCAGAACAGCTTAAATTGGAGAATTAATTATTTACTCATGTTGAGATAAGCAAGTCAAGCTCACCCAACTTAACCAAAAGTTAAAACATGATTAATGATTAACATAAAACATAAGGATCCATCTTAAAACATTTATTAACATTCCCTTTTCATTTAATATAGCTATTTAGGGGCACAAATGAGTACACAGTAGAAGTACCCAGAAAAATCTACAAAAATTACAGTGGACTACTCATAACTCACATAGACCACAGTTCAATTTTCACATCAAAATTCTATGTACAACTTTCTGTAGCAAAAGAACAAGCCACACAAGCTTAAAGAAGGATAATTCACAAACCTATTTTAAAAGTATCAAACAATAGATTTCATAATTTTCCTAGCTTCACCAAACCACAAAGAGACAGTGTGCCAATTTTCACATCAATAGCATGCATATTTATTTTATAACAAAAAGTAATAGGTTCAAAGCATTTAATCAAGATAAATAGCAAACTGCCATGCAAAACATGTTCACATGCCAACCAATATTTTTCCTAGACAGAGCATGTCAAAACAAAGCCAATCCCACTGGTTTCACATTTTTAGCATCAATCAATTAGTAGTTATGCATTTAACCAATTTCCAAGGCATAGAACAAAATAAATACCTCAAAGAAAATCTACTGCAGAACATGCCATGTTTCATATTTTTAATAAAAACTAGACACCTCCAGGAACCTAGCAAAATTGGAATCACACCATTTGGACTTTCCAAGCTCAAGATATGATTATGATTTATTGAAGATATCAGCATTTTCTAGAAAGAAATAAAACGAAAACCTAAACCTAAAACAGATCGACACATGGGGCCCATGGGTCAACGGGCCCACCGGTCAGAGAGACAGAGCGTAGCGGGCGGCGATTGACCAGCCGCCAGCTCGACAATGGTGAGGTCGCCCGGCGGCAAGGGCCCACCGGCGTGATCCCCGCGGCAAGACGCATCCGAAGACCTAACGTATTGCAAGGGGAAGCACGAGGTTAGCTCGTCGCCCGGCAATGGCGGCACGGCGGCGCTACCAAGTGGCGCGCCGGCCGATTCCAGCCACGCCAAGCTTCGACGAGCAGCGCGTCAGCACCAGCAAGGCTTGAGGAAGCTCTGGACTAGGCAAGACGCCCGCATTTCGACAGCAGTGAGCTCGGGCCTCGCACATGGCGGAGCGGCGGTGAGCGCATGGCGGGTGGCGGCGAAGCGCGTTCCGTGAGCCGGAACCCTAATCGGCTCAACCATCAAGGATTTCACCATCTACGTACTCACGGGGACCTGGTACACGCAAAAGGAGAGCGAGAGAGAGTCGGAACAGGACTGGCTGCGGCGAGCTCGAAGCTCGGCGGCGTTCCGGCCATGGCGGAAAACCGTAATGCGGCCTTACCCAAGCTCGAATGAAGGCGATATGTGGTCGCGGAGGAGGATGGAGGGCATGGTGGCGGAGCTGGGCGAGGTTTGAGCGGTGGTGATGCGGTGGCGCTGGCGCTAGACGGCGAAGAACGCAGCGGCGGCGGGAGTCGCTTCTCCTCCCCTTCCTGGCCGAGCGAGAGGGAGAGTAGAGGGAGCGAGGGAGAGAGAGGGGGGGGCGTGCCCCGCAGTGTTGTCGTGGCAACGGCGACTGGCCCGACCTTGCGGGGACTCCGGGCGGCAGACTGAGCACGAGATGGCAGAAGCCCGCCAAACGCCCGCGGGCCGCGCCGTTTTGAATCGCGTGGCGCGCTTCAGCGTCATCGTGCCAACCGACGGCCGATCTTTGGTGATAATTATCTACTAAACCGTGCGTGATTAGCAAAAACTCTATCAAGAAAAGATGTAGCCCTATAGTCAATCTTCAACTTTTATTATAGAGGCTTGAGCTGGTTCGGCTTGGTTTGCAAGACACAAGGCAATGAAGTACCCTAAAAACACACTGAAACCAGTTTCAGACTTAGCCATTTTTTAGAGGCTCAATTCATCACTGATTTCAATAGAAATGTGCAATTTTGAGCACCTTGCACACATTTTCATGGCTTGAGCCCAAAATAAAGTTTGTTCTACATGAAATTCTCTACAACTTTTATTTAGGACTCACTGCCATGCAAAACTCCTAGCTTGCACTTTTGAAATAGTCAAACAAAAGAGGTCTAAAAGGCACACCAAGTCAAACTATCATTTAGGGGCATCATTAGGCAAAATGACCAACATGAACATTGTTCCATTTAGTGTCCTAAGCATAGTTAAGCTACTGTAGAGAACATTTGGCAACATTACATGTCATGACATAGTATCAAGCAAGCAAGACAAGCATAGAATGATCTTTTCATGAGCATATACATAGAATTTGCATATTGACTTGTCATGCACATGCATACATGAGATGATAATGATGATTATGGCCAATTAATGCAAGTGTTTTAGTGAGCCCAACACCAGAGGTGTTACAGCCCTCCCCCCTTAAAGGAATCTCATCCCAAGATTAGGTTCACGTACCATTGTTCGGCAAACGTAGGATACACTTCTCTTAGGTAGTCTTCTCTTTCCCAAGTAGCATCCTAATCACTCTCATTGTTTCAAGTAACTTTATGGAACCGGATCACTCGGTTACGTGTAGCTCTCTCTTTGGTATCAAGAACCTTTACCGGTCAAGCTTCATATGTCAAATCAGATTTCAACTCTACGTCTTGTGCTTCCATTCTTTCTTCCGGTACTTGAAGGCATTTCTTAAGTTGAGAAACATGGAAAACATCGAATATTGCACCCATCTCTGGTGGTAGTTGGATTTTATATGCTACTCTACCCCTTATTGCAAAGATTGGGTAAGGACCCACATATCTTGGGGCCAACTTCCGCTTGACTCCAAATCGTTGTACACCTTTCACGGGGGATACCTTTAGATACACATGGTCACCAACTTCAAACTCAATAGGACGTCTTTCGCTTATACGCATAACTTTTCTCGCCGAGGCGAAAGCGGCTTTAATATGTTGTTGGATTACCCTAACCTTCTCCTCGGCATCCTGGATAAGCTCAATACCATAGTACCATCTCTCACCAGGTTCGACCCAATTCAGCGGTGTCCTACATTTTCTCCCATACAAAGCTTCAAATGGAGCCATCTGGATACTCTCTTGGTAACTATTGTTATATGAGAACTCGGCCAAATGTAACCAGTTCTCCCAAGATCCTCCCGTAGACAGAACACACGATCTCAACAAGTCTTCTAATATTTGATTGACTCTTTCTGTCTGGCCGGAAGTTTGAGGATGGTAGGCAGAACTTCGGAGCCAATGAGTCCCGAGTGCCTGGTGCATATGTTCCCAGAAACGAGCGACAAATTGTGGGCCTCGATCAGATATAATGGTTTTAGGTACACCGTGGAGTCAATAAATCTGAGCCATGTATAACTCGGCGCACTGATGAGGCTTGACCGAGGTACTAACTGGGATAAAATGTGCAGTGCAGTCTTGGTCAAACAATCCACAATTACCCAAATCGAATTGTTCCCTTTTTGTGTTCTAGGCAAACTCGTAATAAAGTCCATGCTAATTTCTTCCCATTTTTAGCTAGGGACAGAGAGAGGTTGGAGTGGGCCTGCAGGCTTAAGATGAACTGCCTTGACTCTACAACAAGTATCACAACGGGCAACAAAGTCAGCAATTTCTAGCTTCATTTTAGTCCACCAAAACCTAGGCCTCAAATCTTCATACATCTTGCTACCGCCCGGATGGATAGAGAAATTGGAAGAATGGGCTTCGGTTAAAATCTGCTTTGCCTAAGCTCTTTGTCTTTGGGTACCACTAAGCGATCATCAAACCACAAGACACCTTTTTCATCCATGCGAAAGTGCGTAGTTGGTTTGGCCTTCATCTTCTTTTTGATATGAAAAATGCCAACATCAGTCTTTTGTGCCTCAATGATCTTGTTCGTAAGAGTAGAACTTAAAGTGATACTATAGAGCACAACAGGATGCATAAGATGTGACAGATGAAAATCTCCTTGAATGGCTGAACTAGAATGAGATTTCTGACTCAAAGCATCAGCAACTACATTGGCCTTTCTAGGATAATAGTGCACTTGCAAGTTGTAATCTTTAATCAACTCGAGCCATCTTCGTTGCCGCATATTCAACTCAGGTTGAGTAAAGATATACTTTAAGCTTTTATGATCAGTATAAATGTGACACACATTACCAAGCAAGTAATGGCTCCAAATTTTCAAAGCATGTACTACTGCAGCCATCTCTAAGTCATGGGTGGGATAGTTGACTTCATGTTTTCGCAGTTAACGGGAAGCATAAGCAATAACTCGCCCGTTCTGCATAAGCACACAACCCAAACCAGTGCCTGACGCATCACAGTAGACATCAAAGGGCTTTTCAATATCTGGTTGAGCTAAGACAGGAGCAGAGGTCAACAGTGTTCGCAAAGTGCGAAACGTGGACTCACATTCCGTTGTCCATACAAACTCTTCACCTTTACGAAGCAACTTGGTCATCGGCTTGGCTATTTTTGAAAAGTCAGGAATAAACCAACGATAATACCCAGCAAGACCAAGGAAACTACGGACTTCAGAAACATAAGTTGGAGCTGTTGACGGTCCTTAATGCCTATTTTATACCATCAACTATTGCTCAATATAACATGATATCAACCATAAAACATAGTTTTAGGGTTTGATTCCAACGAGTTCCACGAGTTGTGTTGTTCTCGATCGTTTTGCAGGTATATCCAATTTTGCACAGAATAAAAGTATCTCAAATAAGGAATTGGACTACACCATTGTGACGGGCTCGTCAAGATGATCGAAACGGACATATCATTTGCTATATTCGGAGTCGAGGTCAAAAGATATCAATTCTACACCGAAACCAACACTAGAAGACTCTAGAAGGCGACTTACCGAAGGTGGGGCCCACCTACTACAGGATGGGGCCGCCCGGCCCCACCCGGGGCCGACCGGGCGCCCTCCGGAGCCTGTTCGGGGCCCGCTTCGATGGGACGGCTGTCGGGGGCCAAACTACCGGCCTGTTAAGCCCCCGGCTAAATAAGATTAAGCAAGCCATATGCGGCCCACGACCGGCCTCTGGCCGGACGGGCGGGCCCGACGCTCCAAGGCCCACTAAAGGCCGTGGCAGAAGCCCACGGGCTAACCGCGCCGTGCGCAGGCGCGCCCCCGGGGACGCACGGCTCCCGCGACCCCCCCGGGGTGCGCGGCCCGCCGACCTGCGAGGCCCTAGAGGACTCCGGGGTCGCGACGACGGGAAGGCCACGGCTCGCCGCGACCCCCTTGGCGTCTTCGCGAAGAAGCCGCTCGGGGCTTGCACCCCACGACTAGGCCACAACCCCGTGACTCGCACAACCGGTCAAGGCCGCGATCGCTCTGTCTGCGCCCAGCGCAGGGCATGGGCGGGGGGCGCCTTGACTACATCGCTGCCTCGGCGCGGGGTATGGGCCTTGAGAATCGGCGCACTGTTAGCGTAGTAGGGCGTGGCCTGGCCCCTTGACCGCACTGTTAGTCAAGGGCAGGGCGTGGCTCGGCGTCTAATCACCCTGCAAACTGACAACCCGGACGACCTGACCGTCACGACCCATCCCCGAACCGTACGGCATCATTAACTCCGGGATAATACTCCAAATGCTGTAATCAACTGTTCAACCTCTCCGTCCACTGTTAAGGCATGGACAAACACTCCGGCGATGCGACCTCACCGGCGACCGGGCCTGATTAACGCGTGCGGCGCAAGGAAGAAGGACGTCTCGACCCCAGGAAGGCAGACGCGCTACTCCACCACTGTCCTTTTTTCTTTTTCTACATGACACGCCCATATCTTCTTCATGTAAGGCCGCTCCCTCCCTTCATCTATAAATGGGAGGGTGAGCCATTCCCTAAAGGGGGGTGGAGAAAAAAGCAAAAACCACCGCTCACACACCACTCACATGCCACGATATTGGCACTCACGCTCAATCAGAGACTTGGGAGACCCTCCCTCTCTCGAAGCGGTTGTAACCCCCACTACGAACCGCCGCTAAGTAACATGATCCTTTCGAACTGCACGTAGGGCCTCACGCCTGAACCAGTATACTTCCCGTGTCCTCTTAGTGAACCATCCGGACATAAACGCGCATCTATAAATTCACTAGTTGGTGCTTTCACGAAACACCGACAATTGGCGCGCCTGGTAGGGGCCTTGCGTGTTTCGTCTCCAAAACCCAAAGATCCGGATGGCCAAATCTAACGATCTTCAGTTCCCTCCGGACACCCATGTCCGATTTGGGAACCTCAACTTTATCAGCGTCGGGGTGGATTACGACATGATGCTCCTCCCCCCGACGCCAACATCGGCGCCATCTCGCGTCGCTCGCCGACTACGCCTCTCGACGACAACCAAGCGCGGCACGGCAACACCAGCAGGTCAGCTCTCTCGGCGTAGGATGCGGGGAAGGGCGCCGCCAAAAAACAGGCGCCCGCCCGCCGCCGGGCGTGGCCCAAGAACGAACCACGACACCTCTCCAACACGCCCCGCGCCCGGCGTCGCCACGGTCACCACCGAACCCGGCGCAAGGACCGGCGGCGGCAACCAGCTCCCGGCATGCGTGACAACGGCGGCGAGTTCCAAGATCCGGAGCCTTTGCTCCACTTCCTCGGCGTCTGCGACTACCTCCTCGGCGACTATGGCGGCGGCGGCGGCGGCGACTACGAACTCACCTGGCCGTAATCCCGGCCCACGATCGGTAGAACTGTAAACTCGCCTCTCGGCTAAATTCCAGCGCCACGTTACACTCATCCCACTTTACTCGCTTTATGTAAACGGTTAAGTTCTCGCATTAAGTCGGCACCACAAGTTTGTACTTAATTACGAAATCAACTCGTGTGTAACAAGGTCCAAAAATAGGACCGGGGTTCGCAGGCCTGCCCGCGAAGGGATCACGGCCGCCCGGACCAACAGAGTGAGGGGCGACCCGAGAAAGAAGCCCGCTAGCGGCCTAATTTCCCGAGCACGCGAAGAGATTAGGGCTTTCTCGGGCCGTGTTCGAGTCCAAGGATGATCTCTGATTCAGAAATTTTTGCAAAAAAGGCATCGAGCCCACGAGCCCGCGGACGGCTTGGGAAAAGTACGAATCAGCTATCTGGATCTATGAGGCTGGTCACGCCGTGCCCCGCAAAGGCCGAGAACCTGGGCCTCACTTGAACTACCCGCTAGCAACTCGCCGGGCTCTGCGCCTCGGCCCAACCGATGGGATGACGCAGCGTTGTCCACCTCCTTCGACCCCACTAAAGGGTCGCGTGGGGAGAAGACTCGACCCCCAGACCGGGCCCATGCAAACGCAGGGGCGCCAGGGGCTCGAGGACAGAAATGTCCGAAACGAAAAATTTAAAATAAATCATGGGGGAAACGCGTACGGCCCCCCTAGAAACGCGCGCACGAATACAACCCCGGAACGAACGAACTTTTTCAACCTCTCAGCACGCGAGGGGTCGATTTCCCAAACAAACCGCTTACGCTCATTTTTTCCCATACGACCGTTCTTGCGTTCTCTCTCTCAATTTTCTAGGTTTATTCGCGAATCGTAGAACGGAAATTGAGCTATTTCATAAAATTAATAAAAGCATTTCATTAATCCGCCCCTTTCTTCCCATTACAAGATTCTGTTTTCAAGAAAAGAAGAAGAAAAAGGGGGGGAGGGGCGAGATCGCCGACCCCAACTACAACTCCCCGGCCAAAAGCTGGTCCACCGGGGAAAGCTCCACGGCGATCCCCGCCGCCTCCTCGTACTCAGGCAGCATGGCGGCGTAGTCCCCCCGGGACTCGCCAGGCGGGAACCCCTCGACGTCGGTCATGTCAATGCCGGATGCGCCCGCCATCGCGGAACGACGACCGCGCCCCGGCGCTGCGCGCCATCGGCGTTGAGCGCAAACTTGCGCCAACTCGAGGCGCTCACGGGCGTTGCCGGGCGGGGGGCGTGGACGAGGTCCGCGTGCTCCGTCCCGGCGGCCGCCATGGCCTCCATCTCCGCCGAGAGCCTCTACAGGTACATAATGAGCAGGCGCCATTAGACACATATCGAGAAAACGCAAAGGCGAGCAAAGAAAGGAAAAACCCTTACGCGGGCGTGGTCCGCCTCACCTCCCGCTGCTGCTTGGCAGCGCAGCCCTCTTCCTCGGCGCCACCACCACCGCCTCGAGGGCGGCGGCGCTCGAGGGCGGCCCGTGCGGAAGCGAAGGGGCAGCAGCGCCACCGCCCCGGTGGGATGGCGAAGTGGGCGCCGCCCCAAGCCGGGACGGTCGGCCGCCCGAAACCGGCGGGGCGTAACCCGCCGATGAAATACGGCAGATCTGGTGACGCCCCCCCCTGCGTGTCCCGGCCATGCACATTGCGGGCCGGGGACCCTACCGACTCCTCCGACCTCGCCACGCTTGCCGGCTCACGCCTCTCCATCTCTAACGAAAAGGCGGGAAGGAAGGGATGGAGGAGGAAAGTGGAGAAACAAGCAGGGGGGCAACGGGAGGCGAGGGGTGAAGGGAGGTCGTGCATCACGACCCCATTTATAGGGGCCGAGGAGACCCCAAGGGCCGCCGCGACCGAGCGGCGGGAAAGTCGCTCGACTTCCCGCTCGACGCCCCGCCTTCTAGCCGCCTGCTGCATTAATCACCGCGTCAGGCCCGAGGCGATGGGGCTATGAACGCACCTCCCCCGGATAAGCCCCGGCGCGGTCTCCGAGGCCAGCTAGGCCGATGCGACCCCTCGGTCCCTCGACGGTCCGGAGGCGCATTATTGCAGGCAGGGTGGAGCGAACCGCCCGAACGCCGAAAGCGCGCCACTACCCCGAAGCGCATGCTTCAGTCTCTGCGGACGTGGTCCACATCTCCAGAGACTCGGGGGCTACACCCGGCGGGTGCGCTCGCGCGTACCCACCGGAAAAATCGCCACAACCCTCCGTCTTCAAGTCCCTGTAGGCGTGTGCTCACACCTGCAAGGATTCGGGGGCTACTGTCGGGGGCCAAACTACCGGCCTGTTAAGCCCCCGGCTAAATAAGATTAAGCAAGCCATATGCGGCCCACGACCGGCCTACGAAAGCCAGACCAGGCGGGCCGACGCTCCAAGGGCCCACTAAAGGCCGCGGAGAAGCCCGCAGGTGAACCGCGCCGTGCTTGGCGCGACCCGGAGGGCGCCGCGGCTCCGGTGACCCCCGAGTGCGCGGCGCGCCACGACCCCTCGCGAGGCCTAGAGGACTCCCAGGAGGCCACGGCTCGCACGACCCCGCGCTGGCGTCTTCACAAAGAAGCCGCTCGGGGCTTGCACCCCACGACTAGGCCACGACCCCGTGACTCGCACAACCGGTCAAGGCCGCGATCGCTCTGTCTGCGCCCCGCGCAGGGCATGGGCGAGGGGCGCCTTGACTACACTGTGCCTCGGCGCAGGGTATGGACGCAGGAATTAGCGGCACTGTTAGCCAGAGCAGGGCGTGGCCTGGCCCTTGACCGCACTGTTAGTCAAGGGCAGGGCGTGGCTCGGCGTCTAATCACCCTGCAAACTGACAGTCCGGATGACCTGACCGTCACGACCCATCCCCGAACCGTACGACATCATTAACTCCGGGATAATGCTCCAAACGCGCTAATCAACTGTTCAACCTCTCCATCCACTATTAAGGCATGGGCAAACACTCCGGCGATGCGACCTCACCGGCGACCGGGCCTGATTAACGCGTGCGGCGCAAGGAAGAAGGACGTCCCGACCCCAGGAAGGCAGACGCGCCACTCCACCACTGTCCTTTTTTCTTTTTCTGCACGACACGCCCATATCTTCTTCATGTAAGGCCGCTCCCTCCCTTCATCTATAGAAGGGAGGGCGAGCCATTCCCTAAAGGGGGGTGGAGAAAAACAGCAAAAACCACCGCTCACACACCACTCACATGCCACGATATTGGCACTCACGCTCAATCAGAGACTTGGGTGACCCTCCCTCTCTCGAACTGGTTGTAACCCCTACTACGAACCGCCGCTAAGTAACACGATCCTTTCGAACTGGACGTAGGGCCTCACGCCTGAACCAGTATACTTCCCGTGTCCTCTTAGCGAACCATCCGGACATAAACGCGCATCTATAAATTCACTAGTTAGTGCTTTCACGAAACACCGACAACGGCCTCCTACCGCCTTAGGGTTTGCATCTCCACCGTTGCCCAAGTCGGTTTGATCCAATGGCGCACGTTCATCCCACAGGGCTATAAATAAAGAGGCAGACCCCCCTCCCTGAGGGCACCACATTATTATGGAGATGTAGAGGCGTCCCTCGAATGGATGACCTCTCATCTCTACAGAATTAGGGCTAGACTTTCCAATGTAGTAGATTAGTTCTAGTTGAGAGTTAGGTAGAGCGGAGCTACGCCTGGGTTCCAGAGGAATCTTCAGAGGAGTCGTCAGAGTTCTGGTATATCTTTGTATCTATTCTTGTAAGACTTATGCTTTAATATATTTTATCTTCTTTATTTACTTTTATGCCTAGCATTTAATTGGTTAGTATAGTTGTTATACTTTGGCATGGGATCTCTGCCTGTATCGGGTGCTCTAGTTATAGATCGTGACTAGAGTAGTAATCGGTAGTGTAGACAGGAGTCTAGGCTATAGGTTACCTGAGGTTGCGCCCAATTCTTACGGTTAGTTGTGGTAGCCCCAGAGGTGATAGCTCTGTTAGGCCTTCGTATTCCACCACGTCGGAGTTGGTGTTTCGTAGAGCTTTTGGCAGCCTTCCCTGACTACCTTCTTCCCAGTCTTATTCGAGAGTTGGAAAGGTACTGCTGCTCCAAAGCGTTATTGTGTGATTGCTTTATCTACCATGAATTAGTTATATAGAACCAAAGTAATAGAGAAGTATTTAGGAACCTTGAGCTCTTCCGTTGTCCTCTCACTTTAGCTATCTACTCTTTTATCATAGAATTCTCCTATGTGTGTCTTATATGCATAATTCCTATCAGCTATCATTTACCCCCTACTTTAGTCTAGTTGGTGTATTAAGTTAGTGGATACATGATGGTGAACTATCAATGTCTTTATCCATTGTTTCCCAGTGGTAAAATATAAATAACGATACGGAATACTCCCGGTAAAATGCTACAATGGTTTTTCTGTGCGCTATGAATCCTTCATATTTTAATTGTGCATAAGAAATACCAACAGGAGCCTTCCAATCCAGGACTTGTTGTACTTTCGAAGGATCTGAAATCCCATTTCCCGAGAGAATATGGCCAAGGAAAGGGACCTCTTTCAACCAAAACTCACATTTACTGAACTTAGCATAGAGTTGATGTTCCCGCAGCCTGGATAATACCACTCTTAGATGCTTAGCGTGGTCTTCTTCATTTTTAGAGTAGACTAAGATATCATCAATGAATACCACAACAAATTTATCTAACTCCGGCATGAACACCGAGTTCATCAGGTACATGAAATGGGCAGGAGCATTCGTCAGACCAAAAGATATGACAAGATACTCGTATAACCCATACCTGGTTGAGAAAGCCGTCTTTTCAATATCTTCAGGACGGATCCAAATCTGATGATACCCCGATCGCAAGTCAATCTTGGAGAATACTTTAGCTCAAGAGAGTTGATCAAACAAGATATCAATCTAGGGCAACGGATATTTATTCTTGATAGTAACTTCATTGAGAGGCCGGTAATCTACACACATACGCAAAGATTGATCTTTCTTCTTTACAAAGATAGCTGGACAACCCCATGGAGAAGAATTAGGACAAATTAAGCCTTGAGTCATCAACTTCTTTAATTCCTCCTTCATTATTGCAAGCTCATTAGGGGGCATCCGATAAGGCCTTCTAGATATGGGTGTGGCACCTGGGATTAAATCTATCTTGAACTCTACATCACGCATAGGTGGTAGACCGGGCAACTCTTCCAGGAAAACATCCGGAAACTCGCATACCACAGGTATGGCTGCAATACTGTCTCTAAGAACAGAATTTGCTATAGAACTTAGATCCGAAAAATTAGGAAGAGGTACTAGAAAAGCTTCTCTTGTACCCGGATCTCGTAACATAACTACTCTAGTGGATGTATCAATAAGGACACCATGATTACTCATCCACCTCATTCCTAATATCACATCTTCTTTAGGTTGGGTAGGATGATAAAGGTTTCACTATACACTCGCCCACCAATATCAAGACGTACACCCTTTACTATCTGGTTGGTAGCTACGGGGTTACCGGCTGCACTAATATTGAATTTACCCTCTTCAAGGTTGATTATCTCCATGTTGTGCTCAGATACAAATATAGGACTCATGAATGAATGCGAAGCACCAGAATCAAAGAGCACAACAGCAGGATGGTGGTCGACTAAGAACTTACCAGCTGTGACTGTCTCACCAGCTGGAATCTCCTCAATGGCAGTATAGTGAACATGCCCTTGACGAGGTGCATTTTGATTTCCCTACTTCTTGGGGTAAGGACAGTTCTTGGACCAATGCCCTAGCTTGCCACAATTCCAGCATGGCATGTTGCTTGGTGGAACACTAGAACGGGGCTGACTAGAAGAGCCCTTAGGCAGGGCAACTGTGAACCTCTGCGAAAGCCAGTCTTGTTTTGAGTCTTCTTCTGTGGTGGATGGTACCGAGTGGGTGCAGTGGGAGGGCGATAAGAAGCCCTTGAGGTCATAGGAGCCTTTGACTGAGATGAGCTAGCATCAAAAGCTCTCTTACGACTCTTAGAAGCGGCATACACTGCATTGCTGTTCTCTTGAGTCAGAGTATCATTGATAAACTCATTAAAAGTGGTGCACTTGCTGGTACTCTGTCTTCATCAACTTAGGACCAAGACCCCGCTTGAAACTGGCAATCTTCTTTGCCTCAGTATCCATAAATTCAGGTGCATACCTAGATAGGTTGTTGAAGTCTTGTAAATACCCAGTCACACTCTTATTGCCTTGGGTCAACTTCATAAACTCATTGTGCTTGATTACCATGAGCCCTGGCGGAATGTAGTGCCCTCGGAAAGCAGTATGAAACTGCTCCTAAGTGATAGGGACATTGGCAGGATAGGTGGTACGATGATGAGCCCACCAAATCCCTGTGGGTCCTTGCAACTGATGCGAAGCATACTCAGCCTTCATTTGCTCAGGCACATTCAACATACGGAATTTCTGTTCCATTGTATTCAGCCACTCATCAGCTTCGAGAGGTTCTTCAGCTTCTTTGAAGATTGGTGGATTAGTGCCCAAGAAATCCCTGAAATCACTGTGTTGCTCAGGGTCATGTTCACGATGTCCACAACGGCCATCATGGTTGGCCAATTCCCGCATAGCATCAGCCAAAGCCCGCTGTCCTTCTGCCAACATAGCCATCAGCTCAGTTGGAGTGGGTGGCGGTGGTGGTGGTGGTGGATCCGCACCAGCACCTCCTCCAGCACTACTAGCACGGGTGTTGTAGCGCGACATCTGCATCACATATCCAAATGAGCATTTAGTGTTGATGTTTGGATAAAATATAGATAATGATTAAATCATGCCAAACTGTATTCATTGGAGAGAAATACATTCATACAATCAAACAGGGCACAATAATTCATTTCCATTCCACAACATCAACCACATAATTGCACAAATGATAGCGAGTCGTGCATCAATTTAACACAAGGTGCAACAATATATTTAGATCACGCTGCGGGAGCGAAACACTTGTCCCAACAAGTCGTCCACATCAAAAGCAAGGTCCGAATAAAGTCACGGCCTAAGTTACTATTACATCACGGATGTTCAGGAGAGATAAAACAAGTGAATTACATTCATCCAACAAAAGCATCACTAGGGACTAGATAAGACAAGGAGCTAATCTAGGCATCATTCTTGGAGTCGAGACCCGAGTCATCGCTTGCTTCCTCTGTTGCTGCACCTGGCTGGACCTGCTCCTGAGGCTCTTCTGCTGCCATCTCATCGTCCTCAGTGATGACACCTGGATCCTGCTGTGGCTCGGGAGGGAGGAGAGGATGCATCTCATTCTGCCTGATGTGGATCTCCTCATGAAGAGCATTGTTGTACCCTTCCAAGATGTCATTCTGGCGACGGAGGTCCTCAATCTCATCTAGGAAACGCCGCTTATGGCGTGTGGCAACCCCAATGATGTACTCCCTATCCTCTTCCCGCTCCTCAGCAAGATGGTAAGCCTCGTCACGCTCACGGATAGCAGCATCCCGCTCCTGCACGACCTGGTGCCTCTGAATGCGCACCTCACATGCCTCGGCCTGTGCCTCCAACCTAGCACGGAAAGCAGTGTTCAGCTGGGTGTTCCTTTCCCTTGCCACCCTGCAAAGCCTCATGATCTCCTCATGTGCTGCATCCAAGCGACCCTGTAAGCCATGCTTCTGATCTGCTGAAAGCTTCATGACTGTGAATATAGCACTCATTGCGTCACAAGTCTTTGCCCAAAGACGCTCATCCCTATTGCGCACTAGAGCCTGCGTGGGGTCCTGTTCCCAGTTCATCCAGGAAGTTGGGCACTCTTCAGGAAAGTTCCCAATAGGCCCCACTGAACTCCAGTCTGGGTGATCCGATCTGATCTGCTTGAGCATGTGAAAGGCTACTGTCTGAGCCGCCTCCCACAAAGTGTCACCACCCATAGTGATGGTAATAGGCTGAATCTGAGGGATGGTTGGCTTCTCTTTGATTGTCAGAGTCACAGCATAGCCTTGTCCCTCTACAGATGTCCAAGTGTAGCGAGGTGGTTTGGTGTACCCCGCTAGCTTCAACACCCTCCACAACAAGGTGGGAGTGCCAAAGTGCTCTAGAAAGTGACCACTCTGGTGAGGAGCTGACGAAGAGGAGGCCATCTGTAGAAGAACATTTATTGTAATGGTAAGACAACCTTGAAATAACAGAACGAGTACTTTAAGGGAGGAAAAATTATAGTGATTAAGCAGTATATTAACTCATGATGCATGAATCATTCCAACATCCTCACAACCTAGAATATATTTATTTTTCTAGTGTTCTAGACGGTGGCATACATATGTTCTCTCAATATACGTAACTAGTCGGTCTACACGTTTGTGCTGTTAGTGTACCGGAGAAAAATTCATTGCAGCCCAACAGTTCCCACAATAATATTGCACAAACAATAAAATCAAATAAAAGCAGTAAAAGCTAAATACTTTCCACAAGTGTGCCCCAACACGCTTGCTTCAGTATCACAGCTACCCGACAATTTACCTACAATTAAATACCTTCATAATTGCATGGTTTTGACATATAATTAATCCAATATCACAATCTAGTACTTCCCTAGACCGCCGTTTGGACGATCATGCTCTCACAACTCACCTTACCTTGGGTGTAGCTGCAAAAATTTAATCTACAACATATATGGCTATTTCATATATGAAGGCTGCCTCCACCATTAGACCACAGGGGCGTATTGCGGTCATCACACTTCTCACCTTTGCCACGGTCGTCGATGCAAAAATTAAAATCCCCAAGTCAATACTTATATAAGCCACCTAATAATCCTTAATAGGGCATAAGGGATGACCACTGGTATGGTAGTAAATTAAATTTCAAATTTAATACCTAAGTATAAAACTTAATGTTTTACCCAAAAATTTCCCTTTTGCAAACAATTTCTTTTGTTTTCAAATAGACAAATGACAAATTACGTTGGATCTTGCTCGATGCGGTAATGAGAACCGCCCAAATTACAAGAGCACAAGCGCAAAACCATCACTGAAGGAATTTAATTCGCTCTTGAGCCCATATAATCCCGGAAGTCCAAAAATCTCGAAGAATTTTAAACCAACAATCATACAAACCAAGATCGAACGCAATCCAACATAACTTACCATCGTTACATCGAGTTCACAAATAAGTTCGCAAGTAGCATCACAAACCAAAGGACTTAGTTATTACAACACAAGTTTTGAAGTAGCAAAAGCAACATAGTTTTTAAACCATCAGAGTACACCCACACTGTTCAAATACATGCCAGGTTCGTAGTTTATCCCATAAAAGCACATGATAAGATAGTAAAGATGATCTTTGCCCGAGATCTAGTCATCATCCCCAGCGGGGTGAAGACATACCTTGCAGAAGCCATTATAGAGAATATCATCTGCAACAAGAGGGAATAAACCCCGAGTATGAGAATATACTCAGCTAGACTTACCCGTCATAAACCAGAAATAAATGACACCAAGGATTATGCAAGGCTTACTTTGGTGGAGCTGGCTTGACTCATTTTGCATAAAGGCATATGTAGCATTAGAGGAATATATTATTATACTAGCAGCAGCTTAATACATTGTTAGCCTACCAGCTAAGTGAGCACCTGTACTAAATAATCACTTTATTATAACAAGCATTAATAACCATATCCAGTTTAGTACAGCTTTCACCATGATCATTATCAACATTAGTGTTGGTATAAATTAAATGCACACAAGAAAATAAGACTATCCGCAAGCGCACAGATATAATACCGATGTAGCACTTCACCCGGAGGTTTTAAATATCGTATCCACAAGGAGGCCCCGTCGGGCTCGACTCCGACGGGGGGAGGCCACTCGGAGGGTGGCGGCGCCTCGCCTCGCGAGGTTGGTGGCGTGGCGAAGGACGGGGGTAGTGCGGGGACCGTGGTCCCAGGCACCACTGGCCCTTCCTCCTCGACCGTACCCCCTCAGGAGCCGCCCTTCTCGACTTCAGTGCCTGGTCGAGAGGTACCGTCGTCGGGTGGTCGAGACTGGGCAGCCTCAGACCGAGTTTTCAGCAGCGCAGGGGGCGAGGCCCTTCGTGCTTGATGACCCCGGGGAGGAGAAGGACTATCTGGATCCGGGGGTCCCATCCGGGGCCGGATCGGGGAGTCGCTTCAACAGGCCGGGTCCTTAGTTAGCGAGGGGTCGTTGCGCCTCAAGCTCGCGGAGGCGCCATTTGAGGTAAGTCCGAGTTTTGGCTGTGACGTCAGTTCTTTTTGCGAATTATCGGGCTGTTTCTCACGTCGGCGCCCCCGGTGGTTGTTCCTGTCAGTCGGTGATGGCGAGGTCTCTCGAGAAGTCCTACTTTCTCCATCACCAACGGTCGTCGTGGGAGTCGCTCGTTGCTGGGGCGAGCTCGAGCCGGCCTCGAGTGGACGAGGCCGAGAGTCGCGCCCTTCGAGCCGAGAAGACCTGCGGCGAGCTGGCCAAGAAAGTCCAGGAGACGGAAGAGGGAGCGAAGGAGCTGGCGGGAGAGAAGGAGCGCCTCCTCGTGCGGGAGGCAGTGCTGCTGAAGGAGCGAGACACGGCCCGGGAAGAGAAGGCGGCGTTGGACCGGCAGGTCAAGGCCCTGCAGGCTGAGGTCGAAGGGGCCAAGCAATCGCAGGCGGAGGCTGCCACGCATTCGGCGGGGCTGGCCGTGGAAGTGGCCCAGCTGAGGGCTAAGGTCCAGGCCCTCGAGGGCATGGTCAGCCACCGCAGCGATGAGAAGAATGTGCTGAAGTCCAGGGTTGAAGGTTAGTTATTTGCATTTGTGGTGGAATTCTTACCTTCTTGTCGGGTTGCCCTTAACACCTGTTGTCGCCGCATTTACAGAGCTTGAAAAGCTGCTCGCCTGGATGAAGACGAACTTCGAGGCGGCCTCGATTGGGCGTGACCACCTGGCCAGGGTTGCGGAGATTGTCTGCAACCAGCTTGGCGCCGGGCAGCCCCCGGGCACCGAGGGGTTAGTGGCCCGCATGGCCCGGGTGACCGATCGAGTGCACGAGCTTGAGGTGGAGGCCTTCTGTGCCGGGGTCAATCGTTCGTTCGCCGTCGTCTACTCCCACTTCGAAGAAAACGTGAAGCTTGACGTCCTGTGCGGCGGATACACCGGCGGTTGGTCCGAGAGCGAGCTGGAGGGCATTGAGGCGCGGGTGGAGCCGCAGTCGCGGGCTTTGGCTGACCGCATAGTCGGAGGTGTCCTGCCACAGAGAGGTTGATTAGTTTGTGCTGAGGCTCGACCATCGCGTCAGGATATTTGTACGGGAAACACTACTTTTAACGCCTTGTTCGGTCAGTGGACTTGGTTTTGTTTTAGTGTTTTCCAGAGTACGGGGTCGCGGCCTAGGGTCGGGGAGGGGGCTGGCTCGGGACGGGCCGTAGTCGCTGAGACATAGGTTGTCTCGTCGATCCCCGGCGTCCGACCCATATAGCATGTTGCCCCTTCTCTTCGGGTTTTTCGTCGAAAACAAAGGTGGTGCGAATCCTTGCCTATAGGGGTGAGACCACGGCCCGGGGTCGCTGCCTTTGGTTTCGAGATTGGTAGACGGTGTCCTGCCCTCGGGGCGTGGGTTGTCCTGCCAATGCGTCCCGCGGGTTTTGTCCCCAGCTTGTGGCCTATCCCTTGAGGTAGGAATTAAAATTTCAAGAGGCAGTTTTTTGTTTCGTTTGCGGTGTGTACTTCTACTCCTATCAGCCCCCGAGTGACAGCTGGCCCCAGGGGTGGGGTCAGGTGTCACTTTTGCGAAAGAAGATAAAGTGAAATAGTAAACAGCACTTTATTCGATAATCGGAAACTTTTTACATGCGTTGGTGAGGACTTCTCCCTTGTGGTTCTTGAGCTTGTATGTCCCCGGCTGGAGCACCTGGTGTATGATGAAGGGTCCTTCCCATGGTGGCGCGAGCTTGTGGCGGTCTTTGCTATCCTGTCGCAGTCGCAACACGAGATCCCTGATGTTGAAGGCGCGTCCCCGGATGCGCCGGCTGTGGTACCGGCGGAGGGTCTGCTGGTACTTTGCGGAGTGTAGCAGAGCGACGTCGCGGGCTTCGTCCACTTGGTCTAATGCGTCTTCCATGTGGACCATGTTCCCCCGCTCAGTGTAGGCTCGCACCCTCGGGGCCCCGTACTCGAGGTCGGTGGGGAGGACAGCCTCGGCGCCGTAGACCATGAAGAAAGGGGTGTAACCTGTGGCTCGGCTAGGAGTCGTCCGCGGACTCCATAGCACCGAGGGGAGTTCTTTGACCCACCGCCTTCCGAATTTGTTGAGACGGTTGAAAATTCGAGGTTTTAGCCCTTGCAGGATCATCCCGTTCGCGCGCTCGACCTGTCCGTTTCGTCCGGGGTGCGCTATCCGCTTTGCTGATCGACCCGGATGTTAAACTCGTCGCAGAAGTTGAGGAACTTTTATCCGGTAAATTGGGTCCCGTTGTCAGTGATGATCGAGTTGGGCACCACGAACCGATAGACGATGTTAGTGAAGAAGTGCACGGCCTCCTCGGAGCGGACCCTTGTTATGGGCCACGCCTCGATCCATTTCGAAAACTTGTCGATCGTAACGAGCGCGTGTGTGTGTCCCCCGGGCGACTTTTTCAGCGGTCCAACCAAGTCGTGTCCCCAGACCGCGAAGGGCCAGGTGATCGGGATGGTCTGGAGTGCTTGGGCGCGCAAGTGCGTCTGCCGCGCGTAGAATTGGCACGCCTTGCACGAGCGCACCAGATCCTTTGCGTCCGTTGCCGCTATGGGCCAGTAGAAGCCTTGCCGGTAGGCGTTTCCTACTAGCGTCCTCGGCGCGGCGTGGTGACCGCATATTCCTTCGTGGATTTCTTTGAGGAGGTCCCTCCCTTGGGAGGTCGGGATGCATTTCATCAGGACGTTCGAGTGTCCCTTGTGGTAGAGGTCCCCGCTTATGATGGCGAAGGATTTGGCGCGTCATGCGAGCCTTCGGGCTTCGGTCTTGTCCGCGGGTAGGATTTTCTGGATGAGGCAGTCGAGGTATGGGTCCCTCCAGTCAGCGGGTTCTGTGCCCGTATCGGTCGCCTCGTCACTGGCCCTCGTGACGAAGACCTCCGGAGGGGTTTCCGGCTGGGCGGAAAATTCTCATGGTTGACGCTCCGAGGGTCGAATTTCTGCAACCAAGGCCTGGGGTCCGTTCTCCGAGGGTCGGGGATCAGCCCCCGAGGGTTGGACGTCGGCCCCCGAGGGTTGGACTTCATCCTCCGAGGGTCGGGATTCGGTCTTCGAGGGTTGGGCACCAGCCCCCGAGGGTTGAGCCTCGTGAGGAGCCGGGTCGATGGGACGGACTGTGGGCTTCAGTTGGTCACTGGCGAAGACGCCGGTCGGAATCGGCTCCCTTCCGGACGCCATCCTGGCGAGCGCGTCGGCGGCCTCATTATCCCGTCGAGGGATGTGGATGAGCTCGAGGCCGTCGAACTTATCCTCTAATCACCGTACTTCTCAGCAGTACGCGGCCATCTTGGGGTCGTTGCAGCTTGATTCCTTCATGACCTGTCTGATGACGAGTTGCGAGTCGCCCCGGATCTCTAGGCGGCGGATTCCTAGCTCCGTGGCGATTCGCAGGCCGTTCACCAGAGCTTCGTATTCCGCCATGTTGTTAGAAGCTGGGAAATGTAATCGGATGGCGTACCACATTCGTACCCAAGCGGTGAGACGAAGACGAGTCCTGCCCCCGCACCTTTCTTCATCAACGAGCCGTCGAAGTACATCGTCCATTATTCCTGCGCCACCGGGGCCGGGGGAAGCTGTACCTCTGTCCATTCCGCAACGAAGTCCGCCAGTACCTGGGATTTGATAGCGGTGCATGGTAGATAGGTGATGTCGTGTCCCATCAGTTCCAGGGCCCACTTCACGATGCGTCCCGTCGCTTCGGGGCTCTAGATGACTTCCCCCAGCGGGAAGAAGGAGACGACGGCGATTTTGTGAGAGTCGAAGTAGTGCCTGAGCTTCCTATGAGCGATGAGCACCGTGTAGAGAAGTTTTTGAATTTGAGGGTAACGGGTTTTGGTCGGGGAGAGGACTTCGCTGATGAAGTACACCGGCCTCTGTACCTTGAGGGCGTGGCCCTCCTCTTCCCTTTCTACCACGACGGCCGCGCTGACCACCTGGGTCGTGGCCGCTAGGTATAGTAGGAGGAGTTCCCCCTTGCTCGGGGGGGTCAGGACGGGTGGATTGGAGAGGAGACGCTTCAGCCCGTCGAGGGCTTCTTAAGCCTCGGGTGTCCATTCGAAACCATCGGACTTTTTTAGGAGTTTATAGAGGGGTAAGCCTCGTTCGCCGAGGCACAAGATGAAGCGGCTGAGGGCCGCCAGACACCCCATGACGTGCTGCACCCCCTTTATGTTTTGTATTGGCCCTAGCCTAGTGATGGCCTTGATCTTGTCGGGATTGGCCTCGATGCCGCGCTAAGAAACGATGAATCCCAGGAGCATCCCTCGTGGGACCCCGAAGACGCACTTCTCGGGGTTCAGCTTAATACCCTTCTTAATCATTTTCCGGAACGCTATCTCCAGGTCGGCAACGTGCTGATCGGTTTGTCTAGATTTTACGACGATATCGTCTACGTAGACTTCGACGACTTCGCCGATGGATTTGCTGAAACAGCTAGCCATGCAGCGCTGAAAGGTGGCGCCCGCATTCTTCAGTCCAAACGGCATGGACGTATAGCAGTACGAGGTTGCCTCTTGGTCGGATTCTTTCATTGGGATTTGGTGATAACCCGAGTAGGCGTCGAGAAAGGAAAGGGTTTCGCACCCGGAGGTCAAATCGACTATTTGGTCAATACGCGGCAAGGGGTACGGATCCTTTGGACACGCTTTATTAAGACCGGTGTAATCGACACACATTCTCCATTTATCATTCTTCTTTTTTACAAGAACGGGGTTCGCTAGCCACTCGGGATGGTGCACCTCCTTGATGAATCCGGCCGCCAAGAGCTTCTTGAGCTCCTCGCCGATGACCCTACGCCTCACCGGCTTGGAGCCGGCCTTGATCCATAAGGCGTGCTCGGCGACATCCCTCGAAACCCCCGGCATATCTGAAGGCTTCCACGCGAATATTTGCTGATTCACGCGGAGGAAGTCGACGAGCGTGCTTTCCTATTTAGGGGAGAGGGATGTGCTGATGCACACCGTCTTCCCGTCGGAGCTGCCGGGGTTGAGGGGCACCTGCTTGGTGTCCTTGTCCGGCTTGAAATTGGCCCCTGTGGGCCTCTTGGCGTCGGGGAGGTCGTCTTCTTCCGCCAAGCTATGGAGGAGGTGGAGTTCCTCCGAGTTGATGATGGTATCGGCTAGGTCGCAGCTCTACATCTCGCACTCGTAGGATTGCTGTACCGACGAGCCAACGGTGATCACCCCCTTTGGGCCTGGCATCAGCTTGAGGTAGGTGTAGTTTGGGATGGCCATGAACTTCGCGTAACACGGCCGGCCCAGCACGGCGTGGTAGGTGCCAGGGAACCCGACTACTTCGAAGGTGATGGTCTCCTTCCGGAAGTTGAGCGGCGTGCCGAACGTCACCTGTAGGTCGATCTGTCCCAACGGTTGCGCCTGTTTTCTAGGCACGACGCCATGGAATGGGGCCCCATCAGGGCGCATCCGGGAACGGCTGATCCCCATCGTGTCGAGGGTGTCGACGTAGAGGATGTTCAGGTCGCTGCCGCCGTGCATGAGTACTTTCGAGAGGCGTTTATTGGCGATAATGGGGCTAACGACGAGTGGGTAGCGCCCCGGTCGTGGCATGAAGTCGGGATGGTCGGAGCGGTCGAAGGTGATGGGGGTGTTGGCCCACCGGCGAAAGGTGGGCGTCACCGGCTCGGCGTGGTAGACCTCGCGCCGCTCGAGCTTCTGGGCCCTCCTTGACGCGTAACTCTCCGGCCCCCCGAAGATCATGAGGCAGTCGTAGTTAGTCGGGAAGACCTTGTCGCCGGCCTGCTCTTCCCCTCCAGTGTTATCCACCGGGGGTCAGGCTGCTTTTTCTTCTTCTCCATTTTCTTGGCTTCTTCGAGGAGGAACTTTTTCATGGTTCCACAATCCTTGAGGAGGTGGTCGACCTTGTAGGCGTGGTTGGTGCAGGGCTCGTTGAGCTTTTTCTCGAAGAAATTCGGAGCTTCTTTGGTGGCGGCCTTCTTGCCCTTCGGTTCGGCGGCAGCGACGAACTCTGTCTCTCACCGCTGCTTCCCCTTCTTCTTCTTCTTCAAGGCGCGGTTGGAGGGGCCTTCGTTAGTTCCCTCCTCCCGCTTGCCCTTCCCCTTCGTGCGATCGAAGATTGCCCCGACCGCGTCCTCCCTGGAAGCGAAGCTAGTGGCGATGTCGAGTAGTTCCTTCGTGGAACGTGGTTGGTTTCTCCCCAGCTCATGCACCAAGTTCTTGTTGGTGGTTCCCGAGAGGAAGGCGCTGATGACGTCTGCGTCCGCCACGTGGGAGAGCTCGGTGCACTGCCGAGAGAACCGCTTGATGTAGTCTCTGAGGGACTCGCCGGGTTCTGCACGATACAACAAGCAGTCCCAAGGGTTCCCCGGTCGAGTGTAAGTCCCCTGGAAATGCCCGACGAAGATTTCCTTGAGATCCCCCCACGAGTTGATCGAGGCGGGGGGGAGGTATTCGAGCCAAGCCCGCGTCGTGTCGGCGAGGTAGAGCGGGATGTTCGAATGATGAAGGCCTCGCTGTCCGCGCCCCCGGCGAGGCAGGCCAGCGATAGTCCTCGGCCCGGATCCGGGGTTCGTCTCCCAGAATACTTGGTGATGTTTGTGGGCGCGCGATAGCGCTGAGGAACCGGCGCGTTGAGGATGTTTTGTCCGAAGGCCCGGGGGCCAGCGGGCGGGAGGATGCCCTCAAGATCGTGGCCCCGGCGCTGTGGTTCGCTCAGGCTCACGCTCCGTCGTGCTTTGGGGTCGTACCGACCGCCGCGACGCGAGTTGTAGTCCCCGCGACCAAGCGTTCCCGTTCCCTCTCGTTTTCGCCGTCGGCGCCGAGGACGGCCCGGCGTCGCGGATCGGACAGGCGCTCGCGTGCGGGGTACGCCGGAGCCCGGCCGACGACACCTCGCTAGGGATGTGACGACGCTTTGGCAGCTTGGAGTCGGCTCGCGCCGCTAGCTATCGAAGCTCGCCTGCCAAGCAGCCGCTGTTGAGCAGCCTCCCGGATGTCACGCCGGGACCCTTGTTCTCCGGGTGGCTAGTTCCAAAACGCAACGGGAGGCCGCCGCGATGTTCTCGACTCGCCAGGGAAGAAAGGCGCAGGGTCTGCTTTTCAGATACGGCTGGACGTGCCGCGTGGCCCAAGGTTTCCTGGGCGGACGCCCTCAGAGTGTGGGTTTGGAGGCGGTAGTACTCGCTTTGTTCCTTTTCGGGCTGGCTCGTGCCCTACAGACGACGGTCGCCTTCCTGGTCGGGCGCATGGCCGGGCTGGTCGCACTCCTCCGACGAAGTCATGGTTTCCTCGCCTCGTAGTCGCTCCATGCCCCTCTTGACCTTGGTGGTCGTGTGGCGGGGTGGCCTAAGGGGCGACCTCCTGGATCACGGGTTTCTACTCCTCAGGCTCCTCCTCGATGTCGACCATGTAACACTCGCGGGAGGGATGGGCGCTTCCTCCGGCGGAGTCTGAGCCCGACCCGTCACTGGATTCCCTGGATGATAGAATGTCCAGGACCGAGTCGCGTTCGGTCATCCCGACGAACTCGATCTCGGGGCGCACTGCCTCCAGTGTCTCCGGGGTCTGGCTGCCAAAGATTGCGGCGGCGTTGTGGAGGCCAAAAGCGAATCCCGGCAGCGTCGGGGACTCGCGGAGCCGTGCTGGCCCGTGATGGCGTGCCTTCATTTCTGCAATGCGGCGGAAAAGTGTTTGCTTGTCCCTCGTTGGGATGGCGGGCCCGCCGCCCGAGGTTCGTCCCCCAGGCGGAGCCAGACGGAGGCCTTCGAGGGCCTCGGTGGTACCGCGAACGTCAGGGGAGGGTGGAGGGGTTGAAGCCCTCCGGAGCGCCCCCTCCTCGGTGACGACGAAGTCCAGGCTCCCGAAGCGTACGAGCGCTCCGGGGGCCCAGGGAACGGCGTGGCTTCCCATCCGGAGCCTTGGTTTGGGAGACAAAATGCGCAAGGCCCCTACCTGGCGCGCCAACTGTCGGTGTTTCGTGAAAGCACCAACTAGTAAATTTATAGATGCGCGTTTATGACCGGATGGTTCGCTAAGAGGACACGGGAAGTATACTGGTTCAGGCGTGAGGCCCTAGTCCAGTTCGAAAAGATCGTGTTACTTAGCGGCGGTTCGTAGTAGGGGATACAACCGGTGCGAGAGAGGGAGGGTCTCCCAAGTCTCTGATTGAGCGTGGTGCCAATATCGTGGCGTATGCGTGGTGTGCGAATGGTGGTTTTTGCTGTGTGATTCGAACTTATTTTAGGAGATGGCTCGCCCTCCCTTTTATAGATGAAGGGAGGGAGCGGCCTTACATGAAGGAGATATGGGCGTGCCGTGTAGGAAAAGAAAAAAGGACAGTGGTGGAGTGGTGCGTCTGCCTTCCTGGGGTCGGGACGTCCTTCTTCCTTATGCCACACGCGTTGATCAGGCTTGGTCTTCGATGAGGTCGCATCACCAGAGCGTTCGCCCATGCCTTAACAGTGGACGGAGAGGTTGAACAGTTGATTAGAGTGTTTGGAGTATTATCCCGGAGTTAATGATGTCGTATGGTTCGGGGATGGGTCGCGGCTGTCGGATCATCTGGACTGTCAGCTTTGCAGGATGATTAGACGCCGAGCCACGCCCTGCCCTTGACTAACAGTGTGGTCAAGGGTGAGGCCACGCCCGCTCCGGCTAACGGTGCCGGCCGATTCTTAAGGGTCCATACCTGCGCCGAGGCACGGTGTAGTCAAGGCGCCCCTCGCCCATATCCTGCGCGGGGCGTGGGCAGAGCGAGCGCAGCCTTGACCAGTTGTGCGGGTCACGGGGTCGCGGCCTAGTCGTGAGGTGCAAGTTCCGAGTGGCTTCTTCGTGAAGACACCAAAGCTTGGGGTCGCGGCGAAGCTGCGGCCTAGGTCACGACCCGGGAGTCCCCTAGGCCTCGCAGGGGGTCGTGTGGCGAGTCGAGCGCCCTAGGGGTCGAGAGCGCCGTGCGCCCTGGGGGTCGCGCTCTGCGCACGACGCGGTTCATCCGTGGGCTTCTGCCGCGGCCTTCTAGTGGGCTCTTGGAGTGTTGGCTCGCCTGGTCCGGCTTTCATGGGCCGGTCCTGGGGCTGCTTAAGGCTTGCTTAATCTCCATTTAGCCGGGGGCTTAATAGGCCGGTAGTTTGGCCCCCGACAGCAAGCAGCATAAATGAGCAAAGGTTTTTCCTAATCTAAATACATCATATATAGCTTTGGTAGAAATTCAAACTTTGTCATACAAGAGCTCATCATGTAAGATTTTGGATTTTCAAAAGATAAATCTCTAGAACTTTAGTATCACTAGGAATAAGATAAATAGCAGCTCAGACTTTCTCATATCATATCTATCATTCACCTAGACTTAGATCAAGCATATGCCTCCACAAGTTTCAGGTTCAGAGTGAATTCTTATATCAAAGCAGTCATATCCATCCAAAACTCGGGAGAATTTAGGGTTGAAAACTAGGCACTTGAAAGGAATTACGGTAGAGTAACTATTCATCATCTCCAATCCAAAATTATATCGTTCTCCAGTTTTTATTCGACTCCTAATAAACTAGACAAAACTTATTAAGTATCCTCTATGATCACACCTTAAAGTATTTTTATTTGGTTTTAATTATTATTCATCTATTTATTTTAACTAATAGACTCACAAAAGACTCTACAGACATGGACCTTCATGTGCCCACATATTTTTAGTATTTTATGACTATAAAACAGACTCGATAATCGCTTAGGTATACTTACCTGATAACTAGGGGATGCTCTCCCCCAAGCTGGTTATTGTCGTGGTTGAGTACTGAAGCTGAGTGGTCCTCATAGAGGAGCTCATACTTATAAGAGCAAGTGTTGCTAGGGATCCCAATCTCATTCTCCAAGAAGTTAATTCTTTCACATAGGGGTTAGCTGTGTGTTAGAAAGGTATACTTCGAGTGGTGAAGATGAAGATACCTAGGTGTGCTGGCTCTTGGAGTCATCCTGCAGAAGGCTCTCACAAAACACCAAAACTCGTAGAACGGTATTAGGATAAAAAGTTAGTGATTTAGCCACTTTTTAGAGGATTGGAGTTGTGGAGGTTTCAAAGTATTTTATGATAGCAGAATTGTAGCAGGATGCCCAATTAGTATTTTTGGAGTTTCTAGGTTGCAGAAAGGGAATATGCATGCTATTTTTTTATTTTTATTGTTAGGCCACCACGGTGAGAACTCCTTCGACTTTACACCGCAAGGGTTTCACATGGGGCTTCAAATTTTTAAGATGCACGAATGCGACCTAAGGAATGCCTAATTATTTTTGTTGTTTTCTATGCAATGCTAATGCGAGAAAAGTAAATATGCTAAGAGAAAAATACAATGTAAGGAAGTAAATATGGATAATTACCGATGTTACCTTTCGGTGAAGGTTCGGATTTTTATGTCCTCCGAATTGGACTTTTGTCTAGTCCACTCTTGTTCTTTCATTGAGTGCATCTGTCGGTCTTGGAGATAGAGACAATGATGGTTACACCTCTTACGTTGCTCTTGTTCTTTTCTTAGCCAATAGGTTGAAGTAGAGCATTAATAGTAGGATCCAGCAGCATCTTGCTCAGTGTGGGTTCAGCACTTTCACTTGTAGAGTGCTAGAGAATATTCTCTTCACACTTTGCTTGAAGTGTATCCAGCTTGTAAACCAAGGTAAAGATCAAGTGCATGGGCTCTGTTGGTGGAAAAACACCAACAGAACCAAATCTATTTTTTTATTCTTCTCCAACCTTAGACATATTACACAAGATGAAGTTGATGTTTCTTAATTTGTTAATCATGAGTTTTAAGATCAGAGCATTAAGTATTGCATTTAAGTTCATATGGCAAAATAGCTTAAATTTCTTAACCAATGGAAGGATTGTCTATCTCTACTTAATGTTTCAATTGTAATATGAGTATGACTATCATCTTCCAAACATAGGATATACACTTTTTTAGCTTTAATTGGTTACAACCATAGGATCAAGAAAGTGAATGCTAGGAACAAGTTTAAACATTTTAAACATGTTGAGTTAATTAAGCAAATTTTTAATCCAAACATGTTTGTATCTTCATTTATATGCATATCAAGATCAAGAGAAAAATGCTGACCAAAACCTTAGCGTGTTACCTTCATTCTTGGAGTATGACTCCAAGTGATAAGTGATAGATGACTTTCGGTGGTACTTTCCTTTCATGGATTTTGAGTTGTTCTTGAGCAACTTGTCTCCATTACACCCCTTCTTTCTAGTCCCTTTGCCATCTTTTTGCTTCCTCGATCTTCTCACTCTTTTCACTTCACTCATTCTTATGCCTGCAACAGATTAGTGGACAACACATACCCGAAGGAGTATAGGATTTTGAAAGATAGGTTGTGTGTCCAGAATTTTATTGTGTTCCATCTATGCTAAAAAAAAAGATAGTGTTGAGATTATTTTAACATAGACCATGCTCTATATAGGCATGGCTCAAGGCAAAAAGTAACTTACAGCAGAAGATAAAGTGAATGAATCATTGATGCTTACAGTTCTTTCATGCATGATGAATAAGCTATGTCTTCTTCTGCAAAGTTATTGAAGTTTGTCATGTGCCTTGCTTCATCCTTGATTTGAATTCATCTCATGACTTACCCAGATTGAATTGAAAGATTCCTGCAGGGGTTAGTCCAACAAAATATTCCAATGCCTACTACAATAATTTCTAGTTCAATAACCAAACCAAACTCCATGTCTAGTTTTAGTTAAGGAAGCCATTTTAACCTAAGCACCATGCTTAATTTAAAAAGCCTATGAAAGTACCCTTGAAGTACTTCCAAACCAAAACTTACTATAGCGGACAAAGGTGACATGAAAGCACTTATAGAGATTTATTCAATTAGAGATGAAGGAGCATAATTATTATGCAACATTTTGAGCATGAATTAAAAAGGTTGAGACAACCAATATTAGCAACATGATTTAAGATTTTCAAATAACTCCATTCCCTTAAGCTTAAATTTTGTAAAGCAAAGTTAAGGTTGGATGGATATACTTCAATACTACATGATAATTGGTTGGACATACCTGGTGCTGCCATTATTCAATTTCTTACTTCAAACTTGGAATAGTTAGTGACAGAAATACCCGAAGGAATATTTTCACAATTATATTTCTATCATAAGGGCATTATAGCAAAAGGTGCAAACTCATGTTATCTCAAGATTACAAGGAGATCTATCATATTTATGATAAACATATGCATCTACAACCACCCTTTCAAAGTCTTTAGGAACAGGTAAAATGAGGGGGTTGAAAATCTCGTGTGTGGAAATATTAGAGAGACCAAGGAATCCAGGAGATTTCTTATATGAGCATGGATTTGATGGGATGTTAATGAAATAATTTCCATGCTCATTGATATGATCTTCCTTTTCAAACTCCATAGGTGTTTCTTCATGGGTGTCTATAGAGAACAAGTTTGTTTCTCTTATTTCATGTCTATGACATTCATTGGATGATTTATTTTCTAGAAGTTCCCATGAATTGGTGTTTCTAGGATTGGTCTTGTTTAAGGCTTTCTTCGAACTTGGGTGAGTCATGTTTATTGAAGAAATTGATTTAACTCACCATTTAAATCTAGTCCAAGTTCAGATGCTAACACTAAGGCTTCGTCCTCTCCTATCCATCCTTTGACAATAGCATATGTGTTTTTCATATGTTCCATGTATTCCTGCCATTGTCGACGTTGCTCTTCTCGGTCATTCCTATAGTCTTCATGATACCTATACTTTGGGTATTCTAGTGAGTTTCTAGGGTCATTATAAGACTTAGGAGAGGGAGCATCAGAAGGATCATCAGGGTCAAGGATGGGTTTAAAGATAGGTTCAGATAAGTTATCTAATGTAGGCAAAGAAGGTGAGAAGATGGGATTAATTCTTGAGTGGCTTAGCTCTCCTTCTATGGTATTACTAGTCATGCCATCCCTGTATTCTTCTTGATATCCATTATTTCTAGGAGGGAAAGGAAGTTGAGGACACTTTTTCCAAGATGCTTTTCTGAGAAGATTTGATTTATATTGATGTACAAGCATCTTAGCTAATTGGAAGTCTAAATCATCATTATGAGGTCTTGATGGCTTAGGATTGATAGCTAAATCTTGGGATTGGAGTGATTGTGTTTTAGCTACCAAAACTTTCTCTTCTTGTGCGGAAGATGATTCCTTCTCTTCCTCGGAGAGCTCAGAATGGGCTTGAACAAACTTTTCTAGCATAGGCCTTGCTTCAGTTATAGGTAAGTGAAGAAAAGCTCCTCCAGAGGCTAAATCAAGGGATTCCTTAGATTCCTTGGCAAGACCCAAATAAAAATGTTGAAGAAGCATGGGGTCTGGAAAACCAAGGTCAGGGCCAAATGTGATAAGTTCATTAAAACGATCCCATGATTTATTAAGAGATTCGTGTTCTAGTTGCCTAAAAGTTAGAACCTCTTTTCGAAGGCTAGCTACTTTATGGATGGGAAAGAAGTGTAAACAAAATTCAGAGTATAATATTTCCCAATCACCTTGCATACTTCCTACGACTCGATTATACCAATCTTTAGCTCTCCCAATAAAAGAGAATGGGAAAAGCTTCCATCTTAAGGTCTTATCAGACATGCCAGGTATTCGCAAGCATGCACAGGTCTGCTCGAACTCTCGTAGGTGTAAATATGGGTTTTTATTGCCTTCTCCCGAGAAGGGTTTATCCTGAATCATTTTGATTAGACATGGGCGCAGCTCATAGCCAGGTGTTATGATAGGCTCTATATATTTTGGTGGCCCAAAGCTTTTGCGCATGCCATATAAGCGGATAGGAGTGGAATTAAAAACATCCATAAGGATGAACACAAAAATAATGAAGAGAATGGGATAAAACAGGAAAAGATAAAAGTATAATACAAGGTAAGCTAGATTCACAGTTAACTCAAGAACCGTTTCCCCAAGCAACGGCTTTTAAATGCTTGTTGGTATAAATTAAATGCACACAAGAAAATAAGACTATCCCAAGAAGCGCAGGATATAATACCGATGTAGCACTTCACCGGAGGTTTTAAATATCATATCCACAAGGAAACGTGTGAGTATAACAACGGTCCAACCTAACCAGTAGATATCAATCCTAGATAGAGATAAGAGGAGATCACTAAAACTACGTTTACTTCGAATCTCGGTAAAAAGGTATTTTCTAATGTTCTATCACGGCCAGATAACTTGAATAGGGGTAGAAATCAGAGTTCTCCCCTACCAGCACCTATATATGGCTGTCAATCCTTCTAACAGGTGATGGATTACAGAGGATTGAACGATGCTATAAGTCACCTTCGCGAGCTACCATCTACCAGAAAGATAGGGGACATTCACAAGTAATCTAGATCTAAGCACCACGCTTACACCTATACTACTACTTCAATCTACAGCGTCCTATAGACTAAAGTACTCAAAAGAATTATGAACTAGAAGAACAATATGAATACAAAGTTACTTACATAAGAAGGCGATGATTTAAGAACCTCAGAACCAAGTCCCGGGCGAGAGGGCTTGATCCCAGAGAATACAGCCGAAGAGAAGTACCGATAGGCCGGAACTCCTCCAGAACTCTACTCTCAACTCCTCTCTCTAGTTCTAGAACTAGATAGCTACTCTAAGAGGTAGATCCATTCAAGAGACCCCCTCTCACATTGATCCAACTGGAGATAATGAATTAGGGTTTCAGGGATGCCTCCGTCAGGGGGCCAGGGGCCCCTTTATATAGCCCGGTGGGATGCATACGAGCCGTTCGATCAAACCGACTTCACGTACGGTGGATATGAACCCTCAAAGGCGGAGGAGGAAGCTTCCAGAAGCTGAGCCGAGGAGGATTTTGGGGGAGGCCGCCCGGCCCTAGGCCCCCGACCGGCCGGCCCTCTACTTTGGACTTTTGGGCCCATCTTCGTCGTGGTGTCTCCTTGTTCCATGTACAGCCCAATGACGCATGTTTAAGCGTGAGATAATTTCGCTAATTTGTTTGATAATTATGTCCTTCTCTGTGGTTTTCTGGAACACTGCCTGGAAAATATGAAACCACCAAAACTCATCAAATTGTTAGTTAAAACCCCCTATCTTCTATGTGTATTGATCATTTATCATATTTATTTCACTATAAAAAGTTGACGCTATCCACCGTCAACAATTAGAACTATTATTATTTAGTGAGATCTACGAAGTCGGAGGCAATAGTCAAGTTCTCACTATCCGGAAGAGACGGCGATTCAAATCGATTCCAACTGAGCTCAGGGGGTATTCCCAACACACACCGAGACAGACCTAGCTAGGGTCGTCTCAGGTTACCCTTGGTACAACTCAGGCGCGGGCCCGGTTATCATGTCGGCAAGACCGGAAAGACGGTAGCCAGGATGTTCAAACCATGCTAACCCAAGGATGACGCCAGGATCAGTTAGACATGCTTGCCCTTGGTCTAGTATGCCGCTTCCCGCGAATTGCCCAACCGCCGCCCGTGTTCCCGTCTTGAGTTGAGCTACTCGGCTTCGCGGTCAGACACTCGGGTCCGGCCAACTATGTGTTGGGCTGCGTTCAACATGACCAAGAACGGACAACGCTTCCAGTCCTTAAGCGACTCAGACAGGGTCCACTGTCCCTTCCTGGTCTTCTTTTAGATTAACACGGTCTATTTCCACGATAGCACATATAGCCAACCGTGACCAAAGAAGTAACCACCTATAACTCGCGGGTGACAGGAGATCACCCAACTTCTACCGGTTTAAGCATGGCTAAGCATTTGCATCGATCCTGACCTAAGATATAGGACTCAGGGTATAATATATATACTGGACAAGGATAGGGTAAATGCAGCAAGTATTTCCAATCAACTCCTATACATAATGCAATAAACAACATAAAGTACTCAATTGCATTTATAAAAGATGGGAGGCTTAGAATGCTCCGGGGCTTGTCTTTCACAAAGGTGGATGGCTCGTGGTTAGGGCACTCAGTTAGCTCTTCTTCTTCGACGGAGTTGCTTTCGCCGGCTGGTTCCTCCTGCCTCTCCTCCGTCGGGTACTCCTGGTCCAGGCTCCCGAACTCCAGCAGCGTCACCCCCTTCGGTGAACCTATTGAATGCAATGCATAATGAGAATAATGAATGCAAACGATGATCATGCATGAGAATGAATAACAGAAGCAACAGTAAACCCTCCACCTAGGGTGATAAGCTCTATTCAAATCACTTTAATTTACTGAGTATGTTCATATCTCTTCTCTACACAAACCCAACCAAGCAAGTCAAGGTATAACTTTTCATCATTAGTTAAAGAATTACAACCTGCACCCAATTAACTTATATGAATTTGCAAGACATCTACAAGATATAACTTCACACAAAAGGACAAGCAAACACTTTAAAGCAATTCAGCATTTCTAACCTACAAACAGCAGTTGAAAGAATCAACTGTAACTTGAGTTCTATAACTCCAAATGACATGTAATAAGATATTATGGAAAGCTTATGAAGTTGTCTACAACTTCTACTTAGACATGACAGGCAGATTCAGACACTAACACAGTCAAATAAACACTTCTTCCAGATCTGTCCAGAAATTCTAGAGAAGAACCCTTTTCTGGAACCTCTCAAGTTATAGCCATAACTCAAAAACTACTCGACCAAATGCTCTCAAATTTTAACAGAAATTAGATAATGAAATTATCTACCACTTTGCTATAGATCACTAAGCTAGAAAACATCATCTAAAGCATGCAAAACCAAAAGTGCTACAAACTCTCCAGAACAGCTTAAATTGGAGAATTAATTATTTACTTGTTGGTATTTCTAACGTCATTACTAATTAACGAGATTAGAAACACATGGTATGAAATTAACTTGTCATTAACAACTAGCCACTTATCTCTCACCCACATCCCTAAGCATAAACTAGGTTGTCATCCCTAATTGTATATGCTAAGGATAAATAGAGGTTTATATATATATATATATATATATATATATATATATATATATATATATATATATATATATATATATATATATATATATATATATATATGTGTATCAATCAATATGACTAGGCAGAAATATCGATATAAACTAAGAACGGTTCTGCAAGTGGATAGATAATTATACCATTGTAGCATTTTACCTAGGGAGTTCTTCCGGGTTGTCGATTTATATTTATACCTTTGGGAAGGTCTATGTAGGACTTATATCTATAACTTACACTTATACTATTAATATGAAAAGTAAACCATAACTAGAATCCTACTCATAACAGGGATAAGTCACGTGATAAAAGATATATGATAGATAATGATGGGTCATCATAAATAGATAAACATCGAGCTCTTCTAGTCATAGAAATAGCTAGCCAATGGATAAACTCAGGAATAAATACTAAGGTAATTCAATAATTACATCAATAAATACTCTAATTAGTGCAATTACATCTAGCAATCATTGTTAAGTTAATCCTAAATCATGATCACATGTAAAGAGGTATCAACTAGGAAGGATGTGAAACAGAGTCATCGTCCAACTTCGCGACCATGCCCATGCTAGTCCTACGTACGGAGGGTGGACTACAGAGGAACCAACGCAGCTGTCACCTACGCGGACTACCACACGTCCTGGCATATCAGGGTGCACTCACAGATAAGCAAGATATCTAAACACCACGTCTACATACTGCCAATCATTCACCCACGATATCTCTGGATGAACGCTATACGAGCAATTACATAAATTCAATTGGATCAAACTAGCTATGCTAAACATATAATCAAAGTAGACAATGACTATTGCAATTAAGAACATATATAAGATTAAGAACAATATTTCCCAAATCATAATGTTGAATACAATAAGAGAAAAGAACTAGAACTATACCGAACTCCACGCTCCAGACAGACGCCGGGGGCTCTAGATCCCGCTGAAGAACTAGAACTCTTCTACTTCTAATCTAACTAGGCTAAAACTATGAACTAGAGAGGCTCTGATGAACTAGAGAAGGCTCTTGATGGCTTGATCTACAAATGACTTGATGCCTCTAGGGAGGGGGGTCTGCCCCTTTATTTATAGCCCGGTGGGATGAACGTGCGCCGCAGGATCAAACCGACTTAACCAAGGGCCGAAATGACTCCTCATAGGCGGTGGAAGAAGCTTCCAGAAGGAGGGGCCGAAACCCTAACTTGGGGGGCCGGCCGGCCCCACCTGGCGGCGTCTGCGCGTCCCGTTGCTTCCAGTGTCTTCTAGATCCTTCCCACATCTCGATGGTTACCTTTTCCGTGGCGGATAAGTTTTGTGATTATTATGCACTCTAATCCCTCTTTTAAGCTTTTCTGGAATAGTCCCTGAAAAATATAGAATATGCAAAACTCGTGGAAATTGTTAGTTAAACCCTAGACTAGTGTGTATTCGTGTATCCTTTTGTGTCTAAAGTTCTACTGAAGGTTGACGTTATCCACCGTCAATAACTCCCCCAAGCTTACCTTTTGCGGTCCCTTGGCAAACAAACTAAGCCTAATTACTAATATTTGGATGGGGAGTTGCTACAATGCTTTCATTCCTCAAAGGTACACAAGCTTTCAAACAGAGATTCTCCTCCGGATTAGACAAGAATCGCACTAACCTTCTAACTTACCCATTCTACCTTTAACCATAGGGCTTTATAGCTTTTGCATAAGTCTTGAGCAATCGAAAAAGACAGAACAATCAAGTCAAACACTATGTCTCAGATTCTTCACAGTACCAATATTCTGGAGTTTTGTAAGTTTTTGAAATAAAACTCAGAACTTAACTGTATGACACCCTCAAGTCTCTTATTATATGTGGTATTTATGGATCTCACTTGAGGCATTCATGTTGTGATGCCCTCCTATAACTAATGATTATAGTGGAGCTTATAGGAGTGGCAATAACAAGGATAGGCATACTTGCAATACATATGTTATAAAGTCAAACAATGGATCCACAGAGAATCGAGGCCTACAATCAAACCAAGATGTGCATATGTATGGAATATGGTGGATAGGTGTATATATGGTATTTCATGGCAATTCTAATTCTACTTTTGCTCTTTGAAGATAAATCTCTCTTTTGATCTTAGAACTTTTCGTGGGAAAACATGGGCTATCTTTATTCGTTTTCTTTTTCTCTTTCTCTCTCTCTTTTTTTTAGAACCTAGGGAGGCGGGCATCTAAGTACCCATTGTTTTAATTACTCCCTCTTCTTTTTCGATAACATTCCTTTTGCATAGCCACATGCATCCTTCGAATAAATAATTAGAGAGATAATAACAATAACTTAGATCATTTATAATAGGGCTGTCCTATGGGATATATTCTTGGTGTCTACCCAAGTGCGGGGAGAGACATATTTTTCTTTTTATTTTTTTTATGATGAACATGGGTGAAAGTGGAAATGGTTGCGATTACTCCCAGAGTAGGAATAATGTATATGTGGTGGAGTGTGTAAGTGATCTTGGTTTTAAAAGCATGACAAGACTCTCATAAGGTATACAACAAAGGTTGACTGAACTCAATGCAAAGCAAGTAGCATAAATGTAAAAAGTTTCTTATCTCTAAATATATCATCTCTGGCTTTGGTAGGAATTCACAACTTGTCATACAACAGCTCATCATGTAAGATTTTGAATTTTTAAAAGATAAATCTCCAGAACTTAGTAATGCTAGGAATAAGATAAATAGCAGCTCAACCTCCATGAATCATATCGATCAATCACCTAGACTTAGCTCAAGCATATGCCTCCACGAGTTTCAGTGGTCGAGTAAATACTTAAGTCAAAACAAGTAATATCTAAAACTCGAGAGAATTTAATGTTGAAAACTAGGCACTTGAAAGGAATGACAACAGAGCAACTATTCATCATCTCCAAGATAAAATTTTAATGTTCATCGTTTTAATTGACTTTAGCCTAGACCGACTCTAAACATACTCTTTAATATATTGCTAAGTATTTATTTGGTTTTAATGGCTATTCATCTTTTTATTTGTTTTAAACTATTAGACTCACAAAAGACTCTATGACTTGTGGACCTTCATGTGCCCACATGTTTCTTTGGTATTTTATGACTTTATAAAATAAACTCGATAATTGCATAGGTACAGTTACCTGATAACTAGGGGATGCTCCTCCCCCAAGCTAGATATTTGCAATACTTAGTATTGATGATCTTCAGGGCGAGCTTGCCAGTAGTAGTCCTAGGGGGCTCCACTGATGGGCTCACTCCTTAGTCATAATGTTGTTCCTCACGGCGAGGGTTCGATGTTTTGAGTCTTCCGAACTGGACTCCTCCTTGCAGTGATTCATTAATCAAGTACTTCGGTTTGCTCTTGAGGTGGTGCCTCCACTAGTGGCTCCTAATGGCGGTGCCACCTTCTTCCTTTCTTTTATAGGCTTCTCAAAGCCAATCTTATGTGTATCATTATTACTAGTTGAAAACTTCCACTTATAGAATTTAGAGGATTGTCTCCCCACATTTTGACCGCAGTGTGTTCTGCCCATAAAGACAAGGTAGAGATCAAGTGTATGGGCTCTGCTGGTTGGAAAACACCAATAGAACCAGAAATTTATTCATCCTCCAACCTTGGGCACAATAAGATTGATATTATTCATATTGTTCATTCATAACATGGGTGAGAATACAGAAATATAAATATGACATTTAAACTTGTGAGATAAAGAGTGAAGTTACTTAACCATTAGAAAGACTGTTCATCTTTATAATATATCAAGAATAATAGGTGAAGTATTTCTAGCTTACTTGGTTAAGACCGAGATTAAAAAGAATAGCGCTATGAACAAACTTAGAGAACAAATCATATTGAGTTTAATCAGGTTAATCAATTTAAGTTGTAACTCTAACATGGTTGTATTTATCATTTATTGCATACCAAGATCAAGAGGAAATTAATGACCACTTATCTTAAGATGTTACCTCCATTATTAGAGCATGATGAAGGGTAAATGAATTTCAATCGTCTTTTCCTTTCTTGTATCTTGGGTTGTTCATTACCATCTTGTCTCGTATGTTGCACTTCTTTTTCTCACTCTTCGGACCTCTGCTTCTCTCATTATTTCTTCTGCGCAAGGGGTTAGTAGACAACACATACCCGAAGGAATATACTATTTATTAAAGTACGGATAGTGTTTACCAAAGAGTTAAAGATTAATCTGTAGCTCGTGTTTTCTATGATTCACCACTATTTTGAATTTTTTTTCCATCAAGGTTAAAACGAGGATATTATTTTGAAGCATATCTTTAACCTTGACTTGATTCTACGAATAGTCTCCTAATATGATTTAAATATTTTTTTTTTATATAGGAGGGGTTAGTCTATATGTAGAACTAAATTCTTATATAAGTATGCTTGATTTTCATAATGTTTAAGTAATATTCTAAAGCATACTTATAATAGAATAAGGAAGTTTGCAAGACTAAAGGTATTTATTCATATAGAACCAAGAATATGTATGGTAAACCACAGGAGCATTTTATTATATATATGTATATTTTAGCAAGTTATGTTTGAGCATGGCATAGGGTAGAAATGACCAAGACAAATTAGCAACATGGTATGAGTTGTTGAGTGTAGTTACATGTTACATGAGGCTTGGACAAACGTACCTCATGTCTTCATCCTTCTAAGTAAGTGATGACGAACTTACTTGAAAGAGGAGAGTTATCCGTTTCATCTTTTGGTGAGAGCTTATGGTCTTGCTGAGCAAGGCCTTCCTTTTTATCTTCTTCGTCTTTTCACCATTTAATGAAACTATGGAAGATTACATGCTCTTCACTCATCAACCTTTTTCTGATTTCTTTGATTAATTTGTGGGTGATGAGCTGGGGTCTATTAGAGATGCAATAATGTTCACTTGAAAACTTCTTCTCTAATAGATTAAAGTTGTTCTTTCCTCGCAAAATGTTAATGGACACATACCCGAGGGAATAGCAAGATTGAAATATGGGTTTTGTTGTCCATACTTTTTTTTATTTTCTTCTATGCTAATCAAGATGATATATGGTTTACGATTATTTAGCATAAATTATGTCTATCGTGTTTTATGTTGTTGTTGCAATCTAGCATGGCTCAAAACAAAGATAACTTGTAATAAAAGATAAATGAATAAACATTAATACTCATAAATTTGGACTTCTTGTGCAAAGTTATCATCTGCCTTGATTCATCCCTGGTTTGAACTTATCTCTTGACTTTCCAGATTTAATTCAAAATTTTTTCCCGCAAGGGTTAGTCCGACAAAATATCCAGTATCCACAACAACATACTATCAGCTCAAAAATCAACCTAGACACCACGCCTAATTTAATTTAGGAAGACATTTTAATCTGAGTTCTGTTTAAAAGCCTTTTAAAAGTAAAACCACCACTCCTAAACTAAGCACCATGCCTCATTTAAGAGATTTATGAAAGTACTTCAAAGCCTAAACATATATCATAGCAAATAAAGGTAGCATGAAAATATAGTAGAGATTTATTCAGATAGAGATAAAAAAATCATGATCATGGTGAGTTTTTTTTTACGTGAGATGAATATATGAAATAAAACAAGTTATGGTTGAGGAAATTTAAACTAAATAGTGTGGATTAAAGTAAACATGCAGTGGAATGCAAAAAATAACTACTCATAAATTTTGAAGTCCATGAGCAAGACTTTCTCACCTTTATTTGATCATACTTATCATGACTCACATGCTGAAATTTGTGAGTGATGCAACATCTTTGTTCCCGTCACTTGAGATATGAATTAAAGTCCTGTGACGTCGACCTCTTTCTCCAACATTGGATTTGTTATGTTTCTTTTTATTTTGTGGGGGCATGCCGGAAGGTTATAAACCGGTCGTTCATTATCCGGTATAAGATATTAAAGTAGACAAACAAGGGTAATCTTGCTTGAGCAGGGGTTAATGGTTATCTCAATCACATAATTGAGTATAAGTCTATCAATGTTCCTTAATTGCCTAACTACCTTCCCCGGCAACGGCGCCAAAAATGCTTGTTGGTATTTCTAATGTCATTACTAATTAACGAGATTAGAAACACATGGTATGAAATTAACTTGTCATTAACAACTAGCCACTTATCTCTCACCCACATCCCTAAGCATGAACTAGGTTGTCATCCCTAATTGTATATGCTAAGGATAAATAGAGGTTTATATATATATGTATCAATCAATATGACTAGGCAGAAATATCGATATAAACTAAGAACGGTTACGCAAGTTTTACAGATAATTATACCATTGTAGCATTTTACCTAGAGAGTTCTTCCGGGTTGTCGATTTATATTTATACCAATTGGAAAGGTCTATGTAGGACTTATATCTATAACTTACACTTATACTATTAATATGAAAAGTAAACCATAACTAGAATCCTACTCATAACAAGGATAAGTCACGTGATAAAAGATATATGATAGATAATGATCAGTCATCATACATAGATAAACATCAGAGCTCTTCTAGTCATAGAAATAGCTAGCCAATGGATAAACTCACGAATAAATACTAAGGTAATTCAATAATTACATCAATGAATACTCTAATTAGTGCAATTACATCTAGCAATCATTGTTAAGTTAATCCTACATCATGATCACATGTAAAGAGGCATCAACTAGGAAGGATGTGAAACAGAGTCATCGTCCAACTTCGCTACCGTGCCCATGCTAGTCCTACGTACGGAGGGTGGACTACAGAGGAACCAACGCAGCTGTCACCTACGCGGACTACCACACGTCCCGGCTCATCAGGGTGCACTCGCAGATAAGCAAGATATCTAAACACCACGTCTACATACTGCCAATCATTCACCCACGATATCTCTGGATGAACGCTATACGAGCAATTATATAAATTCAATATGATCAAACTAACTATGCTAAACATACAATCAAAGCAGACAATGACTATTGCAATTAAGAACATATATAAGATTAAGAACAATGTTTCCCAAATCATAATGTTGAATACAATAAGAGAAAAGAACTAGAACTATACCGAACTCCGCGCTCCAAACAGACGCCGGGGGCTCCAGATCCCGCTGAAGAACTAGAACTCTTCTACTTCTAATCTAACTAGGCTAAAGCTATGAACTAGAGAGGCTCGATGAACTAGAGAAGGCTCTTGATGGCTTGATCTCCAAATGACTTGATGCCTCCGGGGAGGGGGTCCGCCCCTTTATTTATAGCCCGGTGGGATGAACGTCTGCCTGCAGGATCAAACCGACTTAACCAAGGGCCGAGATGACTCCTCATAGGCGGTGGAAGAAGCTTCCGAAGGAGGGGCCGAAACCCTAACTTGGGGCGTCGGCCGGCGCGAGGGGGTGGGGCCGCCCGCCCCACGGCGGCGGCGTCTGGCGTCCCGTTGCTTCCAGTGTCTTCTAGATCCTTCCCACATCTCGATGGTTATCTTTCCCGTGGCGGATAAGTTTCATGATTATTATGCACTCTAATCCCTCTTTTAAGCTTTTCTGGAATAGTCCCTGAAAAATATAGAATATACAAAACTCGTGGAAATTGTCAGTTAAAACCCTAGACTAGTGTGTATTCGTGTATCCTTTTGTGTCTAAAGTTCTACTGAAGGTTGTCGTTATCCACCGTCAACATTACTCATGTTGAGATAAGCAAGTCAAGCTCACCCAACTTAACCAAAAGTTAAAACATGATTAATGATTAACAGAAAATATAAGGATCCACCTTAAAACATTTATTAACATTCCCTTTTTATTTAATATAGCTACTTACGGGCACAAATGAGTACATAGTAGAAGTACCCAGAAAAATCTACAAAAATTACAGTGGACTACTCATAACTCACATAGACCACAGTTCAATTTTCACATCAAAATTCTAAATATAACTTCCTGTAGCAAAAGAACAAGCCACACAAGCTTAAAGAAGGATAATTCATAATTTTCTTAGCTTCACCAAACCACAAAGAGACAGTGTGCCAATTTTCACATCAATAGCATGCATATTTATTTTATAACAAAAAGTACTAGGTTCAAAGCATTTAATCAAGATAAATAGCAAACTGCCATGCAAAACATGTTCACATGCCAACCAATATTTTTCCTAGACAGAGGATGTTAAAACAAAGCCAATCCGACTGGTTTCACATTTTTAGCATCAATCAATAAGTAGTGATGCATTTAACCAATTTCAAGGCATAGAACAAAATAAATACCTCAAACAAAATCTACTGCAGAACATGCCATGTTTCATATTTTTAATAAAAACTAGACACATGCAGAACCTAGCAAAATTGGAATCACACCATTTGGACTTTCCTAGCTCAAGATCTGATTTATTGAAGATATCAGCATTTTTTGGAAAGAAATAAAACGAAAACCAAAACCAAAACTGACTGACATGTGGGGCCCATGGGTCAACGGGCCCACTGGTCAGAGAGACAGAGCGGAGCGGCGGCGATTGACCGGCCGCCAGCTCGACGACGTTGAGGTTGCCGATGGCAAGGGCCACAACGGCGTGATCACCGCGGCAAGACGCATCCGAAGACCTAACCTGTTGCAAGGGGGAAGCACGGAGGCTAGCTCGTCGCCGGAAATGGTGGCACGGCGGCACTACCCAGTGGTGCGCCGGCCGATTCCGGCCACGCCAAGCTTCGACGAGCAGCGCGTCAGCACCAGCAAGGCTTGACGAAGCCCTGGACTAGGCTTGATGCCCGCATTTCCACAGCAGTGAGCTCGGGCCTCGCAAATGGCGGAGCGGCGGTGAGCGCACGGCGGCGGCGAGCACGTTCCGGTGAGCCGGAACCCTAATCGGCTCAACCATCAAGGATTTCACCATCTACGTACTACGGGGGACCTGGTACACGCAAAAGGAGAGGGAGAGAGAGTCGGAACAGGACTGGCCGCGGCGAGCTCGAAGCTCGGTGGCGTTCCGGCCATGGCGCACGACGACGGAAACCGTAATGCGGCCTTACCCAAGCTCGGATGAAGGCAATAGCAGGGTCAGAGGATGGAGGGCATGGTGGCGGAGCTCTGGGTGAGATTTGAGCGGTGGTGATGCGGTGGCAGCGGCGCTAGATGACGGCAAACGCGCGGCAGCGGCGGGTCGCCCTTCTCCTCCCCTTCCTGGCCGAGTGAGAGGGAGAGCAGAGGGAGTGAGCGAGGGAGAGAGGGCAGGGGCGTGCCCGCGGTGTTGTCGTGGCCGCGACGGCCTGACCTGCGGGGACCCTCGCGATTTGGCGCGATGGTAGCCGAAGTGCCGGGCCGGCGGTCGGCCATCGCCGCCGGTTTTGAATCGGCGTGGCGCCGTTTGTGTGTCATCAGGCCCGCCCGACTTTGATCTTTGGTGATAATTATCTACTAAACCGTGCATGATTAGCAAAAACTCTATTAGTAAAAGATGTAGCCCTATAGTCAATCTTCAACTTTTATTATAGAGGCTTGAGCTGGTTCGGCTTGGTTTGCAAGACACAAGGCAATGAAGTACCCTAAAAACACATTGAAACCAGTGTCAGACTTAGCCATTTTCAGAGGCTCAATTTATCACTGATTTCGATAGAAATGTGCAGTTTTGAGCACCTTGCACACATTTTCATGTCTTGAGCCCAAAATAAAGTTTGTTCTACATGAAATTCTCTACAACTTTTATTCAGGACTCACTGCCATGCAAAACTTCTAGCTTGCACTTTTGAAAGTCAAACAAAAGAGGTCTAGAAGGCATACCAAGTCAAACTATCATTTAAGGGCATCATTAGGCAAAATGACCAACATGAACATTATTCCATTTAGTGTCCTAAGCATAGTTAAGCTACTGTAGAGCACATTTGGCAACATTACATGTCATGACATAGTATCAAACAAGCAAGACAAGCATAGAATGATCTTTTCATGAGCATATACATAGAATTTGCATAATGACTTGTCATGCACATGCATACATGAGATGATAATGATGATTATGGCTAATTAATGCAAGTGTTTTAGTGAGCCTAGAGGTGTTATAGTAATATGGGTAAGTTTAAAAGTTAGCTCAGTTATTGCATAACTTGGAGGAGAATTTCTGTCTGACTGCAGTTATACTTCTAGGGAGTTGCTCCGAGATGGCTACAATGCTTAAACATATACATCTTACAATAACTTTTTCTAAGTTTTCTTTGCTAAGGGACTAGCAAAGGTTAAGCTTGGGGGAGTTGTTTATGGTCGTTATTGTATGAATTCAACCGTCAACTAGCTAGGGAAAAGGATGCAATTGCGATCACCAAACTAGGTATTGGGTTTGCACTGACAGAATTCCATGAGTTTTGGTGTTTCACTATTTCTGCAGGTGTAAATTGGAAAAGACGTAAACCTAGGAGCTTATCAAAACATAGAACGGGAAATCAGACACCGCGGCAATGCATGAAGATTCTAGAAGAGACCAAAAGACACCAAGCCGAAGCGGAGGGCCAGCGGCCACCAGGGGGGACCGGCCGGTCCCACCCTAGACCGGCCGGTCTGGGCCCTGGCCCATTCGAGGCCCGCTTCGCCCAGGTTGCTCCACTGCCTTAGGGTCTTAATCTCAGTCGTATCTCAAGGTCAGTTTGATCCGATGGCTCACGATCATCACCCAGGGCTATAAAAGGAGGGCAGGACCCCCCCAAAGAGTGGCACATTCATTCATTCCTCATTCAAAATCTGATCATCAGCCAGAAACCCTAATTAGAGCTCCTTAGCTAGGGCCTAGATAGCTAGTTAGAACTAGAGGAAGGCAAGCGAAGGCTTGGATTCTGGAGCCATCAAGAGCTTGGATTTGGTATAGTTCTTACCTACTCTCACCTTTGTTCTCTATCATTGTATAGTTATATAATTGCTACAATTGAATTAACGAATACTTATCTACTTATATTCATAGTTATATTGTTCTTTGTCTATTGTGGTTATATGCTTAGTATAACTAGATTGACATTATACTTATTCATAGGTTCGTATAGCGCTCATCTAATTTTGGGTGAGTGGTGAACATTGTGTAAGCGTGGTGCTTATACGTTGTTTACCTGTGAATGCACCCTATAGGCCGGGCTTGGTAGATCGTGGGTGTGACAATCCTGTTGAGTCCTATGTAGTCTAAACCCCGTTTATAGGCACAGTAGGGCTTTTGTATGAAGGAAGGGTGTACTATGTTCTCAAACTTTTCTAGTATGTCCACTGTGAATAGATGTAATGCTAACCTTAGCTATGACTACTAAGTGTACTGTACTAACCATGATATGCATTGACATGTAGCTAGAAATAACCTAGGAATATCTCTTGATGTTCTGCTAGTAATCCTAATGATATAGCTAGGAGTCTCTATCTGTTTATGCTGATAATTTATACTTATCCTTATCATTTATCTCATGACTTACCCCTGCATTGAGTAGCGAGGACATGGTTATGCCTATCCATTACACTCTAGGTTACCACGCTACCTTACACATATGCCATATAGACCTTCCTTTGGGAAAATATAAATGACAACCTGTTAATACTCCAGATAAAATGCTACAATGGTATTTGATCTGGGCGCTTGTGGATACTATTTCTATATTCTTAATGGTGGCATGATTTAATACCATACCCTTTGGTGTTATGGCTGGGGATGACAACTTGGCGTTCTAGTAGCGATGCTATGCCTACAAGCATTTTTAGCGCCGTTGCTAGAGATAACATTAAGAGGTGTCAACACTTACTACACTCTTGCTTTGGGCATCGGATTGCACTAGTCTGCTAGGTGATGCCGGCCTATAACTCTACGCCACACTCGAACGTGGGGGAATACAAAGGATGATAGGGCTATCACCACCTAACACCTACCCCTCACCCATGGAGTGTGAGGAAAACGAGGGTAGCCTCTAGCCTAGACACCACGTATATGCTATCGACTACTATTCTAGCGTCGATCAGGGCTATCCGTCTTTATCAGGGACCCTCTACTGGAGCATCCGCTACTAAGTCAAGTAACGGACAACGAACCCGCAAGAATGTAATGCACAAGATAACACGAATAGAGACTCACCACCATAGTTAAACACGAACCTTATACTCCATGTAGTACGTGGCCATAGAGGTACACGTTGAGAGGGAGCCGACACGCCCGGCACTCTGTCTCCTCAACCCGGAGACATCGAATCCAAGACAAAAGGTGGCAGACATGCCCGAACCTCCTCTCTACTTTCCCTCACTCACTCCCTATACTACAACTATCTAGGCTAGCTAGGGCCTAGGCCCCTATGAAGTGAAGCTCTTGTGTGTGCTCTTGCCCCCTTGGTGGTTGGTTGATGGAATGAGGAGAGGGGAGGCCTCCTTTTATAAGTGAGGTGGAGGGGGCTCTTTGCAAGAATCACCCAAACCGACCTCTCCTGGTACATTGAACCTGGACTCCCTACGCCACCGATGTTGGAGAGACGGTAAGAGGCCACCGACCAAAGATGGGGCCAATTGGGCTGATAAGGGCTGCGGGCGCACCATGGTGCGGCCGCACCATGGCTGGCCCCTTTTCGGCCCAATTTTGGTCAGTGGTCTCCTAGCTTATTCTAGACTTGGGCCTTGGTGGGGATTCGTGAAGTTGAGATGATTTTTTTGGGTTTTGGGCTTGTTTTCCTTCTATTCCGGGCTCGTATTTATGGGGTAACTGGGCCTTCTCCACTTGGGCTCATTTTAGGTAGTGTTTTCATGTATATCTTGCATGCTTTTGAGCCCAATTGTAGTAGTCTTCATCATTGTCCTCCTGCAAATAGTGAATCACCAAAACTTGTGGAACTGTTTAGTTGTAAGCCCTAACTCTAAGTTTGGTATTCATATGATCTTCATTTTATGCGATTATTGGTGGTTATCTATATCTCTTATAAAGATAACCCCCACTAACTATTCTATCACATCCCATAGCAATCCACATCATCTATTGTAGAAAAACAATCCACGTCATCTGCTGTACAACATTCAATCCACGCCATATCTATTGCAGAAACTGAAACATTCAGCACGCCGTTGCATGAAACTAATTGTTAAGTTGTGCGTTTCATATCTCAATAACTAGCTAGCTCATGCTACCCTCCGTGTATGCATGCATGCACAGCTCCTACTAACGCATGTGCTTCTCCCGGGTTGTTAAATGATGATTAATTATTCCTGGTGTTCTCAAGCCGGCCTCCTGTCTTTCTCCCTGCACCCTCATCTCAATGCTTCATTGCAAGGGGAAGCACGCCAGCGCCACAGTAACGCATCAATCATCAATCACTATTAATAGTAGTAGTATTTATCGATCGTCTCTTCGCCTTCGACCCCAACCTTGCTGAGAATGCTGGTGCTTTAGATGCACTACAAGAGCGCTCTCGGCGTACCTTGAGCTGTTGGCGGAAGAGGACAGAGGAGGCGTAAGCATGGAAGCCATAGGAGAGACACGGAACCCGCGGTTGAGGATACCCACACTGCCGTCGTCGTCACACCCTGGCGTGACGCCACCCTGGCCGCCCGAGCAGCAGGTGATGTGGCCCACGATCTCAGTTTAGTGTAAGCAATTTCTAATATAAATACATATACGAAGAAAAACTTTGTATATACTCTTTTTTGTGTTTATTTTTTTCCTTTATTTCCTTTTAGCACCTTTTGTATGGAACAAAAAAGTAGCCTAGCTTTCTAACAGTAAATAAAGCATAACTTTTTATGTACTCTTATATATAGAAAGACTTACCCCACGAGTATATGTCGTTACTAATAATGCATTGTTATGTTTGTGGTATTCGCTTCATCACGCCTCCACTATTATAATGCCACACGTAAATACTATTCTATATTAGTGATTTATTAAACAAATTTCCACAGCAACGCGCGGAGAATTCATCTAGTGTTTATAAGTGAATGACCACCAACAAACTCCCCCACACTTACCTCTTGCTCGTCCTCGAGCAAGGCTTAAAGGTAGAAGTAATCATAAGCATAAAATTCTAAGATATACAACTTACATGAAAATTATTCCATCACATTTCTTACACAGGTGGGATATGTGGCATTAGCTAACATGTTTTCTTGGGTTGTTGAAGAATGGAATGGTTCTCGAAATAAAGTTATCTTCCCAAATTCACATCTTAGCAACTTGGAGTTTTTTTTAAAGATTTTCAATAAAAGAGCATAGATCACTTTATACTCCTCAAAAGGCACTCTCAATCACTCAAATGTGTATGATTCCTCACCAAGGCATAGAAAAGTCTTTGCCTTCTTTTTGTTCCTCCTACCTCTAAAAGGTTTATGTGGAGCTTTGGGTAGGGTTTAACAAGATGGCATACTTGCATTGCATATGTTGTAAAGTCAAATCAAAGATCCAAGGAGAGAAGTGTCATACTCTTAGATCAAGATGTGCATGTGTGTGGAAGATGATATGGTAAACACTATACTCCTTTTGTAGATATGATCTCTCTACTATTTATTATTTTTGAGACATGGTCATCTTCTCTTCTTTTTTTTTAATATATGAGCCCTCATGTGCTCATCATTTTTTTTCATACTTTGGACCTTCATGTGTCTATATTTTTATTCTTTTACACTTTTGCATAGCCCATGTCTTATCTTATAAACCATATATGTAGAGAGATCATAATCTTTTCAAACATGGCGTATTTATCTACTAAATTTATATTTTTTTTGTTTACTCTAAGTGTAAGAGTAGAACATTTTTGGTGGGACTAGATGGACGGCATGTTTTTGCGTACTCCTAGTGTAGGAGCAGCACATATATGTGGTGTGTGTGTGTGTGATCTTGATCTTGGAAGCATGATAAATCTCTCAACAGGGTCACAAGACTTGACCAAACTCAATGCAATAACAAGCAAGCATATGTAGTAGGCTAAAAATTTTATAGGGTGTATGTCATATTTGGCCTTGGTAGGAATTTCCTTACCAAATTAGAAATATGTGACACTATGGTTTTGTAATATATATATATATATATATATATAAACAAAATTCTCCAAGTACTTTAAATAGAAATGGTAGGATTTCTAAGTCAGAACCATATCACACCCCTCAACAACTTAGTTAACATGATTGTCCTATCAAAATATTTTCCCAAAGCATAAGAACGTGTAAATGGAACAAACTTCATGCAAGCTTCTATCTCAGAAATATTATGATCATGTCACTTTTTGAGAATGTAAAATGAAGTGTGGTTTTTTTAAGTTGCATGGAGGCATTTGGTTCATTAAGTTTAATTTTAGTAATTAGAATTTAAATTTGTTTAAATTCAAGTTTGTAGGGAGATGAGGGAGGTGTTGCACAAACCATCGTTTGTAGAGGAGAACTGAAGTAGAGATGGCTTGGCATGAACCAGAAGTTCAACCAGTCTTCTCTTGAGCCATCTGTCTTGTCCTCCTTCATGTCGGATCGTGCGATGTTGTGCAACATGTTGGGGAGATCTCGAATGTGTGTGTTAAACTTGAGAGATCTCCCCACACTTATTCTTGGACCTATTTTATTGAACAAACAAAACAAAAAATAGAAACAAGAAAGGGCTCTACCAGCTCAAACACTGGGGAGCCTAAGTTTTATTATCATAATAAATTTTTATTTTATTATTATTATTATTATATTCATTTTATTAATTTATTTTATCATGGCAAAAGAAGTATGACCATATCCATGCTATAAAAAGAATTTAGATGCCAAAGTCAAGTAGCATGAATCCAAACAAGATTGCCATACTAAATTTATTATTATTATTTATTTTATTTTATATATTTTTTATTTTAATCACCAAACTTTTACTCATACAAGGCTAAGATAAAGTTTTGTAACAAATTACGAGCCTTGGTTTATCTCCATCAAAGATTACTTTCATTATATATGAGACCAACTCAAAGTTCATTAATCAAAGTTCAACACCATGTCAAATTTTGATCAAAGAAGGCTATTTTAACCAAAGCACCATGCTTAATTTAAAAAGCTTATAGATATATCTTAAGAATACATCAAAACCACAACACGTGGCATAAATAATGAAAGCATGAATGAGCATGCTAAAAAATTTTCATGAAGATAAATATGAGTAAAGGAGTTGGTGATTATTTATTATCTTTGCATACCTGAGTATACTTACCGACAGTATATGTAGAGATGAAGCTTTGATCCTTGCTGCACGGTGGTTTGTTTGCACATGGTCCTACTCAGGTGATCAATAAGGCTTTGGCTACACACACAAATCACGTGTATAGGCCATGGGCCTTGGTGACAAGCAGCCAAGGGGAGCATCCGTTTTTTTCTCTTTTTTTCTATCGGATACTCTTTTTTCTCTCTTTTTTTCAGTTTTCAAACTTCTCTTTTTTTAATTTTGTCTCATCTTTTATTCTTTTCTTCTATGGCTTTCTTTTTTTCTCTTTTTAGTTGGTGTGGGGGTTTAGATCCCTATACCCTCACGGCTGGCCTTTGGCCTCGGCAGACAGGGCAGCCCAGCCCACAAGACCAAGACCGATCGGCCTCTCTGGCCTGATCAGGAGTCCCAGGCGGACAATTAGAGTTACTTGTCATGCAAAGCAACTAGTCAGTTAGGAAACCAATTGTATTCTACGTAGATACGATCTGTTTGTAACCGACCACCTCGGGATCTCAGGATCTGTAACTCTGCCCCCCAGACTATATAAGGCGGGAAAGGACCCCCTCAAACGTATTCTTTTTCATCAATAGCAGAAGAGCAGGACGTAGGGTATTACGCATCTAGCGGCCCGAACCTTGGTAAACTGTGTGTACTGTTCTTTCTGTTCTATCTCACTTGTAGTCTAGAGCGTGCCTCCACCGATAAATCACTACCGTCTGTATACCCGTGGTAGACTGCCACCGATATTTTGTCGACAGTGGCGTGCCCGGTAGGGGGTGCGCATGTAGGCTTAGGAGCAAGCAAGATGGTTTCCTTCGCCACAACCGTGGAGATTGAAGCCAGATCGACCTTCACCGTCGGTTCCTTCACTTGGACAGTCGCTGCGACGGGAAGCGTGGGAAGAGCCCCGGCAGATCCGGCGTCGACGCCTCAGGCCCCGCCGCCACCTCATCCCTCGGGATCAATCTCGAGGGCACCAAGACCGGCATCCCGACCACCGCTCCCTCGCTACCAAGGAATGCGGATCGATAATTTTGATCTTCTCAGATCCATCGATCAGCTCGGGAGAGGCCTCGAGGAGATGGTCGAGTAGTTGGAATCGGTCCAGAACCGATCTAACGATGATGGCTTCACTCTCGTCCAACCACGTCGGCGTCGGGCTCAGGTCCACACTGACCCTCTGCACCATCCAGGCTCTGATCTGGCTGCAACAAGACGCGGTCCGCAAGTCCGCACTAATCCGTTCCGCCATCCAGGCTCCGACCTGGCCGCGACGAGGCGCAACCCTCAAGTTCGCGCCAATCAGCTCCGCTGCCCAGATCCCAATCTGGTCGCGGCTTGACCTCGGCGTGGCGTAGCGTACGGTGCGTCAACCGGCTTCGCCCGTCAGATCCCAATCTGGCTGTGGCTCGACCACGGCGCGGCGCGCAGGCCTTCGTCGACCAGCTTGGCCGCCTAGATCCGAATCTGGTCACGGCTCGACTTTCGGGCGGCCCTCGTGTCCGCATAAGCCCGGCAAGGCCGTTCAGGCCCAACGGTGGTCTGACCACCAAACCCCCGTGGCCGTCCTCGACCTCGCCCGGCGACTGGTCGAATCAACTTGGGGCGCAACACCCAAAACGCCGTGGGTCAAAACCTATTCCCGTTCGGGATGCCCAATGCCTCCGTAGCATAACAACAACAGGTGGAGAGGCTATTCCAGGGCCAACCTCCGCGACAGCCACCTCCGGCTCAACTCATCGAGTTTCATCTCGACGAAACAACTAGGCACGTCATCCACTGCGTCCACAGCAGGGAAGCCTCTAGTGGCTCTCAGTCAACCACTGAGGAGGAGGGAGGCTCGAGCTCCATCTCTGGGTTGAACGGAGCAACTGCCTCCGCAAGCTCCGCCTCCACGGAAGACGATGACGAATTCCCACAACGAGTCAGGGACCTGTTCGATACAGTCGAGTTCCCAGAATTCCCTCTATGGGGGCTATCTTCAACGTCAGCGTCGACGAGGAACAACCCCTCCTCGAGACCTCTGAGCAAGAATGAGCAAGGCTGGCTCGCAATGAGGACCGCGCGCAACGTCGCGTAGCCCAAGCTCAAGCGCCCCCTCTGCCTGCTGGTGCGGGTGTTGATCCAGACATAGCTGCGGCCAAGGCGCCTACCACCCAGCAGGAACCGCCCCCCGCTCCACAAGCTAATCGACAGAGAAGAAGGCTTCAACCTAGGAACCTGGGAGAGAGTTCGATAGGTCGTCGATAGGTCCACAAGACGCCTGCGCCAATATCATTTGTTGCCGGTCCAAGCGACTCCACGACATGCAAGCTACACCAGCAGTCGAGGCCGTCCTTGACCACCTCAAGGCCGCGGAGGCTCAAGTCAACTTCATGCGCGAGATGTCTGCTGGCCCATCTCAAAGCCGCTGCTCTCGCAGCACTCACCGCGGCCGCAGGGACCGAGTGGAAGGCGGCGATGCCAACGACCGGGATCGGGAGAGCCAACGAGCCGCTCAGCGCAATCAGCCCCCGGGGCGCGACAACCGCCGAAGAGAAGGCGGCAATAGACAGCCGCCCCGCGCGCCTCAAGAGGTCAACGAGCCCAACCCGCCCGATCTCCGTAATGTCATCGACGATAGATACTGAGCTCGGTATGGGGCCCCAGGTCCCAGATGTTTCTCCGAGAGGCTGCGACAGGTCAACTGGCCCAGAAACTTCAAGATCGGAGACTTGAGGCACTATGAAGGAAAAGCTGACCTAGAGCAGTGGATCGTCATCTACGAGACGACCGTCCGGGCCACGGGAGGCGGCGAACAGGTCATGGCAAATTACCTCCCGGTAGTGCAACGCTGACCTCCACAAGGAGCTCCTGCGCAAGCAACCAGCGACAATGGAGGACATGTTCAACATTGCCCAAGAATAGGCACGCGTCGATGAGGCCCTCGTCCAGTACGATGATGGTAGTCACGACATATACAAGCATATCCGGCCTCGTGATGACGATGATCATGATAGAGATCCAGATTACGACGATCGCCGAGGGGCTCGCCCAGATCGTCGTAACCAACGACGGGAGGACCGCGGCGGCAATCGCCACGACGACAGGAACTCCGACCATCACGACGATGACCGACCATACAGGCGACGGGACGACGGCAACGGTGATCGCCACAACCGTGGCTACCATCAACGCAACTTCGTCAACAACACCGACAAAGGTCAGAAGCACGAGGTCGATGGCGACTACGGTGAGTACGACAAGATCCTCAACGGTGACTGCACCCGTCATCCTAACAAGGGGCACACCTTTGGCGAATGCAACGGCTTCGCCAGCATCTTCGCCCGTAAACGGCAGCGTACCAACAAGAAGGGCTACCCCAAAAAGCCCAACGCACGCGACAAGTCCGTCGATGATGAGGATGATGGCAAGAATCCACGCCACGCCTACAAAGACCCAGAAAAGCATGCGACCGCAATGATCTTTCGAGGCAAAGTGGCCATGGAAAATGCACGCGATCGGAAGCTCCTGAAGAGGCATATCGTTGCCCTCTCCGAGCCAGATGGGCTCATCGCCGATGTCCATGCTCCAGCCTGGTCTGAGCGGCCCATATCCTTCAGTCGATCTAACATGTGGGCTAGGCTACCCAATGCAGGCCGATTCCCATTGGTCCTCGACCCGGTGATCGGTAGCGTCCGCTTCGAGAAGGTGCTGGTTGACGGTGGCAGCGCTCTAAACATTCTCTTTCACCAAGCTTTCCTGGAGCTTAGACTAAAGGAAGACCACCTTGAGCCCTATGACTCACCATTCTGGGGAATCATGCTAGATAAGCCATCTATACCCCTCGGGCAAATCTCGCTGCCCGTTCAGTTCGGCACGCCCCAGCACTTCCGCGTTGACTGCATCAACTTCATCGTGGCCGATTTCAATGGGTTCTACCACGCCATAATCGGCAGACCCGGCATCGCCAAGTTCATGGTTGTTCCACACTACGGCTACCTCGTCCTCAAGATGCCGATCGAGAAGGGAATCCTATCCCTTCGCGGCAATGTCCTCATGGCTCATGCCTGCGAGACAAACGCGTACGCCACGGCTAAAGCTAAAGAGATCAAGGCGCGCATGGAGAAGGACACCTACAAAGCCAGGACGTCAAAACCTGCAGAGCTTGAGGCTCCAGTCAAGCAGCACAAGCGCCCTAAGGTGATTACCAAGGCGCACAAGGTCAGCCTGGCCCCCGGAGATCTTGACAAGACAGCGATGATCGGGCGCGACCTCGAGCCTAAATAGGAAGACGCGCTCGTCCATTTCCTGCAGGCCAACATAAGCATTTTTGCATGGAAACCTGCTGACATGCTGTCGATGAAATATCGGCGGCAGTCTACCACGAGTATACCGATGGTAGTGATTTGTTGGTGGAGGCACGCTCTAGACTACAAGCAAGACGGAACAGAAAGAACAGCACACATGGTTTACCCAGGTTCGGGCCGCTAGATGCGTAATACCCTACGTCCTGCTCTTCTGCTATTGATCAAAAAAGGATTGAATATGTTGGAGGGGGTCCCTGCCCGCCTTATATAGTCCGGGGGCAGGGTTACAGATCCTGAAATCTCGAGGTGATCGGTTACAAATAGATCGTATCTAGGTAGAATACAATTGGTTTCCTAACCGACTAGTTGCCTTGCATGACAAGTAACTCTTAATTGTCCGCCTGGGACTCCGACCAGGCCAGAAAGGCCGATCGGTCTTGGTCTTGTGGGCTGGGCTACCCTGTCTGGCGAGGCCAAAGGCCAGCCGTGAGGGTTAGGAGTCTAAACCTCCACAGCTAGTCCTCGAGCACCATGAATCTTGAGGAGCAACACCGTCTTGAAGTTTACCGACCAGTCCAGGTCGTAATCTCTCCCAGTTGAAGCCTATAATCGACCTGCCGACCAGTTTGGCGAAGAGTCGACCAGTTTAGGATGAAGCCGATCTAGTCCAGAACAGAAATCGACCTCGGAGGCAACTCAATTTAAATCTTCATCGAAAGATGCATGTTGCTCAAGAAAGAAGAAAAAGCAGCTCATGTCTAGAGACGTGGGCCCACAGTAGCACATGATATCGAGATATCATTGTTTAAATTAAGGAAACCGACTTTTCGGAAAAGCCACACAAATGGTAGGGGTCGGAACCCATTCTAGGAACAGGCCTAGTCTTTGCTCAAGTGACGTGGGCCCACGTAGTCCTCAATGTTGTTAGAAGATGAGAATCATGTTGTAGCAAGCTTTTTGAAAAAACTTGGTAATCACTTAGAGGAACCACCTTTTTCAGAAAAAAGATGTAACTCTGTGGAAAATCGAAACAACTAAAGCCAGAAACTATCTTGAATGGGCCTAATACCCGGACATCGGCCTAGTTAGCCTTCTGCCTTATCAGAGGGGCAAAAAAGACCATCCCGGAATGAGTGCCGAGAAAACGTTACTGGAGAATGTGCCGCGGCGGTTCACCTCGGTCGTGGGTGTAATGATGGCACTTTCCAATCATGGGGAAAGTGATCCGTCGTGAAGCGGCGCGGCGATTCGGATCCGCCGGCGTATCTGTGGAACACCCGCTTATGAATAGAAAGCGCGGCGGCGAGGAAAAAAGGCATCCCGCTTCCATAGAAACCCTAGCCAGTTGCTCAGTTCTTCATCTTCCTATATTCTTCTTCCTTCTTCTCCGCGCACCAACAGGTGGAGCATGGTAGCGGCCGGCGGAAAGCTCACCGGCAGTCAGCCCGGAGGCGCCGCCGTGGGCGGGGTAAGCTACCATTTCACCGTACTTCACATTTTGGGGATGAAATCTAATCTGGAGCGATTTGTAATTTTAGGGTCTTTGGCTATCGGCACACGGCCACCTGCAGCTTCTCGGCCCCTGCGGAGGCCGGCGAAGAAGTGCCGGAGGGCGGCACACCATGGTGACTCGGACAGTCACCAAGGCAGAACTCCGTGAGCGGCTTAGCGCCATTATGGCGGCGCTGGAATCAGCCGAGGCGGAGGCGCAGCACGCCCGCGCCAACCAAGAAGCCGCCAACCTGAGGGTGGCCCAGCTGGAGGAGGAGCTCCAAATTGTTTTCCGGCGGCGAAGCCGTCGTCGACCTCGTCGGGGCTGCTGGGAACTCACTCCAGGAACAGCTGGAGAACGCTCCCGGCCGCATCCGGGAAGCGGTGTCTCGCGGCGTGTGCCGCGGGGCGTCGTCAGCGCTGGCCGTTGCCTAGCATCATTCCAGGGCGGAGCTCTGGGGGCTCGCCGGCCTTCCTGAAGGCGAGCGCGTCGCCGACCTGGAGCATCTCATCCGGGACTTCGACGATGCCACGGACGCCATAGCGGAGGAGGTGACGGCGGATGACGTCATCAATGACGCGCCATAGGACCCCGGCGGGCATTTGCTATGTCCGCCGGCAGACGTTTGGTAGAGGACTGCTTTGTAGTTCCATGGGTTTACTCGTTCTTGAACAGAAAATTCTTCTGGGACAGAATCCATGTGAAGCTCGCACTGCAGTAGCCTGGCGTCATATCTTTTGTAAAAAATGCCATAGGCAAGTAGTTTGTAACTAGGTTCTGGTAATCCAATCTGATGTGGAAAATTAGGCGCCTTGCGTTGTTAATGTCTTCGTTGGATCTCGTATCAGACTCAATCTAAATGCTCTGTTAATCTTTGATGAATGCGAATCTCCAATATTAGTCCCAGTACTGAACTAATCGACCAGTTTCCTGCTGAATTTTATGAGCCTAGTCCCCAGATTGATCTGGTCGATCAGGACTTAATAGTACATAGCTTGGCTGTGTACCTAGTCCCCAGACTGATCTGGTCGACCAGGGCTTAAGAATACACAGCTTGGCTGTGTGCCCAGTCCCCAGAATAATCTGGTGGACCAAACAGACCATGTTGTCAACCTGTGGGCCTAGTCCCCAGTAAGACTAGCAGACCATGACTTTAGTAAACGGCTTGCCGTACCGTATGGAAAAAAATAACCGGATAAATGTAACTCGGCCCAAGAAAGCCTAGTTAAAAATTAGGGTAAAAGAGTGCAACGGTGGTCTCGGGAGAGTCAATGGGGCCATCCGCATGGTATAAATAGCGCGACGACCACCGCTTCCTCTTCTACTCTCAACAGTCATTGCCATTTCCGCCACTCTCTGCTCCTCAATCTTCGGCGCACGAACTAGATTTCCAATAACCGTTTTTTCGCGCACCCTGCTCTCCACCCACACGGCTTGCTACGCACGATGGGGAAGAAGAAGATCTCGGCGGCGGAGGCAGCGCGCAAGAAGCTGATGGAGACACACTGGCAGAAATCTCTGACGATGCAAGAGTCATTGGAGACAATGGCGCGAGGAGGTCTCCTGCCACCACCGGAGTTGGTGGTGTGGAGAGCGCCGCCGGCAGGTGAATGCTATCCTCATCTCTATGAAGATGAGATCGTTGTTTTTGAAGACTTTCTCCTGGGGATTAGGAATTCTAGTGCACAATTTTCTGAGGGATTTGTGCATTTTCTGGGTGATTTCAATCTGCAATCTTCCCCCCCAATTCTATTTTGACCATTGCGATCTTCGTGGCCTACTGCGAGTGCTATTTGGGAATAGCACCGCACTTCAATCTGTTCCGCCACCTGTACTTCCTGAAGAAGAAAGGGGAAGGGTCTAATGGATCCCAGGTGGCCGGAGGGTGCTACATTGCTTTGAGGGAAGGCGTGAAGTCCCACTGGATGGCCATTGGGCATACATCGGACAACAAGAACTGGATGAGGCGCTGGTTTTACATCAACCAGAATCTTGAAGGCCGACCAGTTCCTTGTGATGTCACCCAAATCCCTCAGTCAAATCCTCGGTGGTCGGAGAAGCCGGACGCGAATGAAATGGTCCAAGTTGAAGAGCTGCTATCCCTGATGGATTTCAGCAGAATCGACGGGATTGTAGTGGCTAGCCAATTCATTGTCCACTGCATCCAGCCTTGAAGGAAAGGGTAAACTTCATGTTTGAGTACCAAGGGCGAAAGGACCCATCACGAGAACGCAAGGAAAGCCTTGATGAAGAAGAGGTGGAAAGCCGGCTGGTGAAGATGTTGAAGGCTTCGCTAAGTACAGCTTTCCAGCAGAGTCTATGCCACCGTTTACCCTGAAGAATCCACCTCCACCAGTATGTGAAAGTACAGTTGTGATGTATTATTTTTTTAGTTTAGCTGATGTTTGCACATTAACTTGACTTGTAATCTGTGTCAGCAATATCTTGGACAGGATCGTCGGACATTCGTGTCTCTTGTGCCGGTAGAACCATGGCCTACTGGTGACGCCATCCGGGGCCAGCAGAAGAAAGCCAAGGCGATTGAAGAGGTCGACCAGGGTGGCCAAGATGGAGAAAATCCTTCAGCTGCTCTAGAAAAGCAGCTGAAACGCAAGGCGACCGGAAAAGCACCCATGGCGCCTCCTCCAGAGAAGAAGGCGAAGCCCACCGGTACCAAGACCGGTGGCAAACTAAAGATTGGTGAGGAAACCGAGGCGCAGCGTCGAGCAGTTATCGAGAGCTTAGACTCTGACGCAGAGGATACAGTTCCCCTGAGTCAGAAGCTCAGAGCTTCACGCTCCGAGGAACAGCCGCGGTGATCGACCACCACTACTGGTACTTCCCGCCCACAGCCACAGACGGCACCACCGAGGACCACGCAGACAACCGATGGTGATAGAGGGAACAGCCCCCTGGGAGATCAGGAGCGACCCAGAGGCCAGCGCCCGAGCAGTCGTCATCAGGGAAGCAGAGAGCTCCCACGCCTGATCCCAGACCACCGTACTCAGAGTCTGGTGGTAGGAGGACCGGCGCTGGCGGTCAAAGTGGGTCATCGAGCCGAAGGGGAGCTGGGCGTTTTAGGTGCTTCGTCAAGCAGTCGACCAGGTATGAGTACTTGTATACTTAATAAACTTGTTATATCATGCTGATCATGATTACCTGCCGGTCTTGCGCATAAGCCAAAGACCGAGGAAGACGGAAATCCTCCGGGTCGCCACTGGAAGAGCCCACCCGAAATCGCAGGAGATCGTGAGCGAAGTGGACCACGAGCTCGACCACCCTTCTCCCGCAAATGCACCGCTATCTCCTTGTCACGATGGTACAGGCAATGCACCGGAGGGAGTGGTCGGGCCTGTCTTGACGAGGAGAACATCATCGACCAGTGTTGAGATGAAGGCAGGCGCTGATGCATCCGCCTTGGTGGATCCACCTGAAGAGATGGAGGAGATCCTAGGGCGTCCTGAGAAACCAAGGCGGGTTCCAGGAAAGGTAGGCTTCGTGGCTCGACAAGATGAGGACGGGGAACGGCAAGTGTTTGAATCCAAAGTCGACGCCCCGATCCAGGAGAATATTGAAGCTTCCTTTAAGCAGCTTCGCGAGCACATACAGGTAAAAGTGTGAGACGAACATTCAGTATGCATTTGAATCACTTAGCCAGAGCTAAGGAGTTGCAATCGTGCAGGGCCTACAAAACGTTGCTCAGCAGTGTGCAGACATGATAGATCAATTCCGGCCTATCATGGCCAAGAATGAACGTCTGCGGAGGGACACTGCTACCCTGACTTACAAAGTCAATGTCCTCGAAGGACAAAAGAAAGGTATGACATTAGTCACAGGGTTGATATAACTTCCATTGTAAAACGCCCACTCTGATACTTATTGTGATGTAGAGTTGGAAGAGGGCGACCGGCTAAAGGCTCAGGAGTTATCGCACGCCCAGCAGCGCATTGAGGAGCTGGAGGCAGAGATGGCAGGTCTATAACCGACCATTTCTTTCTCCCTATGTCCCGTAGTCGTCCTGAATTTAATATGTATCAATGCTTATCTGGACAGAGCTCCGAAGAAAGCACATGGCACAATTCGAGGTGCTGACTGAGGAAAACACAAGGCTGAAGGAACACTGGCAAGTGGTCGAGGCCGGACTGAGGCCACTAATGAAAGAGCTGTCTCCAGAAGCCGTAGAGATACTAGACCCAGTGAACAGCCCTAAAGCTATCACGGATCTTTGCAAGAGGGTCTGGCCCTTGTTCAAAGATTTTGTCTATTATGGGGGCCAGTTTGCAATGTCCTTCATTCTGGCGCTGGCCAAGTCACACTACCCACGAATTGACCTGAAGAGGGTTGAAGAGGGGGCAGCAGCTAACACCAGCCCAGAAGAAGTGAACGACCTACGACTTGGCTTCTGGGATACTGCGGCTAGGGTGATGCAGAACGTCAAACTGGTCGATGAAGGATCATCTAGCCAGTCCTCTTGAATTGTCGAGCGTCCCCTTGTGAATTTGCGAGAAACTGCGTAATGTACATACATTTGTTCATTGTGCTCGGCCTGTACCGAGGGTTAATTACTTGTCTTGAGTTTGATGACTTGCTATGTAGAGGTTGGTATTCAGAATACCGTTGCTTAGAGCTAGGAACTACCAAACTCCAGGTACATAGGTGCGAAGAACTATAAAAAGAAAAATAAATAACAAAGGTTAAAAGCATGAAACTTCAACAAGTTCATATTAAATAATGATCCAACATATGGTGAATTAGATGAACGAGTATGAGACTCATTTAATTTTAAAGAGGTTCATTGTGCGTGTAGTCGTTTAGCATCCTTTGAAGCAAATCAGCTCGTTAGGTGACTAGGTGACCCTCGTGGAACAAAGACGGTTTTTAACGCTTAGGACCCTAGTACCGTTAGAGAGCAATCGCTAGTATCTCCTGTGCTCTATGGCTCGGAGCCGTAACACATGGTCGGAGGAACTAGAGACAGCGCCTTTTCTGATTGTCCCTGTCAGAGTATTAGACTGTACGATGTTGACGGTGGATAGCGTCAATATTTAATAGGTCAATACATGAGAAATACGTGTATATCTAGAAGTCTAGGGTTTTGTCTAACAATTTCCACGAGTTTTGGTGATTTACCAATTTCCAGGGATTATTCCAGAAAACCACAGAGGAGGTCCTAATTATCAAACGTATTAATGAAACTTGACGCCAACGAAACCCCGCACATTGGACTCCAGAATATTCTAGAAAACACGAACGAAGCGGGCGCAGTAAAAAAAAGGTGGGTCCGGCCGGCCCCACGCCCAGGCCGGCCGGCCTCCTCCCCTAGGGTTCCGTGCCCATCTTCTGGAAGCTTCCTCCACCACCTTTGAGGGTCCATCTCAGCCGTCCCTTAAGTCGGTTTGATCCTACGGTCGTCGTGCATCCCACCGGGCTATAAATACAGGGCCAGACCCCCTCCCTGGGGGCACCACATTATTATGGAGATGTAGAGGCGTCCCTCGAATGGATGACCTCTCATCTCTAGAATTAGGGCTGGACATTCCAATATAGTAGATTAATTCTAGTCGGGAGTTAGGGAGAGCGGAGCTGCGCCCCGGTTCTGGAAGAGTCTTCAGAGTCTTGGTATGTCTTTGTATTTATTCTTTGTAAGACTTATGCTTTAATATATATTTATCTTTTCTATTTACTTTATGCCTTTTATATTATGTTTAGTATAGTTGTTATATCTTGGCATGGGATCTCCGCTCGTATTGAGTGCTCTGGTTATCATATGTGATTAGAGTAGTAATCTTTAGTGTAGACATGGTGTCTAGACTAGGGTTTACCTGAGGTTGCGCTCAATCCTGCGGTTAGTTGTGGCAGCCCCAGAGGTGACAGCTCTATTAGGCCTTCGTATTCCACCATGTTCAGGTTGATGTTTCGTAGAGCTTTTGGCAGCCTTCCCCAACTACTTTCTTCCCAGTCTTATTCGAGAGTTGGAAAGGTACTGCTGCTCCAAAGTGCTATTGTGTGATTACTATATCTAGCTATGAATTAGTTATATAGAACCAAAGTAATGGAGAAGTATTTAGGAACATTGAACTCTCTCGTTGTCCTCTCACTTTAGCTATCTACTCTTTTATCATAGAATTCTCCTGTGTGTGTTATATATGCATAATTCCTATCATCTATTATTTACCCCTGCTTTAGTCTAGTTGGTGTATTAGTTAGTAGATACATGACGGTGAACTATCAATGTCATTATCCATTGTTTTCCAATGGTAAAATATAAATAACGATACCTAGAATACTCCCGGTAAAATGCTACAATGGTTTTCTGTGCGCTTGCGGAATCCTTCGTATTTTAATTGTACATAAGAAATACCAACAAGGATTTTTTGTGCCATTGCCGGGGAAACAATTGGCGTAAAGATTTTGATAATGATCTTGATATCTACTAATCTAGTATGCCACTAGCTTTAGTAGGATTACCCTTGTTTTGTTGAGTTGTGGAATAAGCAGGACATCAACTGTTTCAACCTTCTGGCGAAATTCCACAAGAACAAGACATGGGAGATATTGAAGAACTCAGGGTGCCTGAACATTTATGATCCATCAACAATGGAGCCCTACCACCTCACAGGTTTGTATAAACATAAATATTCCTCTAACCATGTGTAGATTGGAGAAGAAAAGTCATCATCACATGAATTCAAAGTTCATCATATGTGTTTAATAAAGACGACAAGCGCTACTCACAAATACCATTGTGAGTCATGGTAAGTTTGATCAAGGAATGTGAGAAAGTCTTGCTCATAGGCTTAAAATTTGATGAGTAGTTATCCTATTGCATTCCACTGTATGTTTACTTTGAATAATTCATGCATCTACTCTATCCCATATCAAGTCCACAGCATATTTAGTTCCTTGTACATATTCATGTCACTTGCATCTCCACTTAAAAATAAAAAAAACATTCTCACCATACATGATCGTGCTTTCATCTCTTTTGAGTAAATCTCTAGATGCTCTCATGTTACCTTTGTTTTCTATAGTATGCTTTGGTTTGGAAGTAATGGACATACTTTTATAGGTTTTTAGATTAAGCATGGTGCTTAGGTTAAATAGCCTACATCCATCAAATTAGACATGGAGTTTGATTTGGTTATTGAACTAGAAATTATTGTACTAGACATTGGATATTTTGTTGGACTAACCCCTACAGGAAACTCTCAAACTCAATTCGGGTAAGTCAAGAGATGAACTCACATCAAGGGACGAATCAAGGCATGTGACGATGTCCAATAACTTTGCACAAAAGGAAGACACAGCTCATTCTCCATGGAAGAACTGTAAGTAACAAAGTTTGTAAATTTAATTCTTTGTTGCAAGTTACCTTTGCCTTGAACCATATAAAAGTGCAGCTACCAACAAAATTTGTTAAAAGTAATCTATGCTAAAGTAATTCTAAAAGCCCATCCTTTTATTAGCATAGAAGAAATCCACATAAAATTATAGACCATAACACATATTCCAGATTTATTGCAATCCTTCGGGTATGTGTCCACTAACATTTATGCAGGAAAGAAAGAATAAATGTCTGATCATGGTTCAAAACAAAAAGAAAGGAGAACAAGTGTGTAGAAAGGACTAAGATGGAAAGAAATGGAAGAAAGAATACTTCAACACCTTCTACACTTCACCATGATAGTGGACGAATCACCTTGCAAGTCATATGGTACATTTACCTAAGCCTCATGCAACTTTTAACTACATTCAACATCTTATACTATATTGCTAATTGTCTTGGTTATCCTTACCTTATGTCATGCTTAATTTGCTAAAACTTAAAACAAAAAAAAATACTCTTTTGGTTCACCTACATATTCTTGGTTCTATCTCTAGTCTTTTGAACTTCCTTACTCTATTAAAAGTATGCTTCAGAATATTACTTAAACATTATAACATTAAAGCATATTTGTATAAGAATTTGGTTGTATATATAGACTATCCTCTCCTCTATAAAAATGTTTAAATCATACTAGGACACTTCATAGAATCAAATCAAGGTTAGAGGTATTCTTCAAATTTATATCTTTGCCTTAACCTGGTTTGGAAAATTTGAAATAATGGTGAATCATTTAAAACACGGGCTACAAGTTAATCTTTAAATCCTTGGCAAACACTATCCATATTTTAAATAAATAGTATATTCCTTCGGGTATGTGTTGTCTACTAATCCCTTGCGAGAGAAGAATGAAGAGAAGCAGAAGACTGAAAGAGTGAGAAAGGAGTACAACATGTGAGACAAGATGCTAATGATCAACTCAAGATATTAGAAAGGAAAAGATCATTGAAATCCATCGATCCTTTACCACATGGTGTCATCATGCTCTAGTAATAAAGGTAACATCTTAAAGGTAAGTGGTCATCATTTCCTCTTGATCTTAAGAAGTACACATCATAGCACCATTTTCTTGATCTCAATCTTAACCAAATGAGCTCAAATATGATATATCTTATTTTTGGAAGATGGTACTGATCATGTTAATCTTGATAACTTATAAAGATGAACAATCCTTCCATAGGTTAAGTAACTCCACTCCTTTATCTTATAAGCTTAAATGCCATATTTATACTTTTGATATTCTCATCCAAGATGTAAATGAACAATGTGAAAAGACATCAATCTTATTATGCCTAAGGTTAGAGAATGAATAAATTTCTGGTTCTGTTGGTGTTCAACCACCAATAGAGCCCATGCACTTGATCTCTACCTTGTCTTTATAAGCAGAACACACTTCAAGCAAAGTGTGGGAAGATTACCCAAATTCTACAAGTGGAAGCTCTCAACCAATGACAATAATGCACATAAGAGTGGTTTCGAGATACTAACAAAAAGAAAGGAAGAAGGTGGTACCACCATTGGAAGCGCCACTAGTGGAGACACCACCTCAATCCTCATCCTTAGGAGCAAACAAAAGTACTCGATTAATGAACTACTGCAAGGAGTCCAGTTCGGAGGACTCAAAACATCAAACCCTCGCCGTGAGGTAACAACGGTAGTTATCTAGATTTACTTTCTTGCAATGCATGATTTATTTTCTCTTCAGCATGTTTGCTTTTCTATGTTAGTATTGCATACAAAACAACAAAAATAAATAGGTGTGCATTAGGCTGTATTTATGCATCTTAAAAACTCAAAGCCCTACGTGAAACTCTTGTGCTATAAAAACTATAGGAGTGCTCACTGTGGTGGCCTACAAAATAAAAATATATATCATGCGTGTGTACTTTCTGCATATAAACCCATAAAATCCAAAAATATTAACTAAGCATCTTGCTGCAATACTGCTATCATAAAAATATTTTAAAACGTCCACAACACCCAATCCTCTAAAAATGGCTAATCATTAACTTTTTATCCTAATACCATTCCACGAGTTTTGGTGTTTTGTGAGAGCTTTCTGCAGGATGACTCCAAGAGCCAGCTCACCTAGGTATCTTCATCCTCATCACTCAGAGAACATCTTTCCGATACACAGCTAACCCTTGTGTGAAGGAAGTAACTTCATGGGTGATGAGATTGAAGTATTCCTGGCAACACTTGCTCTTACAAACATGAGCTCCTCTGTGAGGACCACTCAGCTTCAATGCTCAACTACGACAACATCCAGCTTGGGGGAGAGCATCCCCTAGTTATCAGGTAAGTATACCTATGCGATTATCGAGTCTATCTTATAGTCATAAAATACCAAAATATATGGGCACATGAATGTCCACGTCTATAGAGTCTTTTGTGAGTCTATTAGTCTAAAAGAAATACAAAGATAAATAACAATCAAAACCAAATAAAGATACTATAGCTATTTATTAAGGTGTGATCATAGAGTGTGTTTATAGTTCTGTCTAGTTGCTAAGAGTCAAATAAAAACTGAAGAACAATAAAATTTTGTCTTGGAGATGATGAATAGTTGCTCTGTCGTAATTCCTTTCAAGTGCCTACTTTTCAACCTTAAATTCTCCCGAGTTTTGGATATGACTGTTTTGATACAAGAATTTACTCTGAACCTGAAACTTGTGGAGGCATATGCTTAAGCTAAGTCTAGGTGATTGACGGATATGATATGAGAAAGTCCGAGATGCTATTTATCTTATTCCTAACGATACTAAGTTCGGAGATTTATCTTTTAAAAACTAAAAATCTTACATGATGAGCTTTTGTATGACAAAGTTTGAATTCCTACCAAAGCCATATATGATATACATTTAGAACAGGAAAACCTTTGCTTATTCATGTTGCTTGTTTTGCATTGAGTTCAGTCAACCTTTGTTGTATACCTTATGAGAGTCTTGTCATGCTTTTAAAATCAAGATCACTTACACACTCCACCTACATATGCATTGCTCCTACTCTAGGAGTAAGCACAATCATTATTCCATTTTCATCTAGATCCACCTTAAAAATACTTTTCCCCTACACTGGGAGGAAACAACCAAAAAAATATACCCCATAGGACAATCCCCTGTTTAATGCTCTAAGTTTTTATTGTTATCTCTCCAATTATTTTGTATCCAAAGGATGCACGTGGCTATGAAAAAAAAGTATTGGAAAAAGAAGAGAGTTAAAAAATGGACAAGTGTCCAAGCATTTAAAACAATGGGTACATAGATGCCCGCCTCCCTGTAAAAAAAAGAAAAAAAAGAAGAGAAAGAATAAAGATAGCCCATGTTTTCCCGTGAAAGTTCTAAAGTTCAAGGGAGAGAGATTTATTTCCAAAAAGCAAAAATTAGAATTAGGCTTAGCCACCATATATTCACCTATCCACCATATTTCATACACATGCACATCTTGGTTTATTGTATGACTTTACTCTCTTTGGATCCATTGTTTGACTTTACAATATATGCATTGCAAGTATGTTCATCCTTGTTTTAATGTCACTCCTATGAGCTCCACTATAATCCTTAGTTGTAGGAAGGCATGACATCATTAATGCCTCAGTGAGATCCACAAATACCACATATAATAAGAGACTTGAGGGTGTCATACAATTAAGCTTTGAGTTTTATTTCAAAAATTTACAAAAACTCCAGAATATTGGTTGAGTGAAGATTTTGAGACATAGTGCTTGACTTGATTGTTCTATCTTTCAATTACTCAAGACCCACGTGAAAGTTGAAAATCTCCATAGTTAAAGGTAAAATGGGTAACTCTAAAAGTTGGAGCAGTTTTGTCTAATCCGGAGGAGAATTTCTGTTTGAAGGCATGCGTACTTTTGAGGAGTGACAGCATTGAAGCAACTCCTGATCCAAGATTATTAGTTAGGCTTTGCTAAGGGACTAGCAAAGGGTAAGCTTGGGGGAGTTGTTGACGGTGGATAGCGTCAACATTTAATAGGTCAATAAACATGAGAAACTCGTGCATATCTAGAAGTCTAGGGTTTTATCTAACAATTTCCACGAGTTTTGGTGATTTATCAATTTCCAGGGATTATTCCAGAAAACCACGGAGGAGGTCCTAATTATCAAACGTATTAATGAAACTTGACGCCAACGAAACCCCACACATTGGACTCCAGAATATTCTAGAAAACACCAGAACGAAGCAGAGCGCAGGCGGCGAAAAGGTGGGGCCGGCCGGCCGGCCTCCTCCCCTAGGGTTCCGTGCCCATCTTCTGGAAGCTTCCTCCACCACCTTTGAGGGTCCATCTCAGCCGTCCCTTAAGTCGGTTTGATCCTACGGTCGTCGTGCATCCCACCGGGCTATAAATACAGGTCCAGACCCCCCCTCCCTGGGGCACCACATTATTATGGAGATGTAGAGGCGTCCCTCGAATGGATGACCTCTCATCTCTAGAATTAGGGCTAGACATTCCAATATAGTAGATTAGTTCTAGTCGGGAGTTAGAGAGAGCGGAGCTGCGCCCTAGTTCTGAAGAGTCTTTAGAGTATTGGTATGTCTTTGTATTTATTCTTTGTAAGACTTATGCTTTAATATATATTTATCTTCTCTATTTACTTTATGCCTTTTATATTATGTTTAGTATAGTTGTTATATCTTGGCATGTGATCTCTGCTCGTATTGAGTGCTCTGGTTATCATATGTGATTAGAGTAGTAATCTTTAGTGTAGACACGGTGTCTAGGCTAGGGTTTACCTGAGGTTGCGCTCAATCCCACGGTTAGTTGTGGTAGCCCCAGAGGTGACAGCTCTGTTAGGCCTTCGTATTCCACCACGTTCGGGTTGATGTTTCGTAGAGCTTTTGGCAGCCTTCCCCAACTACTTTCTTCCCAGTCTTATTCGAGAGTTGGAAAGGTACTGCTGCTCCAAAGTGCTATTGTATGATTACTATATCTATCTATGAATTATTTATATAGAACCAAAGTAATAGAGAAGTATTTAGGAACATTGAACTCTCTCGTTGTTCTCTCACTTTAGCTATCTACTCTTTTATCATAGAATTCTCCTGTGTATGTTATATATGCATAATTCCTATCATCTATCATTTACCCCTGCTTTAGTCTAGTTGGTGTATTAGTTAGTAGATACATGATGGTGAACAGTCAATGTCTTTATCCATTGTTTCCCAGTGGTAAAATATAAATAACGATACCTAGAATACTCCCGGAAAAATGCTACAATGGTTTTTACGTGCGTTTATGAATCCTTCATATTTTAATTGTGCATAAGAAATACCAACATACGGCTTATGGAAGAATATATTTTACAGATAAAACATTTGTACAAAAAAGGAGAGGTTGACCATGAACCACACTTTATTAATTTGACTGAATACAAAAGAGGAAAGATACATATCTTATTCTATGACGGCTATCAAGGGTAGAATCTTATAAGCTGCTCGATGTGCCAGGAGCTGGGTACATCGATGCCATCTAAAGTGCAGAGCCTATAAGAAGTAGGCCTAGTTACTGCCTTTATCATGAATGGCCCCTCCCAGTGAGAGGACAGCTTGTGCAGGCCTTCCGTCTTCTGTTTGCGCCGAAGAACCAAGTCTCCGACCATGAAAAAGCGATCTCTGACATTGCGGTTGTTGTAGCGACATAGGCTAACCAAATACCGAGCGTTCTGAACGCACGTGTCAAGGCGTCGTTCTTCTAGGGCGTTGATGTCGAGCTCCCTTGCTTCGTCCGAAGCATCTTCATTGAAGTACTCGATCCTCGGAGATCGGTGAGCGACCTCAGCTGGTAGTACGGCTTTGGAACCGAATATCATGAAGTATTGGGAAACGCCTGTACTGCGACAAGGCTGAGTACGCAGTCCCTAGATCACAGCTGGTAGTTCTTTTAGCCATCGCCCTGGGTACAAACCATCTTCGCAGAACAAACGCTTGCGCAGGGCGTCGATGACCATGCCGTTGGCGCGCTCGACCTGTCCGTTGGCCCTTGGGTGAGCTACAGACACATACTTGACTTGTATGGACAAGTCATCACAGAAATCCCAGAAATGACTTCCTGTGAACGTGCTGCCGAGATCGGTGATGATGATGTTAGGGATGCCAAAGCAGTGGATGACATCATTGAGCATTTCAGAAGCCTTTTTTGCAGTTGCCTTGACTAGGGGTTTATACTCAATCCATTTGGAAAATTTGTCTATGAGGACATAGACATACTTAAAACCGCCTGGTGCTGTTTTAAAAGGTCCGATCATGTCGAGTCCCCAGTATGAAAAGGGCCAAGAGACTGGGATCGTTTGAAGTTCATGCGCGGGGACATGAATCTGCTTGGCGAAAAATAACAATTCTTGCAATGTCGAACCAGGTGCTCGGCATCGGCCACGGTATTTGGGCGAGTAGAAACCGGCTCGAAGGCTTTACCGGCCGGTGTCCGTGATCTTTGCATGGTTGCCGCATGTGCCAGAATGGATCTAGTAGAGCGATGTCGTCCTCTGGTGTGATGCACTTCTGGAGTATTTCAGCCTTGGCGTTTTTGCGCATAAGTTGGCCGTCAACTAAGATGTAGTTGCGACTTCGACGGACGAGGCGCTCAGCTTCATTCTTATTGTTTGGCAATGTCTTGTTGATGAGGTCTTGAATGAAAGGCAACCTCAATCTGATGGAAGGGCCTCAGGCTGGTCGACTGACTGATCGATCGCGTCGTCATTGATCCCGGGCTGGTGATCGAGCTCTGGAAGGTTGTCTGGACCTAAAGACTGGTTGACCCGTTTGCTAACCGGAGCCACCAGATGGGAAGTGCCGGGGTTAGACGGTGGCTGTGCGCCAGGATTTGGCGGAGGTAGCCGCTCGGAAGCCTCCTGCCTTTTCTCCGGCTTCTCCTCATGAATGGATGGCGTGATCAGGTCGTGAACGAAGACTCCATGAGGGACTTCTGATCGGGATGACCCTAACTTGGACAATTCATCGGCTGCTTGGTTTTCTGCCCGGGGCACATGGATGAACTCCGCCATAGAATTTGTCTTCAAGTTTGCGGATCGCAGCCACATAGGCATCTATCTTTTCATTGGTGCAGTCCCAATCTTTGTTGACCTGATTGATGACCAGGGCCGAATCGCCATAGACGAGGAGCCGCTTGACGCCAAGCTCAACGGCGATGCGGAGTCCATGTAATGCGGCCTCATATTCAGCAGCATTATTAGAAGCTTTAAAGTGGATACGCAGAACGTATCATAGCTGACCTCCGAAAGGTGCTATGAAGAAGACTCCGGCTCCAGCGCCACCTATATTTAACGAGCCATCGAAGTACATCTTCCATTGTTCTTCAACCGTGTCAGATACGGGTAATGTTATATCTGTCCATTCGACCAAAAAGTCAGCCAGGGCCTGAGACTTTATAGTTGTGCGGCTGCGAAATCCGAGCTAGAATGGGCTGAGCTCGATCGCCCACTTGACAATTCTGCCTGTGGCGTCTTTATTGCGCAAGATGTCGCCGAGGGCGTACTCGGTAACCATAGTAATGCCGTACTGCTGGAAGTAATGCGAGACCTTCCTTTTAGTGACCAGAATCGTATAAAGGAGCTTTTGGACAAGCGGGTATCGCTGCTTGGTCTCGTTGAGTACCTCGCTGATGTAGTATATTGGTCGCTGGACGGGATAAACGAACTTGGGTTCATTGCGCTCGACCACCAAGACGGTGCTGATCACTCTGTCGGTGGCGGCAATGTAAAGCAACAGGTGCTCATCCCCTGTGGGTGCCGTGAGGATGGGTGGTGAGGATAGGTAGGATTTGAGCTCGTTGAAGGCAGCATCGGCTTCTTCGGACCATACGAACTTCTTCTTTGCCCTGAGCAATCGAAAGAAAGGGAGACCCTTGTCACCGAGTCGGGATATGTACCTGCTAAGGGCGGCCATGCATCCTGTTAGCTTTTGGATGTCTTTGACACACTTTGGAGGCTTCATATCCAGCACGATTTTTACTTTCTCAGGGTTAGGACGTATGCTGTCTTGGCTCACCACGCTACCGAGCAGTACGCCAGAAGGAACACCGAACACGTATTTGTTCGGGTTGAGCTTCCACTTAAACACATTTAGGGCCTTGAAGGTCCTATTAAGGTCATCGATCGAGTCGAGGCCTCTTTTGTTTTCACCACTACGTCATCGGCGTATGCGCCCGCACCAGTCCGTCCACGGATCTCCGCTTCGAGGCTTTGTTGTATAGCGTTGGTATGTTGCACCGGCGTTTTTTAAGCCGAACGACATGGTCGTGGTAAATGTAAGCACCGAAGGAAGTTATGAATGATGTCTTTTTCCACGATCATCTAAGGCGAGGGCGATCTGGTGATAGCCCGAGTAGCAATCTAAGAAAGAAAGCAATTGGCAACCCATGATGGAGTCGACCACCTCGTCGATGCGAGGGAGCAGAAAGACGGTCTTTTCGGCAGTGTTTGTTGAGATCGGTGTAATCAACGCACATCCTCCATTCATTATTCTTTTTGTGTACAAGGACTGGATTTGCTAACCAATCCGGATGATACACTTCTCTAATAAAGCCGGCATCTAAGAGCCAGGTAATCTCTGCCCTAATTGCCTCCTTCCTGTCCCAAGCAAATCGTCGAAGCTTCTGCTTGACTGGTTTAGCTGTCTTGGAGACATTAAGGAAGTGCTCGATCCATTCCCTGGGGACACCGGGCATGTCAGCAGGTTTTCACACAAAAACGCTTATGTTATCCTGCAGGAAACGGACGAGCGCGTCTTGCTATTTGGGGTCAAGGTTGCCCCCGATCATCGCCATCTTGCTGGGATCTCCGGGGACTAGGTTGACCTTCTTGTTCGCCTTGGTAATCTCTTCAGGGCGTTGATGTTGCTTGACTGGAGGCTCGAGCTCCGCAGGCTTGGAGGTCCTGAGTTGGAAAGTAGTTTCCTCCATGCGTGCCTTGACTTCTTCGGCCTCGGCGGCGACGAACGCACTTATCTCGCATGCATGTGCCATGAGGACAATGCCGCGGAGGGACAAGATACTCTGCGCGGTTGGCAACTTGAGGACAAGATAGCCATAGTGCGGTATAGCCATGAACTTGGTGAGGGCGGGTTTGCCGAGTATTGCGTGATAGACGCCGTTGAAGTCGGCCACGATGAAGTTGACGTAGTTAACGCAGAAGTGCTGCGGTGTGCCAAACTGAACAAGCAGCGATATCTGCCCAAGGAGCATGGAAGGCTTGTCGGGCATGATGCCCCAGAACGGTGAATCGCAGGGCTCGAGTTGATCCTCTGTTAGACCAAGCTCCAGGAAAGCATGGTGAAAGAGGATATTCAGAGCGCTGCCGCTATCAGCACCTTCTCAAAGCAAACGTTGCCGATCACTGGGTCGAGGACCAGAGGGAACCGACCTATGTCGGGTAGTTTGGCCCACATGTCAGATCGACTAAAGGATATGGGCTGCTCTGACCAGGCTGGAGCTCGGACATCGGCGACGAGCGTGTCGACTTTCGAGAAGGCGATGATGCGTCTTTTGAGGAGCTTCTTCTCCCGCGCGTTTTCTGTGGCGCCCTTGCCTCCGAAGATCATGGCGGTCACATGCTTCTCGGGGTCTTTGTATGCGTGACGCGGGTTCTTTCCATCGTCCTCGTCGTCATCAGATTTGGAACGCGCGCTGGGCTTCTTGGGGTAGCCTTTCTTGTTGGTGCGCTGCCGCTTTGGGCGAAGATCTTTGCTTGGCCGTGACATTCGCCAAAGGTGTGCCCCTTGTTAGGATGACGGGGGCCGTCACCGTTCAGGATCTTGTCGTATTCACCGTAGTCGCCGTCGACCTCACGCTTCTGGCCCTTGTCGGTATTATTGACAAAGTTGCGCTGACGGTTGCCCCGGTTGCGTCGATCGCTGCTGCCGTCGTCCCGCCGCCTGTACGGTCAGTCGTCGTCGCGACGTTTGTTGTTTCGATCGTCGGGGCGGTCGTTGCTTCTGTCGTCACGGCGGTTGGCGCCGTGGTCTTCCCGCTGGTGGTTACGACGATCGGGGCGAGCTCCCGTCGACCGTCGTAGTCTGGATCTCTATCATCATCGTCGCGGGGCCGAATACGCTTGTATATGTCGTGGGTACCATCGTTGTATTGGGACGAGAGCCGTCAATGCGCGCCCATTCTTGGGCGATGTTGAACATTTCCTCCATCGTTCTTTGGTACGCTTATGCAGGAGCTCTTTTGCGGAGGTCGGTTGCACGGGCCGCCGAGAGCCCGGGCGATGAAGATCCCGATGGCCTCCGGACGCCGAGGTCTTTGACGGTGATCCGGACTTCGGAGAAGCGGCGGATATAATCTTTGTAAGGACTCATGGGAGAGTCCTGGATCGGGGCAAGCTCATACTTGGTGCCAGGCTGCTCGCAGGTTGGCCTGTAGTTGTCTATAAACATCTCCTGTAATTGCGGCCAGTTATGGATGGAACCATCCCTTTGACGCAGCAACCAACGATTGGCGGATTCCCCGAGCACTACCGGTAGGTAGTTTGCCATGACGTGCTCGCCGCCCCCTGCCGCTCGGACGGTAGTCTCATAGAGGACCATCCTCTGCTCCGGATCGGTCTTGCCATCATAGTGCCTTAAGTCTCCGATCTTGAAACTTCTTGGCCAATTGACTTGGCGCAGCCTTTTGAAGAAACATCTAGGCCCTGGAGCCCCGTGCCGAGCTCGGTATCTATCGTTAATGATATTACGGAGGTCGGGCGGGTTAGGTTGATTAACCTCCTGAGGCACGCGGGGTGGTTGCCTGTTGCCACCTTGTCTTTGGCGGTTGTCGCATCCTCGGCGTTGGTCTAGCTCGCCACGCGGGCCCGACTCTCTCGGTCCCGATCGTTGGCATCGCCACCTTACGGCGGTCCCGCGGTCGCGGTGGCTAGCTGCGAGAGCGGCGGCTTTGAGGCGGGCCGGCGGACATCTCGCGCATGAAGTTGACTTGAGCTTCCGCAGCCCCGAGATGATCGGGGACGGCCTGGATTTCCGGTGTAGCCTGCATGTAGCGGAGTCGCTGGACTGCGACGGTGATATTGGCGCTAGGCGTCTTGTGGACTTGTCGATCGCCGACTAGGTCGAACTCGTCTTCTAAATTGCGGGGTGTGTAACACCTCCGGTGTTACGTTAACCTAAACCTGCCATATCATCATCATCATTGCACAAGCATTCATCATTAGAGAACCCTAATGAATACAATTAAAATGAGTTTATTTAATTCTAGGGTTGTGTGAGCTCTTTTATATCACATTGTATGTGTTTATCCTTTAAATTTCACTCACATGTTTACTTTTGTTTATAAAAGCAACCAATTAAAATCAACCTTGATGTTTGCAAGTGCTTGGCTAACCCCGACTCACACCTCAAACATATTTTACAAAGCAAATAATATAAAAGAAAGAATCAAATTTGGAGTTGGAATTCAAATTCCCAAAACCCCGACTCCGAGAGGTTAAGTGTTGGATTTGAATTTCAAGTTCACTTTGAGGAGCTAACCATAATTAATTTTATAAATAAAAGTTACCAAACTTTGGCACCATTTCAAAGTATGAACTTTATACTTTGAAATTATGCCATTGGTTGGGTTTAAAAAGTACCACAACATCATTAATTAATTGCCCAAAGATTCAATTTGAAAATCCCTTTCAAAAGCTTGAAATTCAAAGTGAAACTGTCCCCTTTTCAATTGCATCTCAAAATATTCAAAATTAGGGAAAAATCCAAAAATACACTTTGTACATCTCTTTGAGCTCTACAACTTTGGTATATAAAGTTTTTCAAGTTTTTGAATAAAATTTGAAGTAATTTCAAAAGTTCTCCAAATTTGGAATTGTTCCCTTTTGTATTTTAAACTCCAATTCAAAATCTATTTGGGTTCATGAAAAACTTTCTAAATGAAAGTTGTAGGTCTTGAGAAATAGAACAACTTTTATTTTTGGAGATTTTCATCTTTTATTCAAAATTTGAAAGTAATTTTGAAATCCCAAAGGTTAGGTTTTGTCCTCTTTTCAAATTTAAAATTCAAATTCAAAAACTATTAGAAATCTGACAAAACTTCCTTAATGAAAGTTGTAGAGCACAAAATTTTGAGCAATCCGTATTTTGGGATATTTTTTTTGTGTACAGTTCAAGTTTTAAAAGTAATTTGAAAAAAGAAAAGAAAAAGGTGTCCCCTCGCTACTGATGAGAGGAATGGGGGGTGCCACATCGCTCGCCGCCCGTGCCGGCCGGTCACCCGCCGTCGCCGTGGCCGTTCTCGCGCATTCCCCGGCGTTCGCGGCGCCACCATCCACCTCGCCCTCGCCCGTGAAGCGCTTGCCACCTCACGGTGCCCTCGTTGCTCTATAAAAGGCCGTGGTCGCCGTCACCGTCAAGTTTCTTCCTTTCACCGCCGACCGCCGACCACCGTTATCTCTCTGTCAAAATTCGTGCTCCACACGCCATCATCTTCAATTGCTCGGCCATCACCTCCGTCACTCCCCCCGCACTTTTCTTGGGCCGGTCGAGCTATTTGTGAGATCGCCCGGAATCACCGTTGCGCCGTCTCTTCCTTCTTTCCATTTGAGCACCGCCGCCGTAAGCCTCCACCTTGGCGAGCTCCACGGGGCATCTCTAGCCTCACCGTTTCTTTCGTAGCCGCCTTGCGCCCGTGATGCTCACGGTCTGTCCTTTTTTTTGTCTCTACCTTTGCGGGCTCGTCGGAACACGAGCTCGCCCGGCAGGAACGTCCGAACCCATCGCCACCATCGATCATCGTCTTCTGTCCGCTCGAGCCACCGCCTTGGTGTTTTGAAGCCTCGGTGAGCCCCTAAGCGATGCCGGGTATCGGTTACCTTTGTCTCGTCGTCGTTTAGATGGAGCGAGCTCGCGCGAAGAAAGCGCCCGCGCGTGCCGCCGAGCCGCCATGGCCGTCGCCATGCGAGCTCTTCCGGAGTGAGAGGGGGCGTATGATAGCTCGTTAGGTGCGTCTCGGGGAGAAGAGTCAGTGATGTGATTAGTTTCGTCGGAGAGGTCGTCGTTCGGAAGAACGATCGCCCGCCGCCGCCAGCCCTTGTTCGGTCGGAGATAAGAGGGAGGAGGCGGGACGACACCGGTCCCGCCTGTCGGCCAGAGAGAGAGGAAGAGAGCCGCTGGGGCAGCGGCGGCGAGGCCGGCGCGGGCCGCGGCGGCCGTGCGGGGCGTAGGCTTGACTTGTGCGTGCCCGGGGCAGGCGCCAAAGTGAGCTCGGTGGAGAGAGAGAAACATTTTCCTTTTTCCTTTTTGTTTTTTCTGAAACTGATTTTCATCTTTTTGCTATAATTTTATTTGGGCAGTTAAAAATGTGAGAAAAATATGTGTGTGCTCCTTGTAATATGCTCTGTCAAAAAAAAATACTAACCCCTGGTTTTTCAGTAACTTTTGTTTGCAATTAAAATTGCTCCTTTAATTGATAAATGCCACTTCCATGATTTTTAATAATTAAAATATAAGTCCAAAAATTATGAAATTTGTTTTGTGTGTTAATTAGATGATAATGATCTTAATTATGAGGTTTGATCCTGTTTTGATTAATTTTTTGTATTATACTTAATTAATACCTTAATTAATTAATGTTTAATTAATTAATTCTTTCATTAATTAGGGGTTTAATTAATCTCCAATTAGCAAGTTAATTAGTGGCTTTCAACAACTGTAAAAATGGTTAATAAATTAGTAATTAACCTTAATCACTATTAGAGTTGCTTGATTTTAGGATTGAGTGATGACCCTAGGTCATTAACCCTAATGACCTTCGGCATTTCATGTTGATTGCGTATCGTTAGTCCATCGTCGTCGACGCTAGTTATACTTCCATAATGCAACGTTACCGTGAAGAAAAGTTGTACTCAAGATAGACTAGTTGTCGTTGCATCATTATCGCATGTCTTTATTCTTGCATTGTAATCATGCATCTCTGTTGTGTAGCTGTCGGAACTGAGGAAGGAGTTGATCCAACTCCTGTTCTTGAAGAAGGTGATCCTCGTGAGGAGGTGGGATCGGATCTTGGTACTTGTGTAGTGGAACCTCACTTCCTCAAGCCCTAAGGCAAGCCCCGGATGCATTTAAACAATTTCCTGTATTTCGAAAAGCTTTATATTTTATGCTCCTGATATGATGCATTAGGTGTTAGGAGTTGTGTGATATCCTACTTTGATGCATTTACCGTACCATGATATATTACCCTGGATACCTGCTTTGATTTCGAAATACTTAGTATACGCTTAGTCTTGCTACTAGTGTAGGGTTTTGAGAAATTGTTTTCAAAAGTGTGATAACAATACCCTCTGAAAGGAAGTTACGAAAACCTGATGTTGCTTGTCGTTTATCCTTGTTCCGACGGGGTCAAGGGTACACCACAAGAACATGATGATGAGTAAATTGAGACCGGGTGGAGTGACTTGCACCAGGATGGGCTAGAGCCCTGGTGTAGTGTCGTCCACTTGTGAGTCGGTTAAGCACCGTTCGTTGCCTTGGCCCTTGGATCATGAGGTTATTGGATAGTACTAGTCGCATGCTAAGGGCGGTAAGCTCCCTTGTACTATCCGTGACGAGGACGGATACCGGGACGGGAAGTAGCGGGTACCCACACTACGAGCGCACCGTCGACGTACAGACGGCGTAGGGAGATGGTGTACCGTGCTCTCGTGGCTAGGACCCGTTCTTGCAGGGAGAAATACAAGCGTGAGTTGATGTATGTAAGATGTTTGGTCCTGCATACATCGTGTGGCTAGGAAGCCCCAGCTGGGTATATAAAGCGATTCGAATCGTCGTTGCTCCACGATATGGGAGACTTGATCCTTGCACCAGCATCGTAGTAATGATGAAAGTGTGAGACTGGAAAGTTTTGAAATGGTTACATGTTTGACAAGTGATTGCTTTAGTAAGGACTGGCTTAGTCTCTTTTCGTAAAAGGTGTCTTTTGATCTTGCTAAAGCCTCACCTTGATTCCTACTAGCCAGCATTCCTGAGTCTTCTCCCCAATTTTTAGTCGGGTAAGTCTTGCGGAATACTTTTTGTACTCAGGGTTTGTTGAACCCCTGTTGTAGGTGAACCGTGTGAACAAGTGTGCTACGGCCCTTGTTGCATGACGGTGATCGAGGAAGAGTCTGCCGAGGAATAGGTTGTGTGGCCCATGGGCAGGGCACAATTTGTTGTGTGAATGTAATAAGGTTAAGTAATGATACTTCCGCTGTTTTATAATAATAACACTCTGGTTTGTAAATTAAGTTATTGTAAGTCTTCCGCTACTCTGGTACTTGTGTATGAAAACTATTGTAATACTGTGATGTCTCTGTAAGTATCGATCCTGGAGGAATCATGGTTTATCGGGGATCCACCCGACGGAACAATTTAGGTTATGTGGTGTACAAGCATAGCCGACAGAGGTCTTATGGACAATGTCAGGTGCTTGTGGGCCATATAATTTAGAAGGTTCTGCCACAAAGGGTACTCGCAAATACTTTTTCAGTTGAGATACATGGAACACATTATGCACAAGAGATAATTGCTCAGGTAGATTCAATCGATATGCGACCTTCCCACACTGTTCAATGATTTGAAATGGACCGATGTATCGAGGTGCCAACTTTCCTTTGACCCCAAAACGGTCCACACCCTTCATGGGAGATACCTTCAGGTATACAAAGTCTCTGACCTTAAATGCTAAAGGTCGACGACGACGGTCCGCATAGCTTTTCTGTCGAGACTGAGCTATTTTTAAATTTGCTTGAATTTGTCTAATCTTATCTTCGGTTTCTTTAACTAAGTCAACTCCATAGAACCATCTTTCTCCTAGTTCAGACCAATTGAGTTGAGTACGACACCGGCGGCCATATAAAGCTTCAAATGGTGCCATTTTGATACTCTCTTGATAACTATTGTTATAAGCAAACTCTGCTAATGGCAAACACTCATCCCATGCTGAAGAATAAGTCAGTACACAAGACCTTAACATATCTTCAAGAATTTGATTTACCCTTTCAGTCTACCCTCCAGTTTGTGGATGATAAGCAGTACTGTATAATAAATTAGTACCCAGGGTCTCATGAAATTTCTACCAGAATTTAGCAATATACTGTGTACCCCTATCTGTGACAATAGACTTTAGTACCCCATGCAAACACATGATTCGATCTATGTATAACTGAGCATATTGGGGTGCTCGGTAAATATTCTTCACTGGTATAAAATGGGCCGACTTGGTCAAACGATCAACAATAACCCATATAGAATCATAGCCCTTGGCTGTTCTAGGCAAACCAACAATGAAGTCTATACTGATATCTTCCCACTTCCATGCTGGAATTGGCAAAGGCTGCAACATTCCGGCAGTCTTCAGATGCATAGCTTTAACCTTTTGACAAGTATCACATCTTGCAACATACCGAGCTATCTCGATTTTCATTTTGGTCCACGTAAATCTCGTCTCAAGTCTTGATACATCTTATTACTACGGATGAATCGAGAATCTGGTTAGATGAGCTTCATCAAGAATCAACTATCTGAGCTCAGGAACTTTCGGAACAACCGGACGATTCTTGAACCATAACACAATATTATCATCAAGGCGGAAACAAGATGCTTGCCCCACGATCGGACTTTTTCTCTAATATGGTTGAGACCTTTGCTTTCTCGGCCGAAGCCGCAATAATCTGCTCTTGAATAGAAGAGTGTCTTGTGATATCATTCGGGGCTACCCCGAGGAATCATATCAATATTCAATCTTTCTAACTCTTGACACGCAGACAGATTCACGGGTGTGACAAACAAGACAATTGCATCGATTCTTTCGACTAAGAGCATCAAGCAACCACATTGGCTTTGCGGGATGATAATGTACTTCAAGATCATAGTCTTTGATTAATTCAAGCCATCTTCTCTGCCTCATATTTAGCTCAGACTGTGTAAAGATATATTTCAAACTTTTGTGATCACTATAGATATGACAAGGATTACTCAATAGATAGTGCCTCCATATCTTCAAAGCATGCACGACTGCGGCTAACTCAAGATCATGAGTTGGGTAATGCTCTTCATGTCGTTTCAACTGCCTTGCAAAAAGCAAAAGATAGCCGAGTTGTCTGCTGAGTTAGCTACCATCACCAAGGAGCGCGGGATAGCAATTACCGAGAAGGACGAGTTGAAGTCCGAATTAGCCGATCAGATGAGGTAGGAGCAGTCGGACCTTCGGACCATCCACAAGCTCCAAGATACCATTGCCCGTCTTCAGCAGGAGCTGGAGGGTGTGAGGCATCAAAGGAATGACGGGTACGATTACATAGAAGAGTTGCAGGCTCAGGTGGATGACCTCCAAGCCTACAATGCAGCCCTACATGAGGAAGTCCATCATCAGTACAACCTCCACGACCCCTTGTACCAGCAGCAGGTAGCCGCGGACGACTTGGGTTCCGTGGAGTCACCGGAAGTGTACCCGTCACCGACTGAGAAGTCCGAGGCAGACGAGTCAGTCGCGGGCAATGAGTCAGATGCTTGAGTTCCCTGAGAGGGATGTGTAATATAGTTATCCTTATGTGTTAAGTAGTCAACCTGGGTATGTCCTGCCTACGAGCGGACCTGTAATATGAATAAGTGAACCCACGTGTGACTGGTTTGTACTGATGTTTTAAAGTTCAATAAATCTACTTGTGAATAAATATGATCTTGTCTATAACAGATGTCGGATCATTCTCGTGGCTGGTTCTTCACAAGAGGGAGGTGAGGCCCCAGCAGCACCACCCGCACTACGGTCTTTGGTCGAAGCGTTGGCGACCTTAGTAAATGCCACCATTGAGAATGCCCGTCTGTTACGGGAAATGAGTCAGCAAAATCGCGATGCACGCTATGAGAATCGTGGCCGTCGTAATCACAACGAGATCACGTATGCGGACTTTACAGAAACCCGTCCGCCAGTTTTTACTAGGGCTGAGGACCCCTTAGAGGCTAATGATTGGCTTCGTGTGATAGATCAAAAGTTTGACCTGTTAGAGGGTTGTCCAGACCTGTTGAAACCCAAGTTTGCCGCCCAACAATTGAGAGGCCCTGCATCTACATGGTGGGCAAAGTTCCTCGCACGTCAGCCAGTCGGACAGCAAGTCACTTGGGCCATGTTCCAAGATGCATTCCGTCAGCATTTCATTCCTGACGGGGTGATGCAAGCAAAGCTGGAGAATTTCTGGCTCTGAAATAGGGTGGACGATCAGTGGTGCAGTATGTGAACTTGTTTAGTCATCTATCACAGTATGCACCGGAACATGTGGATACTGACAAAAAGAAGAAGAAGTGTTTTCTCAGGGGTTTAAAGAGTGATATTGAAACCCACCTTACTGCAAATCCAAATGCCACCTTCTATGAGGCAGTGGATATTGCAATCTCCTATGAAAGATCCCTGCTAAAACAGAAGAACGAAGAAAGGCGTGCTTTTCCTAGACCGTCTGGCGGAAACCAAAAGCGCCAGAAGGTTATCTTTCATCCCACTCAGCACAATCGCCAGCCGTTCCGTTATCCGCAGCCCCAGCAAAGCCATCAATCCTATCCTTACCCACCACAGCAGCAGCAAGCCCAAAGGCAACAGGTGTACACTCGCCCTGCTGCCGTAACTTATCCCCAACAGCCGAGCACCCAGGGTGTTCGAAACACAACCCCACCCACTTCCCAGAATCCTCCCACTGGTCTCGGTCCGTCTTTCAATTGTAACCGGTCCGGACACATTGCTCGAAACTATCCGTATCCCAAAAGAAATGTTTCCAATTTTCAACAAGGATCCGCGGCAAGAAAGCACAGTCGAGTCGGGGGGTGGTTCGCAGCAGGCTCCGAGGGTGAATGCCGAAAAGAAAACCGGACGTGTGTATCAAGTCCAGACGGGGGACGTTCTTGAAGGAGAGCCTGTACTAATGGGTATGTTCCCTGTTGCCAGTCACCCTGCAATTACATTATTTGATTCTGGTGCATCACATACATTCATCAACCGTACTTTTGTTACAAAACATGAAATCCCCATAAAAGAAATTAAAGATGAGTTTTTGGTGCAATCCCTGGGAGGACGTATACACACACGGGAAATGGTATATCAGGTCCCTATATCTCTTGGTGGGTATCTCTATCCCACGGATCTGATAGTACTGAAGGATCAGAATATAGACGTGATCCTTGGCACCAAAATAGCCAAGCTAATCACTGAACTTCTAAAAAACCAAACCAAATTCTGATGGTCATCTAAATGTGAGCAAGCCTTCCACAAATTAAAAGATCTTTTGACTACTGCCCCAATCCTAGCTCAGCCGGATATTGAAAAGCCATTTGATATCTATTGTGATGCATCTAGCATCGGCATTGGGTGTGTATTAATGCAAGAAGGCAAAGTCATTGCTTATGCCTCAAGGCAGTTGAAACGGCATGAAGAGCATTACCCAACTCATGATCTTGAGTTAGCCGCAGTCGTGCATGCTTTGAAGATATGGAGGCACTATCTATTGGGTAATCCTTGTCATATCTATAGTGATCACAAAAGTTTGAAATATATCTTTACACAGTCTGAGCTAAATATGAGGCAGAGAATATGGCTTGAATTAATCAAAAACTATGATCTTGAAGTACATTATCATCCTGGCAAAGCCAATGTGGTTGCTGATGCTCTTAGTCGAAAGAATCAGTGCAATTGTCTTGCTGTCACACCAATGAATCTGAGTCTGTGTCAAGAGTTAGAAAGATTGAATATTGATATGATTCCTCAGGGTAGCCTGAATGATATCACAGTACACTCTTCTATTCAAGAGCAGATTATTGCAGCTCAGCGAGAAAGCAAAGGTCTCAGCCATATTAGAGAAAAAGTCCGATCAGAGCAAGCATCTTGTTTCCGCCTTGATGATAATAATGTGTTATGGTTCAAGAATCGCCAGTTGTTCGAAAGTTCCCCGAGCTCGAGGCAGTTGATTCTTGATGAAGCTCACCTAACCAGATTCTCGATTCATCCAGGTAGTAATAAGATGTATCAAGACTTGAGACAGAGATTCTGGTGGACCAAAATGAAAATCGAGATAGCTCGGTATGTTGCAAGATGTGATACTTGTCAAAAGGTTAAAGCTATGCATCGAAGACCGCAGGAATGTTGCGGCCTTTGCCAATTCCAAAGCATGGAAGTGGGAAGATATCGATATGGACTTCATTGTTGGTTTGCCTAGAATGACCCAAGGGCTATGATTCTATATGGGTTATTGTTGATCGTTTGACCGAAGTCGGCCCATTTTATACCAGTGAAGAATATTTACCGAGCACCCCAATATGCTCTATTATACATAGATTGAATCATGTGTTTGCATGGGGTACCAAAGTCTATTATCACAGATAGGGGTACACAGTTTATTGCTAAATTCTGGCAGAAATTCCATGAGACCCTAGGTACTAATTTATTATACAGTACTGCTTATCATCCACAAACTGGAGGGCAGACTGAAAGGGTAAATCAAATTCTTGAAGATATGTTAAGGTCTTGTGTAGTGACTTATTCTTCAGCATGGGATGAGTGTTTGCCATTAGCAGAGTTTGCTTATAACAATAGTTATCAAGAGAGTATCAAAATGGCACCATTTGAAGCTTTATATGGCCGCCGGTGTCGTACTCCACTCAATTGGTCTGAACCAGGTGAAAGATGGTTCTATGGAGTTGACTTAGTTAAAGAAATCGAAGATAAGATTAGACAAATTCAAGCAAATTTGAAAATAGCTCAGTCTCGACAGAAAAGCTATGCGGACCGTCGTCGTCGACCTTTAGCATTTAAGGTCGGAGACTTTGTATACCTGAAGGTATCTCCCATGAAGGGTGTGGACCGTTTTGGGGTCAAAGGAAAGTTGGCACCTCGATACATCGGTCCATTTCAAATCATTGAACAGTGTGGGAAGGTCGCATATCGATTGAATCTACCTGAGCAATTATCTCTTGTGCACAATGTGTTCCATGTATCTCAACTGAAAAAGTGTTTGCAGTACGACAAAATTGTTGACATTGAAGGTGTAGCAATCGAGGCGACTTGATATGTGCCGAATATCCGGTCAAAATTCTTGATCGCAAGGATCGGGTTACCCGCAGCAAACAAGAAGATTTTATAAAGTTCGGTGGAATCAACACTCGAGGATGAAGCAACTGGGAGTCTGAGGAGTTCTTGAATGAGCATTTCCCGGAGTTTCTCCCTTCCTTCTCCTAAGTCACGGTTCGTTTCTAAGAATTGTGACTTTCCGAAAAGATGAGACTTGTAATATAAACCCTTCTACCTCCCTTATGAAACCATGTAAGATGTGTCTACTTGATACATTTCCTTTTCCATTACTTAGCCCTAAGCTTTGAATCTCGGGACGAGATTCCTTTTAAGGGGAATATAATGTAACACCTCCGGTGTTATGTTAACCTAAACCTGCCATGTCAACATCATCATTGCATAAGCATTCATCATTAGAGAACCCTAATGAATATAATTAAAATGAGTTTATTTAATTCTAGGGTTGTGTGAGCTCTTTTATATCACATGTGTATGTGTTTATCCTTTAAATTCCACTCACATGTTTACTTTTGTTTATAAAAGCAACCAATTAAAATCAACCTTGATGTTTGCAAGTGCTTGGCTAACCCTGACTCACACCTCAAACATGTTTTACAAAGCAAATAATATAAAAGAAAGAATCAAATTTGGAGTTGGAATTCAAATTCCCAAAACCCTGACTCCAAAGGTTAAGTGTTGGATTTGAATTTCAAGTTCACTTTTGAGGAGCTAACCATAATTAATTTTATAAATAAAAGTTACCAAACTTTGACACCATTTCAAAGTATGAACTTTATACTTTGAAAGTATGCTATTGGTTGGGTTTAAAAACTACCATAACATCATTAATTAATTGCCCAAAGATTCAATTTGAAAATCCCTTTCAAAAGCTTGAAATTCAAAGTGAAACTGTCTCCTTTTCAATTTCATCTCAAAATATTCAAAATTAGGAAAAACTCCAAAAATACAGTTTGTACATCTCTTTGAGCTCTACAACTTTGGTATATAAAGTTTTTCAAGTTTTTGAATAAAATTTGAAGTAATTTCAAAAGTTCTCCAAATTTGGAATTGTTCCCTTTTGCATTTTAAACTCCAATTTAAAATCTATTTAGGTTCATGAAAAACTTTCTAAATGAAAGTTGTAGGTCTTGAGAAATAGAACAGCTTTTATTTTTGGAGATTTTCATCTTTTATTCAAAATTTGAAAGTAATTTTGAAATCCCAAAGGTTAGGGTTTTGTCCTCTTTTCAAATTTGAAATTCAAATTCAAAAACTATTTGAAATCTGACAAAACTTCCTTAATGAAAGTTGTAGAGCACAAAATTTTGAGCAATATGTATTTTGGGATATTTTTTGTGTACAGTTCAAGTTTTAAAAGTAATTTGAAAAAGAAAAGAAAAGGTGTCCCCCTACGGTAGAGGAGCGGGGGGGTGCCACATCGCCCGGCCGCCCATGCCGGCCGGTCACCCCGTCGCCGTGGCCATTCTCGCGTATTCCGGCGTTCGCGGGCCACCGGCCCACCTCGCCCTCGCCGTGAAGCTGCTTGCCACCTCACCGTGCCCTCGTTGCTCTATAAAAGGCCATGGTCGCCGTCGCCGTCAAGTTTCTTCCTTTCACCGCCGACGCCGACCACCGTTATCTCTCTGTCAAATTCATGCTCCACACGCCATCATCTTCCAATTGCTCTGGCCATCACCTCCGTCACTCCCCTGCGCTTTTCTTGAGCGGTCGAGGTATTTGTGAGATCCCCGGAATCACCGTTGCGCCGTCATCTTCCTTCTTTCCGGCCGAGCACCGCCGCCGTAAGCCTCTACCTTGGCCAGAGCTCCACGGAGCATCTCTAGCCTCACCGTTTCTTCTCGTAGCTTCGCCTTGCACCCGTGATGCTCACCGGTTCTGTCCTTTTTGTCTCTACCGCCGCAGCTCGTCGGAACATGAGCTCGCCGGGCCGGGAACGCCATCGAACCCACCGCCACCATCGATCATCGTCTTCTGTCGCCCTCGCAGCCACCGCCTTGGTGTTTTGAAGCCTCGGTGAGCCCCTAAACGATGCCCGGGTATCGGTTACCTTTGTCTCGTCGTCATTTAGACGGAACGAGCTCGCGCAGAGAGCGCCGCGTGCCGCCGAGCCGCCATGGCCGTCGCCATGCGAGCTCCGGTGAGTGAGAGGGGGCGTATGATAGCTCGTTAGGTGCGTCTCGGGGAGAAGAGTCCGGGTGATGTGATTAGTTTCATCCGAGAGGTCATCGTTGGGAAGAACGGTCGCCCGCCGCCGCCACCTGCTTGTTGGTCGGAGATAAGAGGGAGGAGGCGGGGCGACACCCGGTCCCGCCTTTGTCGGCAGAGAGAGAGGAGGAGAGCCGCGGGCCGGATGCGTGCGATCCCTTGTTGCCGAACGGGCCGGGCGGGCCGTAGGGCCGCATGCGTGCCCGGCCGGGCCGCCAAAGTGAGCTTCGGTGGAGAGAGAGAAACGTCTTCCTTTTTCCTTTTGTTTTTTTTAAAACTGATTTTCATCTTTTTGCTATAATTTTATTTGGGCAGTTAAAAATATGAGAAAAATATGTGTATGCTCCTTGTAATATGCTCTGTCAAAGAAAAATACTAACCTTGGTTTTTCAGTAACTTTTGTTTGCAATTAAAATTGCTCCTTTAATTGATAAATGCCACTTCCATGATTTTTAATAATTAAAATATAAGTCCAAAAATTATGAAATTTGTTTTGTGTGTTAATTAGATGATAATGATCTTAATTATGAGGTTTGATCCTATTTTGATTAATTTTTGTATTATGCTTAATTAATACCATAATTAATTAATGTTTAATTAATTAATTCTTTGATTAATTAGGGTTTAATTAATCTCCAATTAGCAAGTTAATAGTGGCTTTCAACAACTGTAAAAATGGTTAATAAATTAGTAATTAACCTTAATCACTATTAGAGTTGCTTGATTTTGGGATTGAGTGATGACCCTAGGTCATTAACCCTAATGACCTTCGGCATTTCATGTTGATTGCGTATCGTTAGTCTATCGCCGCCGACGCTAGTTATACTTCCATAATGCAACGTTACCGTGAAGGAAAGTTGTACTCAAGATAGACTAGTTGTCGTTGCATCATTATCACATGTCTTTATTACTGCATTGTAATCATGCATCTCTGTCGTGTAGCTGTCGGACCTGAGGAAGGAGTTGATCCAACTCGTTCTTGAAGAAGGTGATCCTCGTGAGGAGGTGGGATCGGATCTTGGTACTTGTGTAGTGGAACCTCACTTCCTCGAGCCCCAAGGCAAGCCCCAGGATGCATTTAAACAATTTCTTGTATTTCAAAAAGCTTTATATTTTATGCTCGATATGATGCATTAGGTGTTAGGAGTTGTGTGATATCCTACTTTGATGCATTTACCGTACCTTGATATATTACCCTAGATACCTGCTTTGATTTCAAAATACTTAGTATACGCTTAGTCTTGCTACTAGTGTAGGGTTTTGAGAAATTGTTTTCAAAAAGTGTGATAACAATACCCTCGAAGGGAAGTTACGAAAACCCGATGTTGCTTTGTCGTTTATCCTTGTTCGACGGGGTCAATGGTACACCACGGGAACATGATGATGAGTAAATTGAGACCGGGTGGAGTGACTTGCACTAGGATGGGCTAGAGCCCTGGTGTAGTGTCGTCCACTTGTGAGTCGGTTAAGCACCGTTCGTTGCCTTGGCCCTTGGATCATGAGGTTATTGGATAGTACTAGTCGCATGCTAATGGCGGTAAGCTCCCTTGTACTATCCGTGACGAGGACGGATACCGGGGACGGGAAGTAGCGGTACCCACACTACGAGCGCACCGTCGACGCATGCACGGCGTAGGGAGATGGTGTACCGTGCTCTCGTGGCTAGGACCCGTTCTTGCAGGGAGAAATACAAGCGTGAGTTGATGTATGTAAGATGTTTGGTCCTGCATACATCGTGTGGCTAGGAAGCCCCAAATTTGGGTATATAAAGTTTATTCGAATCGTCGTTGCTCCACGATATGGGAGACTTGATCCTTGCACCAAAGCATCGTAGTAATGATGAAAGTGTAAGACCTGGAAAGTTTTGAAATGGTTACATGTTTGACAAGTGATTGCTTTAGTAAGGACCGGCTTAGTCTCTTTTCGCAAAAGGTGTCTTTTGATCTTGCTAAAGCCTCACCTTGATTCCTACTAGCCAAAGCATTCCCGAGTCTTCTCCCCAATTTTTTTAGTCGGGTAAGTCTTGCAGTACTTTTTGTACTCGGGGTTTGTTGAACCCCATTGCGGTGTGAACCGTGTGAACAAGTGTGCTACTGACCCCTTGTTGCATGACGGTGATCGAGGAAGAGTCTGTAGCCGAGGAATAGGTTGTGTGGCCCATGGGCGGGGGCACATTTTGTTGTGTGAATGTAATAAGGTTAAGTAATGATACTTCATTTTTGTTTTGTAATAATAACACTCTGGTTTGTAAATTAAGTTATTGTAAGTCTTCCGCTACTCTGGTACTTGTGTATGAAAACTGTTGTAATACTGTGATGTCTCTGTAAGTATCGATCCTGGAGGAATCTTGGTTTATCGGGGATCTACCCGACGGAACAATCTAGGTTATGTGGTGTACAAGCATAGCCGACAGAGGTCTTAGGGACAATGTCAGGTGCTTGTGGGCCATATAATTTAGAAGTTTCTGCCACACGGGGCTGCATCCCTCTTCTCTGTCGGTTGGCTCGTGGGGCAGGCGGCGGATCCTGCTCGGCGACTTGTGCGTCGTTTGCGGCTGCATCCGCATCGAGGCCTGCGCCCTCGGGTTGATGGGGAGCTTGAGCTTGAGCTTGAGCCGTGCGACGTCGAGCTCGGTCTTCGTTGTGAACAATCCTTTGCTGCCTTTCCTCGACTGTTTCAACGACGGGCTCTCCTTCGTCAACGCTAACGTTGAAAATAGCCCTCCCGAACCCCAGAGGGAATTTCGGGAAGTCGGTCGTATCGAACAGTTCCACAACCCGTTGGGGGAATTCGTCGTCGTCTGCTGTAGAGGCAGAGCTTGTGGAGGTAGAGCTTGCAGTGGCGGTTGCTCCGTCTAGCCTAGAGATGGAGCTCGAGCCACCTTTCTCTTCAGCGATTGATCGAGAGCCACTGGAGGCTTCCTCGCTGTGGACGCAGTGGATGATGTGCCTGGTTGTCCCGTCGATGTGGAACTCAAAGACTTGAGGCGATTGCGGACGCTGGTTCTGAAACAGCCTCTCCGCCTATTGCTGGTACACCCTGGAGGCGTTGGGCATCCCGAAAGGAAGCGGGTTTTGACCCGCTGTGATCTAGGCGTCACCCCTTGAGCTTATCCGACCAGTTATCGGCCGAGGTCGAGGACGACTCTGAGAGTTCGGTGGTTGGACCCCTGTCAGACCTGGATCTGAATGGTTTTGTGGGTTGGCGCGGACCCGGGGGCCATGCCGAGGTCGAGCCGCTGCAAGGGTCGGGTCTAGACGGCGAAGCTGGTCAACGCGGGCCTGTGCGCCACGCTGAGGTCGAGCCGCGACCAAATCGGGATCCGAGCGGTGAGTTTGTCCGACGCGGGCCTATGCACCACGCCGTGGTCGAGCCGCGACCAGATTGGAATCTGGGCGGCGAAGCTGATTGGCACGAACTTGAAGGTTGTGCCTTGTCGTGGCCAGATCAGAGCCTGGGCGATGGAACGGATTTGCGCGGACTCACGGACCACGGCTTGCCGTGGCCAGATCGGAATCAAGGCGGAGTTGAGGGCCAGCACGGGCCTGAGCCCGGCGCCGACGCGGCTGGACGAGAGTGAAGCCATCGTCATTAAATCGGCTCTGGGCCGATTCCAACTGCTTGACCATCTCCTTGAGGCCCCTTCCGAGCTGATCGATGGATTCGAGAAGATCGGAGTTGTCGATCTGCCTTCCTTGGTAGCGAGGGAGCGGTGGTCGAGACGCCGGTCGTGGTGCCCTCGAGATTGATCCTGAGGGACGAGGTGGCTGCGGGGCCTGAGGCACTGATGCCGGATCTGCCGGGGTTCCTCCCACGCCTCCCGTCGCGAAGACAGTCAAGGTGAAAGAGCCGACGGTGAAGGTCAACCCAGCTTCAATCTCCATGGTTGTAGCAAAGGAAACCATCTTGCTTGCTACTAAGTTTGCACGCGCACCCCCTACCTAGCGCGCCACTGCCGATTTAAATATCGGGCGATAGCCTACCACTGGGTATACCGACGGTGATTTGATTTGTTGGTGGAGGCACGCTCTAGACTACAAGCAAGACGTAATGTAAAGAACAAAGACACACGGTTTACCTAGGTTTGGGCCGCTAGTTGCGTAATACCCTACGTCCTGCTCTTCTGCTATTAATCAAAAAAGGATTGACTATGTTGGAGGGGGTCCCTGCCTGCCTTATATAGTCCGGGGGGCAGGGTTACAGATCCTAAAATTCCGAGGTGGTCGGTTACAAACAGATCGTATCTAGGTAGAATAAATTGGTTTCCTAACCGACTAGTTGCCTTGCATGACAAGTAACTCTTAATTGTCCGCCTGGGACTCCGACCAGGCCAGAAAGGCCGATTGATCTTGGTCTTGTGGGCTGGGCTGCCCTATCTGGCGAGGCCAAAGGCCAGACGTGAGGGTATAGGGGTCTAAACCCCCACACATGCCCGGTGTCCCTAGGGAACGAATCGAGCACTTCCTTAATGTCTCCGAGACAGCTAAACTAGTTAAGCGAAGCTGCGATGATTTGCTCGAGACAGGAAGGAGGCGATTAGGGCAGAGATAACCTGGCTTTTAGATGTCGGTTTCATTAAAGAAGTGTATCATCCAGATTGGTTAGCAAACCCGGTTCTTGTACACAAAAAGAATAATGAATGAAGAATGTGCATTGATTACACCGATCTCAACAAACACTGCCGAAAAGATCCCTTCCTGCTCCCTCGCATCGACGAGGTGGTCGACTCCACCGTGGGTTGCCAGTTGCTTTCTTTTTTAGATTGCTATTCAAGCTATCACCAGATCGCCCTTGCCTTAGATGATCAGGAGGAAACATCGTTCATAACCCCCTTCGGTGCCTACTGTTACACGACCATGTCGTTCGGCTTAAAAAATGCTGGTGCAACATACCAGCGCGCCATACAACAGTGCCTCGAAGCGGAGACCCGCAACGGGTTGTGCGAAGCTTATGTCGATGATGTAGTGGTAAAAACAAAAGAGGCCTCGACCCTGATCGATGACCTCGATAGGACCTTCATGGCCCTAAATGTGTTTTAGTGGAAGCTCAACCCGAACAAATGCATGTTCGGTGTCCCTTCCGGCGTACTGCTCGGTAGCGTGGTCAGTCGAGACGGCATACGTCCCAATCTCGAGAAAGTGAAAATTGTGCTGGATATGAAGCCTCCAAAGTGCGTCAAGGACATCCAAAAGCTAACAGGATGCATGGCGGCCTTAAGCAGGTATAAATCCCGACTCGGTGACAAGGGTCTCTCCTTCTTTTTCGACATCGAGGGCAAAGGAGAAATTGTATGGTCGAAGAAGCCGACGCTGCCTTCGATGAGCTAAAAGATACTTATCCTCGCCACCCGCCCTCACGGCACCCACAGGGGATGATGATGAGCTACTCTTTATCACCGCCACTGACAGAGTGATCAGCACCGTCTTAGTGGTTGAGCGCAACGAATCCAAGAGCGTCTATCCCGTCCAGCGACCAATCTATTACATCAGCGAAGTGCTCAACGAGACCAAGCAACGGTACCCACACATACAGAAGCTCCTTTATGCGATCCTGATCACTAAAAGGAAGGTCCTGCATTACTTCCAAAGCAGTACAGCATCACTATGGTTACTGAGCACGCGCTCGGTGACATCCTGCGCAACAAAGATGCTACTGGCAGGATTATCAAGTGGGCAATCGAGCTCAGTCCTTTTGAGCTCGGATTCAACAGTCACACCACTATTAAGTCTCAGGCACTGGCCGACTTTTTGGTCGAATGGACAGACATGACGCTACCCGTATCAGATAAGGTTGAGGAACAATGGAAGATGTACTTCGATGGCTCTTTAAATATAGGTGGCGCTGGAGCCGGAGTTTTCTTCATAGCACCTTCTAGTGGTCGGCTGTGATATGTCCTGCGTATCCACTTTAAAGCCGCTAACAATGCCGCCGAGTATGAAGCTGCATTACATGGACTTCACATCGCCGTCGAGCTAGGCGTCAAGTGCCTCCTCGTGTATGGTGACTCAGCCCTAGTCATTAACCAGGTCAACAAGGATTGGGATTGTACCAACGAGAAAATGGATGCCTACATACATTCTAGCTCAGTAACATACAGGACGCGACTCATCCCTGACTTCTCGACTTCCTTCGATGATTGGACTTCCGCATGCCACCGATCGATACTCTATTTAATTGAGTATTCAAATATTCATTTGAGATTTGCAAAATGTGATTTTTGAGTATTCAAATGTTCAACTTGTTAGGCACTTGACTCCTTGTCTAGCATACCGATATTGAAATTGCTAAATAATTTTTTTTTGACGAGAAACATTTTTATTTTAGCAAGCAAGAAACTGCTACAATGGATACAGAGTTGATGTATACAAATAGCGGTGCATCCCTAATCGGCAGCGATGAGCATGAGACAAATTGGAGCATACAAGCTCGAAATTGGTTGTCTCAAAGATGAGATGATTCAAAAGTCTGTCTAGCTAAAATGTCATTTGTGGTATTCATGTTCCTATTTATCTTGTATATCTTGGAGGGCCTGGTTGTGTTGAAGTTCACAAACAGGTGAGTGAAGGCTTTGATTCTCCAATCGGGAGGATTGGCATGATCTGCAGAGTTGAGAAAGTGAACCATTTGTTGACAACTGATAAGAAAGCAAGGTGTTGTTGAAGTTTAGGCAGTCATTGATTGTGGCCGCAAGGGCCACACACCTGCCGCCCGCCATGAGCACCGAAGTCACCCCGTTGCCACCGCCTTGATGTATATGGTCTGGGCCGGCTGAATACGTGTGTTGACAAAAATATTCCCTGCACCGCCTAACCTCGGAGGTAGAGATGGTTGGTGCGGAGTGGTGGAGGCGTGCGTGTAGCATCGACACTAGGGAGGAGGATAGGATTATGAATGGAGAACCTGTTCGCCCGATGGTTTCCCCTGGTGGAAGGATACCGCAATAGACGAAGCCATACTGCGTTGATAGGATGCTTGGGATTTGTCATCATATGGGAAGGAGGTGGCACTGTGCCTGTAGTCCTTGTTGCGAGATTAGTGGAAGGGTTCTCGACAAAGCATCTAGCCGAGTAAAAGATGAGAGGTCTTATTTGTCACCGCATGATGTACCCGCCGGTAGTCATTCTTTCCTCACGAAATCTAAGATCGTTCCTTGCCTTCCACAAATACCACAAGGTTAGCAGAGATTTGTTTAAAAAATCATCATTACAAGAAGGTTGAATAAAAAGCGGCATGATGGATTGGACTCCATCATCCTCATTTGGAATGTTATCAAAGCGAATGGATGGTTGGAAAGAAAACCAAACATTTCGCGGTAAATGACAACGAAAAGAAAAGGTGGTCATCATTTTCCACCGGGCCACAAGCTCGCACAATGTTTGTCAATATGATTGGTATACCCGGATGCACGTTCGGCAAGAGGGGCCCTCCTAATTAGGGGCCAAGTGAAGGTCTTGATAAGAGGAGGAAGGTCCTTGCTTTTCCAAGCTCTCTCGCAAAATAGAGTTAGCAAGAGGGTGTATATTTCTCGAGCCTTATTACCGGGGTTGGATGGTATTCGTCGCTTAGAAGTTTATATATACTTTTAGTTGAGCAGGCGACCATCTTTAGCCGGAATCCATCTAAGTACATCCATTTGGTCACAAGCAACTTGATAGGAGTATTGGTTATGGTTTGAACGTGTGGTCGTAAAAAAAATGTTAGCAACAAGCCGAGTATTCCAAATTTGAGAGGAAGCATGCCAAAGTTGGGAAACAATGGGGTCGGAAGAGGTAAGTGGGTGACGGGAAGAAGTAAGTGGCCATGAATCGAATCCCAAATAGGACACCGAGTGGATTTGGACCAAATTGAGTCAATTACGATTGGATCCGAATAGTTGAATTGGCAATAAGATCTTTCCGAATTTGAAGGATTGACGACCAAAAAATGGAATGAGGGCCTTGGGTGCCAATAGTCGAACGAAGCATTAGGGAAGTACTTTGCTTTGAGGACTGGCGAGAGGAAAGGGTCCTTGTTTGTAGCAATCTTCCATGCCGAGTGGATGAGTAAGCTTTTGTTTACCTTCGGAGATCTCTTATACCAAGTCCTCCATTGTGAGTCGGTTGGCAGATATCATCCCACGCCTCGAAGGCTATGGGAGAGGTTGGGTTGTCGCCCCTGTACTCCCCGCCCACCGGAACCTACTGAATGATCGAAGTTTATCTTGCCAACAAAGGTTTTAGAGAAAAGGACTGTAGACATGTAATAAATGGGAATTGAAACCAAAACCGACTTAATGTAGGTGAGACGACCTGCATGATTAAGCTTGTTAGCTTTAACAAAGTGTTTAATTTGGCATAAAATTTATTATAAATGAATTCATAAGCTTTGTTCCTATCACTATGATTAAAAATGATGGGATGGCCTAAATGCATTGTGTGGGGAAGAAGATCCGAGACAGGGAAAATGGATTTAATTTGATCTTTGACCGTAGGCGGCACATTCCTACTAAAAAGAATAGAGGATTTTTGCGGGTTTGGGAGTCGACCGGAGAGGTTGCAAAAGTCATGAAGCACAGCATTGATCGTGGAAGCCTCGGAATAGGAAGCTGTGCCACACAAAATAAGATCATCAGCAAAAAGAAGAGAGTGGATAGGAGGGCAGCTGGGACCAAGGGAAATACCAGAGAGAAGACGAATGGAAAGCTCATTGATGGCAACAACAAAAAGGTAGGGGGGAGGGGACAGCCTTGGCGAATACCTCTAAGAGGGGAAAAGGCAGCAGTAGGTTCGCCATTAACAAGAATGGAGAAGGAGACCGAGGAAATGCAGGAATGAATAAGGTTAATGAAATTACTATTGAGACCTAGGCGGTTGAGAGCAGCAGCCAAAAAATCCCAGTTCAAACGATCAAAGGCTTTGGCGAGGTCAATTTTGAGCATAAAGGCTTTTCGACTCCAAGATTTAAGGGAGAAAGAGTGGACAATTTCTTGGGTGATGATGATGTTGGAAGAAATATGCCTATTCTCGAATGAAGGCAGCACTGGGAATGGTGAATAAAGTTCGGAAGGTGGGGCTTTAATCTTTCAGCAAGGGATTTGGCTATTACTTTGTAAAATGACATTGCAAAGGCTGATGGCACGAAAGTCCTGAGGAATTAAAGGCTGAGACTTTTTGGGAATAAGAACAATGAAAGTATGGTTAAGCTCAGGATGGAGAAATCTAGAGGAGTAGAAATCCGTCACCAATTTACAGACATCCTATGAGATCCATGCCTAGGAAGATTTGTAGAAGAGTGCGTTGAGGCCGCCAGTCACGGGAAGCATTGTTGCGCATACGCTTGATAATGTTGTGCGGTTCATCCGCATCGGGCGTGGAATGGGTGAAAGCAAAACGTGGTCTCCATCGATATCATGATCCGAAGAAATGCTATTGGTTATTGGAGAAGGGGCCCTGGTTTGCATCTGTAATTTGAGACAAGGTGAGACTCAATAGCATTAGTGTTATTAGTCCGCACAGCATGAACATTATAGATATTATGAAAGTAAGCAAGAAGAGTATCAGCTAATTGATCATGAGTGGTAGAGTGGGAGCCATCCGGATTTTGCAAATAAGCAATTCTATTTTTCCTAAATCTTTTAGTAATGGAAAGGTGGAAGAAAGAAGTGTTACGGTCCCCAAGAAGAGCCCAATTTTTTTTGCACGCTGAAGGTAGAAGCGCTCATTTTTATCAAGGAGCCGATGGTGTTGCTCGTGAGCTGCTCCCCGCAAACCAAAGTCCTGTTGTTGTTGAGGCGGCTTGACCGCTCCTGAAGTAATTGATCTTCCACCGAGCAAGCTGATCGAGAAAGTTTAGGCTTTTTGCGCCGCCACATTTCGCAGTCGGCCTACAAGATATTTAGTTTTGAGAGGAAAGGCACGGGAGGTTGAGCGGTGCCAACTTGATCGCGACACCATCCGATAGTCCTGTTCGTTAACCACCAATTCTCAAAACGAAAAGGTTTAATAGTGCGCCTAGTGTTAGAGCTAAGAATAGTAAGAATCGGAGCATGGTCGCTACGTAGCATAGGGAGGTGGTAAACCGTAGTGTTTGGGTAAAGAGCACACCATTCAGCATTAGCTAGAGTACGATCTAGACGTTGGAAGATTGGGCCAGTGGTGAAGCATTTATTCGTCCAAGTGTATGCAGGGCCACTACAGCCTAAGTCAATAAAACCACATTGCTTAACATAATCACAGAAAGCGTTAATACGTCTAAGGTCGGGCATACCCGGTCCATATTTTTCACTAGCATGCATAAGTTCGTTCATGTCCCCCATACAAAGGATAGGCAGGTTGGAGCTATTTACGACAAACTGAAGCACCTGAGACCATATAGTAGCAGTGGTTCGATGGTGAGGATCACCATAGATGCAAACTAAAGCAAACTGCTGGTTACTAGAAATATTAGTACAAGAAGCAAAGATGTAGTTTGCTGAGTGGTCTACGATGGTGATACTAACTTCATGAGTCCAAAAGAGCCAGAGGCCACCAGATTGGCCTACCGCGGGAACAATGAAAGCATCAACAACATTGAACTTATTTATTATAGCAGAGCGAGAAATAGAGGAATTGCGCGTCTCAGATATGAAACATACTTGGGTTTTAGTCGATGTGAGAAGGCGGCCAAGGTGAGTCATCGTAGAACTGCTGAGGTTGCCGCCCGAACCCCGGCAGTTCCATGCTAGGAACAAACTCATGGATCACCCGACGCCCTTGAGGCTGGCGCCCTAGCCTGAAAAGCAGCTTGCTGACTAAGTCGACGAAGAAGTCTCCCACCAGGAGACTGCACTGCAGCATCAGTGCAGCCTTGATTCAGAACTGGAGAGTCGGCCGCATAGTTCTGATCTTGAGCAACATTGACGTGAGCCAAAGGCATCTCACGGGAGGCCTGAGTAGTGGAAACCAGAGCTGCAACTGTCATTGAGTGATGTTGAGTCTGCCCTGTGTCAACTCCGACAAGTTGCTTAGTGATAAGTTGATCGTCAACCGTCGTGGAGGGGTGAGCTGAGCCTGGAGACTGCAAAATCAGCTGCTCGAAGGGAGACGAGTGATGGAGCTGCTCTTGCATAATAGGCTGATCTTGCACAATGGGCTGATCAGGCATTGGAACATACCTTGGACATGAAAAGCCTGAATGGCTTCGCGGCCAGTTGAGACCAGAGGTGCTGATGGAAGCAATGGATGCTGCTGAGTGCTGCCAATAGGATCTGAAGCATCTTGGCTGTGCAAAGGCAGCTGATTCCCTATGGCTCGGGTTGCAAAGGGTGCTCTGAGATTGCGAATCAGTGGGAAAGGTTGAATCTCTGCAGGAACGTTGAGCTGAAACTGACGATAAATGTAACTCCAAGGCACTTCACCTAACTGGGTCATCCACTTTCCTTCGACTCCTAAGCCAACTGCAGCAGCAACTTCAGGTGTTGTAGTAGTCATAACTATGGCATCTCTGATAGTGCTGTCTTGAGCATTGTGGAAGAGTCCAGCACAAAAAGTACAGATACATTGCACTTTCTCGTGATGGACAAAGATGATCAAAGTACGGTTCTTGGACAGAGGCAAGAAAACTTTATCTATTGCTGGTCTATTGACATTGACTTTGACTCTAGCAGCAGCATAAAACTCATCTTTAACAAACAAGGATGGCAAAAGTTGGTCTAAATCAAACGGGTGCCTAATTTCATTGATGATTTTTCTGAATCGCGTCAACAAATATAACATGCCTTGGGGTACTGTATAATCTGACAGTGATATACATGGTTTCAAAGCAATAAGCAGCTAAATCCTTGTTGGGAATAAACGTTCCAATGAGTAGATTATGACGACGGACTATCCAAGGTCGCTTCTTGATGACAAACATCATATCGTTGTTGGGATGAAAAGTAGCAAGAAAGAGATTTTTCTCTACCTCATTAACTGCTGCGTAACTTTCAAACCAGGCCTTGCTGAGCTCCTCTCATGCCTCAAACTCAAAGACGCCACTGTTCTTGCCATGGGAGTTGACCATCTTGAGTAAGAGGTTGAATTGGGTGGACAGGCCCGCCTCATCTTGGTGCTTGAAATTGGGAGAAGATTGAGACGAGACTTGCAGAGCTTCGAGGGCTTGGACAAGCTCCAACCCAGAGGAGCTGGCAGAGCGAGTGTGAGGAGGGGGAACGAGCTGCTGCTGGGCGGATGGCGAGGCGGAGTGGGCGCGAGGCAGAGGCGGAAGTGAATCGCGATTGGGGGTGACCAACAAGGGTAGAACTCGGGATGGGTTGGGAGGTATGGCAGATGCTGCCTGGTCAGGAGGTTTGGGATCCATGGCTGGGGGAACCGGGGCGGTGGTGGTGTTGCTTCCGTTCGCCATGGTGGCAAGGGGAAACGGAAAGTGGCCACAGAGAAGGGAAAAGGTGAATCCTGGAAGGTGTTTGAGGAGGAGGCGCATGGCGTGGGGCGGTCGGGATTCCGCCGAGCGGCACTTGGTGAGGGACAGGAAAACCATGGCCCCCTTTGGCACACGGGTGGATTGGAGGGGAAACAAGGTATAGGAATGGGATAGAAATAATGATGTCATCGCTCCTTTGGAAAGACACGGGTGAAACGTAGGAATCCGTTCCGGAGGAATCCTTCACTCACAGAGTCACAGAAAAAGAAACATCCGCCTGAGCCTCTTGTTTCTGCGAAGTCCGAGGCACCACCGAGCGGAGGAACCAGGAAAGTTTCCTTTCCTATGCTCGGTCCATCCTGTGTTTCTCCTACGCTCTAGTGCGTGAGCCAAAGGAGGCCTAAATCGGCGCGAACGATCGGAACGAACACAGGAGCGGTGCCTCACAGCAGCTTGGGCCACCAGAGAAGCCAACAAAACAGCAGGGAAATCAAGGAAGGGGAGGATGAGAGTTGGAAGATGCAGAGAAAAAGGCTGGATTAGCGAAGTATTAGAAATCAAGAGGAGAAGATCGAAGATCTGGGATTTGGGGAAGAAGTAGGGGATTGGGTAGACTGGGACGGCAGGACGCCACTCTTCCTCACTACGAAACTCACCTCCCATGCATTTGGGAGGCGTTGAAAGTCTCACAGCCTTGGTACGAGCCAGGTGAAACAAAGGAAATTGCTAAATAATTATTTGAGATCTACACTATCACAAGAGAGGTGAAATGGATTGGCAATAGTATATATTGAGAAACGGTTGTTGGATGGGATGAGATTGGTATCGACACCATCATCCGTAACTCCGCATTAAGAAATGTTAGAAGAAATTTGAAGGTAATTTCATATAAACATTGCTTTTGTATTTAGTTAACTGCTTATTAGTAACATTACGTAGATGCGTGTATCATGCACTAGCAATGAGTAGGACTAGTATTAAATCATGTTTATAAAAAGATTCCAAAATTTTAGTTAGGTTCTAGCTTAAAAACTCAAAACACAGGCGTCGTTTTCACTTCTACATTTAAATACAAAAACGAAAAGCGAAAGTAGTAAAGCCGACATAAAATGAACAAGAACTTAAGAATATCACTACTACACAAAAGATTTTGCAAGGCTGAAAGCCCTAGTTTGGTTTTGGCTAATTGATGAAACCTAGGACTAACCCTATTGCTAAGTGTGTAGCATTAGAGAAAGGGGAGGTCCAAGCCAAGTGGTGGAATGGTGATCAAGTTGATAGAAGTGATCAAAGATGATCAAGTGCCACCCTTGGAGATGAAGGAAGATGAGGAGCAAAATGGAATGCTAGAGGCAAAGGTATAGGCTAGGGCATTTTCAATTTGCAGGCCATAGGTGAGTAGAGAAGTTGATGGCTGGATTTAGGATTGATAACCGTACTATTAAGAGGGGCGATGTCGCGCAATATCGGTTATCTTAGTGCCACTAGGTGAGCAATGACTTTGCGTGTGTATTAGGGACCTAGTGAGCTAACAATCTCTTGCAAAATTTATTTGAAAATGCTAACACACGTGCACAAGTGGTGAGACACTTTTGTGTTGGCTCATGAGAGCAAGGGTTGATGGTGTTTGGGTGTAAAACCCTCCTACCGAGCTTGCGAGGCGGGACTCGGAGGTTTTCAGACGAAGAGTTGTCACTCAGAAGTGACCGGACGCTGTCTCGGTAGGAACCAGACGCGTCCGGTCAAGTGTGGGCGTCCGGTGTTTTTTCGGGAGCACCGGACGGCGTGCGACCGGACGGTCCGTTGACGCGTCTGGTTGACCTGAAGAAACGTGGCGCTTAAAAGTCGATGTGGACCGGACTGCGGGCGCGTCCGGTTGAGGTGCACAGACGCCGCTTCTGCCGAGAATTTCACATTCCCTCGACCTCTCGGGTGGGTGACCGGACTTCGCCTTGGCGAAGGCCCGGCCGAGCGTAGGACGCGCCCGGCCGGGGCGACCGACAAACAAGACGAGCATGGTAGCCGTTGCGCGCCAACGGCTACATTCAAACGTCAGCGACACGTGGCCGTGGTGGAGGGACCGGACGTCGAGACCAGACGCATCCGGTCGTCACTTAACCAGCGTCCGGTCATCTCGCAGACAGGGGATGCTTGTGAGTAACGGTTGGGTGCTTTGTGTGACGCCTATATAAGTGGATTGGCCGGCTCTAGGGAGTTTTTCTTGGCACTTTGACATTCTTGACATCCCCTAGAGCTAAGCAAACCAACTCCCTCACTTTGCATGCCTCTTGATTGATCTAGAGATTGATTGGGAGAGCTTCTAGTGCATTTGCCTTGTGATCGAGCATCTAGTGGCACTAGTGAGCGTTCTTGCTGCGATTGAGCTTATTACTCTTGGTGATTGCCGTCACCTAGACGGTTGGAGCAGCGAGCCGGAGTTGAGCAAGGTTGAAGATTGTTCTTGGCCACTCCGGAGGTGATTGTGAGGGGTGTTGATCCCACCCCGCAGGAGATCGCGAAAGGAATCTTTAGTGAAATCTTGTGTCATTGAGTTACCCTCACTTTGTGTGAGTTCTTGTGGCGCCCGGTGAGGGCTTGGCTTGTGACGCCGATTAGTCACCGAACTACCGAGTGTGTGGTCGACACAACGGGGAGTAGCGTGCCGGCAAGCACATGAACCTCGGGATAAAAATCTTGTGTCCCTCGATGTTCTTGTGTGGTTTAATCCTTCGAGATCAAATTGGATTTCTTTATTGGATCATCTCTTCGGGTTTCATTGTATTGACAAGATGGTGATTGGTCATCATCCCGAAGGCACGGTTTGCACCTCTCGGTTCCCTTCCTTATGATTATCTATGTGCACTAGTGTAGCTTGTAACATATTAGGTTGCTTGTGTGTGCTCTAGTGTATTAGGTTTGCTAGAATTGGATAGGTTGGCTTGCAACCCCTCTCTAGGCTAGCGTAACACTTGCTTCGCCATTTAGTGTACTAACCGGTTTGTTTAAGTGCTTTGCAAGAATTTTTATAGGCTTTCACCCCCCTCTAGCCATTTAGGACCTTTCAATGGTATCGGAGCCGAGGTCACCGTTGATTGAGGCTTAACAACCTACGGTGTGAAAATGGCTCAAATCAACCATATCAACCACGTGGGGAAGCCACCGCACTGCGATAGCACCGGTTATGATCATTGAAAGAGAAAGATGTGCGCGTACTTGAAATCATTAAATAGGAAGGTTTGAGAGGTTGTGGACAAGGACTTTGCGGTGATTAATCCAACCGAGCCAACCGCAAGCGAAGAAGAAAAGCTCCAATTCAATGACATTGCAATCAACACATTCTATGAAGCTTTGGAAGCAAAGGTGTTTGAGCAAATCAAGGATTTGGAGAGAGCTCATGATGTGTGGACTAGGTTGGAGGAAACATATGAGGGCACACAAGCCGTGAAGAGTGCCAAGGTATACATTCTCAAGGACAAGCCCTCAAGTTTCAAGATGCAAGATGATGAGAGTGTGCCGGAGATGTTCCACCGCCTCCAAGTGATTGTCAATGATTTGAAGAATTTGGGTGAGAAGGGGGAGAATGCGGACTTCTCTCACAAGTTCCTAAGAAGCTTGCCATCAAGATTTGAGTTCTTGGTCACAATGTAGGTGAGAGAAGGGTTAGACACCAAGACCCCTAACCAAGTACTAGGTGAGGTGATCACACATGACACCTACCGTGTGGAACGGGAAGGGGGCTCTCAAGAGGAAGATAAGAAAAAGACCATGGCATTCAAGGCCACCTCCTCCAAGTGCAAGGGCAAAAGCAAGAAACAAAGCTCAAGTGAAGATGAAGCTTGTACAAGCTCAAGTGAGGTGGATGATGAAGCAATGGCTCTCTTAGTGCGCAAATTTGACAAATTCATGAAGAAAAAGGGCTATGGTGCAAGAAAGAGAAGAGATGCCACCAAGGCCAAGAGATGCTTTAGGTGCAAGAGCAAAGATCACTTCATTGCCGATTGTCCATTCAATAGTGATGATGATAGTGATGAAGATGATAAGAAGAAGAAAGACAAGAAAGAAAAGAAGGACAAGAAGGAAAAGAAGGAGAAGAAGCTTGAGTACGAGAAAAAGAAGAATGGGCAATCATATTGTGTCACATGGGATAGTGATGCCTCAAGTGATAGTGATGATGAGAGTGAAGATGACAAGAAATCAAAGAAGAGGTTGCTTGCTAGTCTTGCCATCTCTAACAAGACTTCACTCTTTGATGCTCCATCGACATGCTTAATGGCTAAGCCATCCAAGGTATAATCCGATGATGAGAGCGATAGTGGGAGTAATGATGATGAGGAGTACTCAAAGGAGGACCTCATTAGCATGCTACAAGATGCTCACTCTTATATTGAGGAGAAGAGGAAGGAGTGCAAAGAGTTGCGCAAGAGCAAGAAAGCTCTTGAGCAATCCTTTGATGAGCTCAATGCTACTCATGAGAGGCTAATGGAAGCCCATGAGAAGCTTGAGAAGGCTCACACTAAGCTTGAAAAGGCTCACTCCTCCCTCCTTGATCAAGCTAAGATTGAGGATGTCGTAGACACATGCAACGTAGGAGTAACATGTGATATTCTTGATGAAACATTCTATACTCCTATTGTTGTTGGTCCCACTAACCCCTCTTGTAGCTCAAGAAACGCCACGTCTACTATTAGTGATGGTTTCACTTGTGATGCCTCACTCATGGTGGAGAATGAGACCCTCAAGAGAGAGGTGAATGAGCTCACTCATGCCTTAGGCAAGGCCTATGGTGGAGATGTCCGCTTGCTAAAGTGCTTGGGTAGCCAACGATTCTCTCTTAACAAAGAGAGATTGGGATATACCCCCAAGAATGGCAAGGCGGCCTTTGTCACTCACAAGATGTTGACGGTGGATAACGTCAATATTTATTAGAACTTTAGACATGAAAGGATACATGAATACACACTAGTCTAGGGTTTTAACTGACAATTTCCATGAGTTTTGTATATTCTATATTTTTCAGGGACTCTTCCAGAAAAGCTTAAAAGAGGGATTAGATTGCATAATTATCACAAAACTTAACATGACAGAAAAATATCGCCAAAAAGGATCGGGAAGGGTCTAGAAGACACCGGGGCAGCGGAGGACCCGCAGGGCCACAGGTGGGGCCGGCCGGCCCCAGGTGGCCACGGGATCGGCGCCCTAGGTCAACATCGGCCGCCGCCTTACGGATTCTTCCTCCCACGCTTCCTTGGAACCCAATCAAAGCATTCCTACGTCGATCTAAAGTCGGTTTGATCCGACGGTGCACATAAGATGAAGACGCGGATCGATGACGTGGCGGTTCCTTGCCCCCTACTCCACCTCGGCCTATATAATGACGCCCCAAGGCCCTTCCTAGAGGCATTCTACACCCCAGTGCTTCATATTCTCTACATAATTATGGTTAGGGTCCCTCTAGTTGATCTAGTTCTAGTTCATCTAGATGTAGCAATTAGAAGAGACTAGTTCTTCTAGATCTAGTCTTGTTTAGAGATTAGAGAGATTGAGTAGAGCAGTAGAGATTCTGAAGGAGTTCCGGCCTGTCGGCGCTTCTTCGTGGCTGTATTCTTCTGGATTCAGCACCCTCGCCCGGAGCTGCGTTCTAAGGTACTTTTGTATTCGCCATTCTGATTCAAGTAAGCAGTTGTTCTTATTTGTTTTTAAGTTCACAGCTCATATTGAGTGCTTTGATCTTGGTCATTAATTGATTGAAGTAGTATTTCATAGTGTAGGCGTGGTGCCTAGGCTAGGTTTACTTGTGGATGTCCCCTGATTAGCCGGATAGTGGTAGCTCGTGAAGGTGACTTTATAGCTTCGTTGAATCTTACGTAGTCCACTTCCGTTGATAGGACCTGATAGGCTTATAGGTGCTTGGTAGGAGATTACTCTGTTTCTTCTCCTATTCGGGTTACTTGCCCAGTTAGAACGGTATTATACAAAGCTTACCGGTTGTCAGAACTAGAGTTCAATAGCTATTTCCTCTTTCTTGATATGATTTAGCCTAATTGTAGGATTAAGTCTATATCTTTGTGTCATCATCACAAACTGTTCCTCGTGGATACGATATTTAAAACCTCAGGGTAAAATGTGACATTTGGTATGATATCTGTGCGCTTGCGGATAATCCTACTTAAATCTTATTTAATGGAGTGCAGTTAATTTATACCAACAAGCATTTTTAGCGCCGTTGCCGGGGAAGGTTTGCTGATTTTGACTTAGTCTAGCTTAATCTTGTATTATACTTTTTATCTTTTCTTATTTTATCCCATTCTATTCATTATTTTTTGTGTTCATCCTTATGGATGCTTTTAATTCTATTCCTATCTGTCGTTATGGCATGTGCGAAAGCTTTGGGCCACCAAAATCTATAGAACCTATCATAAAACCTGGCTATGAGCTGTGCCCATATCTAATTAATATGATTTGGGATAAACCCTTCTCGGGAGAAGGTAACTATTCTGAGCTCCCCGAAGAAGAGAAGAAGTTATCACACAAACTAGACACGGAAGTCTTGGTAGCTAAAACACAATCACTTCATTCCCAAGATTTAGCTATCAATCCTAAACCCTTGAATTTTCACTTTAATGATTTAGATTTCTAGTTAGCTAAGATGCTCGTAAATCAATACACATCAAATCTTCTCAGAAGAGCATCTTGAAAAAAGTGTCATCAACTTTCTTTCCCTCGTGAAAGACACTGGGAAGAGTTCAAGGATGGCATGTCGAGTGATGCCATAGAAGGAGAGCCAAGCCACTTAGGAGTAAATTCTATCTTCTCCCCTTCTATGCCCACAATAAATGTCTTTAAACCCATTCTTGACCCCAATAAATCTTTTTACGCTCTTTCTACTAAACTTTATAATAACCCTACAAATCCATCAAGACATCTCAATAATAAGAGTCATAAAGATTATAGGAATGCCCAAGAAGAGCAACGACAATGGCAGGAATGCATAGAACATACTAGAAATACATATACTATTGTAAAAGAATGGATGGAAGAAGACGAAGCTTTAGCACTAGCATCTAAACTTGTTTTAAATTCAAATGGTGAGCTTAAATCAATTTCTTTAATTAATAAACAGAACTCACCCAAGTTTAGAGAAAGTTTTAGAGACCAACCTTAAGGATATCAATTCATGGGAAATTCTAGAAAATAAAACATCCAATAAATGTCATAGGCATGAAATAATAGAGGCAAATTTGTTGCCTATAGACATCTATGAAGAAACGCCCTTAGAGTTCGAAAAGGGAGATCACATCGATGAGCATGGGAATTATCTCATAAACACTTTATCGAATCCATGTTCATATGAGAGATCTCCTGAATCTTTTGGTCTCTCTAATATTACCACACACGAGGTCTTCAACCCCCTCTTTATACCTGTTCATAAAATCATTAAAAGGGTGGTTGTAGATGCATATGTTTATCATAAATATTATAGATCTCGTTATAATCTTGATATAGGCGCACAAAGGCTAGTGTTCTAGAGAAAACCGCCGCACAAACTCAACGTGCAATAATTAGAAGGTTTCCCAAGAACAACTTTGTGTCCCAAAATAACCACTCTAAAAAAAATGAATTGAGCTTGCACCTTTAGCATAGAAATATAATTGTCAAAATATTCCTTTAGTATTTTTTGTCACTAACCATTTCAGGTTTGAAGTAAGAAAATAAATAATGGCAGCCAGGTATGACTAACCTATCATAATGCAAATCCATCCAAACTTAACTTTGCTTTGCAAAATTTCAGCTTGGGGAAATGGCCTTATTTAGAAAATTCTATGTTGCTAATATTGGTTGTCTCTACCTTTATTCAACTTGTTAATCATGCTCTTTCATCTCCGTTTGAATAACACTCTATAAACTTTCATGTTACCTTTGTTTGCTATAGTATGCTTAAGGTTTAGAGAAATTTCATACACCTTTTAAATTAGGCATGGTGCTTAGCTTTTGAATTAGGCATGGTGCTTAGTTTAAAGTGTGTTGATTTTACTTTCAAAGGCTTTTTGAATTAAGCGTGGTGCTTAGGTTAGAATGCCTTCCTAAATCAAATTAGATGTAGTGTCTAGGTTGATTTTTTAAACTGATAATATACTGTAGTAGACATTGAATATTTTGTGGACTAACCCCTGTAGGAAATTTTCAAAATTAATTTGGGTAAGTCATGAGATGAATTCGAATTAGGGATGAGACAGGGCACATGCTGAACTTCAATAACTTTGTAGAAGAAAACACAGCTCATTCATCATGGATGGAAGAACTGCGAGTATTAATGATTCATTCACTTTATCTTCCACTACAAGTTACTTTGCCTCAAGCCATGTCTCAGTATAAAACATGATCTATGCTAAAACAATATCAATACTATCTTTTCATTAGCATAGATAGAACAAAATAAAATACTGGACAAGCAACCTGTGTTCAACATTTGTATACTCCTTCGGGTATGTGTTGTCCACTAATCTGTTGCAGGCATAATAATGACTGGAGTGAAAGAGTCAAAAGATCAAAGAAGCAAAAGATGGCAAAAGGATAAGTGCAGCAGAGAAGACAAGATGTCCATGAACAACTCAAGATGCAAGAGAAAGGACCACAGTCATTTACCCTTCATCACTTAGTGTCATCACGCTCTAATAATAAAGGTAATATCCTAAGGTATGTGGTCACTTCTCTTCTCTTGATCTTGGTGCACATAAATACACAAACATGTTAGAGTTACAACTTAAATTGATTAACCTAATTAACTCAACATGCTTTGTTCTTTAAAATTGTTCATGGCACCGTTCTCTTAATCTCAGTCTTAACCAAACAAGCAAAAACATTATATTCGATCTTGGAAAGATGATAGTCATACTCATTTAAAAATTTATATAGAGATAGACGATCCTTTCATTGGTTAAGCAATTTTATTCTTTTCTGTCATGTGAACTTCAATGCAACATTCAATGCCTAATCTTTTGATCTTACCACTCATGTCATAAATAAACAATTCATATAACACCAACTTTATCTTGATTCAATGTGCGAAAGGATGGAGAAAAATGAATAAGGAAATAGATATGGTTCTGTTAGTGTTTTTCTACCAACAGAGCCCATGCACTTGATCTCTACCTTAGTTTTACAAACAGGACAACACATCGAGCAAAGTTTATTAATTCTACAAGTAAAAGTTCTGTGAACATGCACACTGAGCAAGAGGCTGCCAGCTACTATTAAAGCTCTACTTCAATCTATGGGCCAAACCAAAGAATAAAAGCGATATCGTCATCACTAGAGGTATGCAACCATCAAGACCTCCATCTCTCAAGATAGAGAGATACACAAGAGTGGAAGAAGAAGTTCTGTCGGTAAACTTTAAATTTTATATCCTTGCCATAAGGTAATATGGTAGTTATCTAATTAATTAGTATTCCTATCTAATTTCACTTTGACAAATTCATCTTCATAAATAATAATAAATAAATAAAAATCTTTATTGCTTCATTTATCTGCATCATAAAATATTAAAAGCCCCACGTGAATAAACTTGTGGTAACCCCTGTAGGAATATTTACTGTGGTGGTATAAAATAATAATAGCTCCTGTATTCACTTTCTTGCATTATAAGCCCCATAAGAATAATATTCTCGTGGCGGCATAAAAAAATAAAATAAATGCAACTACATATCATGCACACATATTTAATTTCTACATAATTAAACTAGAAAATCCTAAAAAGAGAATCATGCTAAAACTTGTCAATTTGAAATCAACTCATAAGAATAATCAATTATTGGCTGATCGCTAACCTCTTATTAAATTCGAGCCTCGAGTTTTGGTTTTCTTGTTGGAGTGTAATTATGCAGGAACAACATTATGACAAGGAGAGAGTCTATTAGTGGCACCCGCCAGGTTGCTGCTGGTTAGCTCACTCTAAAGATCATCAACACCAAGTATTACAAACATCTAGCTTGGGGGAAGAGCATCCCCTAGTTATCAGGTAACTATACCTAGGCGATTATCGAGTCTATTTTATATAGTCATAAAATACCAAAAAAATATATGGGCACATGAAGGTCCATGTCTTTAGAGTCTTATGAGTCCAATAGAAATAAAAAAGATGAATAACAAATTAAAAATAAAAACAAAATACTTATCTATGTATTAAGGTGTGATCATAGAGTGTGTCTAGTTAGTAAGAGTTAAATAAAAACTGAAGAACATTAAAATTTTATCTTGGAGATGATGAATAGTTGCTCTACCGTAATTCCTTTCAAGTGCCTAGTTTTCAACCATGAATTCTCCTAAGTTTTGGACATGACTACTTTGATATAAGAATTTACTCTAAACCTAAAATTTGTAGAGGCATATGCTTGAGCTAAGTCTAGATAATTGATTGATATGATACATGAAGGTCTAAGCTGCTATTTATCTTATTCCTAGCATTACTAAGTTCTGGAGATTTATTTTGAAAACCTAAAATCTTACATGATGAGCTCTTGTATGATAAAGTTTGAATTCCTACCAAAGCCATATAATATATTTAGAGTTAGAAAAACCTTTGCACATTCATGCTGCTTGCTTTATATTGAGTTCAGTCAACCTTTGTTGTATACCTTATGAGAGTCTTGTCATGCTTTTAAAATCAAGATCACTTACGCACTCCAACCATATATGCATTACTCCTACTCCGGGATGTAAACGCAGTCGTTTCCACTTTCATCCAGATCCACCTTAAAAATGTTTTTCTCCTACACTAGGAGTAAACACCCAAAAATATACCCTATAGGACAGCCCCCATTTAATTGCTCTAAGTTCTTATCATTATCTCTCCAATTATTTATATTCAAAGGATGCATGTGGCTATGCAAAAGTAAAAAAAGAAAAGAGTAGAAAAAAAGGGGAGTAAAAGATGGACAAGTATCCAATAATCAAAACAATGGGTACATAGATGTCCGCCTCCCAGATTAAAAAAAGAAAAGAAAAAAAAAGAGAAAGAAAGAGAGAATAAAGATAGCCCATGTTTTCCCGCGAAAAGTTCTAAAGGAGGGAGTTCTCTTCAAAGAGCAAAAGTAGAATTAGTATTAGCCACTAAATACCATATATACACCTATCCACCATATTCCATACACATGCACATCTTGATTTGATTGTATGCCTCGATTCTCTGGGGATCTATTGTTTGACTTTATAACATATGAATTGCAAGTATGCTCATCCTTGTTATTGCCACTCCTGTAAGCTCCACTATAAATCCTTAGTTGTAGAAAGGCATAACATCATTAATGCCTAAGTGAGATCCATAAATACCATAGATAATAAGAGATTTGAGGGTATCATACAATTAAGCTCTGAGTTTTACTTCAAAAACTTACAAAACTCCAGAATAATGGTACTGTGAAGAATTTGAGACATAGTGCTTGACTTGATTGCTCTATCTTTCGATTGCTCAAGACTTATGCAAAAGCAGTAAAGCTCCATAGTTAAAGGTAAAATGGGTAAGTTTGAAAGTTAGAGCAGTTTTGTCTAAACCGGAGAAAAATTTATGTTTAAAAGCGAGTGTGCTTAAAAGAAATAAAAGTATTGCAGCAAATCCTGATCCAAATATTTTAAAATTAGGCTTAGGTTGTTTGCCAAGGGACTGGCAAAAGGTAAGCTTGGGGGAGTTACTGACGGTGGATAACGTCAATATTTATTAGAACTTTAGACATGAAAGGATACATGAATACACACTAGTCTAGGGTTTTAATTGACAATTTCCACGAGTTTTGCATATTCTATGTTTTTCAGGGACTCTTCTAGAAAAGCTTAAAAGAGGGATTAGATTACATAATTATCACGAAACTTAACCGCGACGTAAAAATATCGCCAAAAGGATCGGGAAGGGTCTAGAAGACATCCGAAGCGGCGGGACCCACGGGGGGCCACCAGGTGGGGCCGGCCGGCCCCACCCTGGGGCCGGTCGGCGCCCTAGGTCAACATCTGGCCGCCGCCTTCTGGAGTCTTCCTCCCACGCTTCCTTGGAACCCAATCAAAGCATTCCTACGTCGATCTAAGGTCGGTTTGATCCGACGGTGCACATAAGATGAAGACGCGGATCGATGACGTGGCGGTTCCTTGCCCCCTACTCCACCTCGGCCTATATAATGACGCCCCCAAAGCCCTTCCTAGAGACATTCTACACCCGGTGCTTCATATTCTCTACATAATTAGGGTTAGGGTCCCTCTAGTTGATCTAGTTCTAGTTCATCTAGTTCTAGTTCATCTAGTTGTAGCAATTAGGAGAGACTAGTTCATCTAGATCTAGTCTTGTTTAGAGATTAGAGAGACTGAGTAGAGGAGTAGAGATTCTGGAGGAGTTTCGGCCTGTCAGTGCTTCTTCGTGGCTGTATTCTTCTGGATTCAGCTCCCTCGCCCGGAGCTGCATTCTGAGGTACTTTTGTATTCGCCATTCCGATTCAAGTAAGCAGTTGTTCTTATTTGTTCTTAAGTTCATATCTCATATTGAGTGCTTTGATCTTGGTCATTACTTGGTTGAAGTCGTATTTCATAGTGTAGGCGTGGTGCCTAGGCTAGGTAGGAGATTACTCTGTTTCTTCTCCTATTCAGGTTACTTGCCCAGTTAGAACGGTATTATACAAAGCTTACCGGTTGTCAGAACTAGAGTTCAATAGCTATTTCCTCTTTCTTGATATGATTAGCCTAATTGTAGGATTAAGTCTATATACTATGTCATCATCACATCTGTTCCCTGTGGATACGATATTTAAAACCTCTGGGTAAAATGTGACACTGGTATGATATCTGTGCGCTTGCGGATAATCGTAGTTAAATAATATTTAATGGAGTGCAATTAATTTATACCAACACAAGACTAGTTTTGTGAAGGGCAATGGACGTTTTTGCTCTAGTTGCAAGCAAGTGGGGCACATAGAGCAATATTGCAAGAACAAGAAGAATGCTAACATATCCTCTATTAAGTTTGATTCTTGTTATTTGCTTACCAAGGGTGCTAATGGTGTAAAGGCTAAGTTCATTAGTGCTCCCATTGTTGGCCCAAAGAAGAAGGCAATTTGGGTGCCCAAAAGCTTAGTAATTAACCTTGGAGGACCCAAGCAAGTTTGGGTACCTAAGAAAAATTGATTTGCTTTTGTAGGTCAATTACAAAGCCGGAGGAAGGCATTAGGTGCTTGATAGTGGGTGCACTCAACATATGACCAGGGATTCTAGAATGTTCAAATCAATCTTATCAAGTGGCAATGGTGTTGATAGTATCACTTTTGGTGACAATGGTAAAGGCAAGGTGAAAGGCTTGGAAAAGATTGCAATTACAAATGATATGTCTATCTCCAATGTGTTGCTAGTGAAATCTCTCAACTTCAATCTCTTGTCCGTGGCTCAATTGTGTGATCTTGGATTCAAATGCATATTTGGTGTTGATGATATTGAGATAGTGAGTGTTGATGGAAGCAACTTGATATTCAAAGGCTTTAGATATGAGAATCTCTATCTTGTGGACTTCAATGCTAGTGATGCTCAATTGACAACATGTTTGTTCTTCAAATCAAGCATGGGTTGGCTATGGCATAGAAGACTTGGACATGTTGGCATGAAGCAACTCAACCGGCTAATCAAGCATGATCTAGTTAGAGGGTTGAAGGATGTGGTGTTTCAAAAAGACAAGCTATGTAGTTCATGTCAAATGGGCAAACAAGTTGACAACACTCATCCCAACAAGAGTATGATGAGCACAAGCAAAGCATTTGAGTTGTTGTATATGGATCTATTTGGCCCAACCAAGTATGAGAGCATTGGTGGAAACAAATATGGATTTATGATAGTGGATGACTACACAAGATATGCTTGGGTATTCTTTCTTGCCGACAAAAGTGAAGTGTTTGACACATTTAAGACATTTGTCAAGAGAAGCCAAAATGAGTTTGAGACATCTATCAAGAAAGTGAGAAGCAATGGTAGTGAGTTCAAGAACATAAGAATTGAAGAGCTATGTGATGACTTTGGAATTAAGCATCAATTCTCGACCAAGTATACACCTCAATCCAATGGGCCAGTTAAAAGGAAGAATACAACTTTGATTGACATGGTAAGATCAATGTTGAGTGAATATAATGTGGATCATTCATTTTGGACCGAAGCAATCAATACCGCCAACTATTATTCAAATAGGTTCTATTGTCATAGGCTATTGTAGAAGACACCCTATGAGTTGTTGAATGGAAGAAAGCCCAACATTGCATATTTTAGAGTATTTAGATGCAAATGCTACATTCTCAAGAAGGGCACTCGATTGAGTAAGTTTGAGAAGAAGTGTGATGAAGGATTCCTACTTGGTTATTCCACCACAAGCAAAGCATATAGAGTTTGGAATCTCACTCATGGCATAGTTGAGGAAGTACATGATGTTGAATTTGATGAAACCAAAGGCTCTCAAGATGAGGAAGAAAATCTTGATGATGTGAGAGGCACTCAATTGATACAAGCCATGAAGGAAATGGATGTTGGTGACATTAGGCCAACACAAGTGGTAGATGTTGAAGATGATAAAGATCAAGTGATTGTGTCTCCAAATGTGCAAACTAGTGGTTCTCAAGTTCAAACTCAAGCTAGTGACTCCCAAGTGCAAGATCAAGTGGCTAGTACATCATCTCAACCAAGTGATCAACCAAGTTCAAGTGTTCAACCTCATGTTCTCCAACCAACTCATATTGCAAGGGATCATCCTCCAGATCAAGTGGTTGGTGATATTAGAAGTGGTGTGCAAACAAGATCAAGATTGACATCATTTTATGAACACTATTCATTTGTCTCATCCACAGAACCAAAGAAGATAGAAGAAGCTTTGATGGATTACGATTGGGTCAATGCCATGCATGAAGAGCCCAACAACTTTGAAAGAAATCAAGTTTGGGAACTAGTTGAGCGTCCAAAGAACTACAATGTCATTGGCACCAAATAGGTATTTCGAAACAAGCAAGATCAAGATGGCATAGTAGTGAGAAACAAAGCAACATTGGTAGCACAAGGATACACTCAAGTTGAAGGTCTTGACTTTGAAGAAACCTATGCACCGGTTGCTAGATTGGAGGCAATTAGAATCTTATTAGCCTATGCTTGTGCCCACAACATCAAGCTATATCAAATGGATGTGAAAAGTGCTTTCTTGAATGGATTCATAAATAAGCTAGTGTACGTTGAGCAACCTCCGGGATTTGAAGATGTTAAAAAGCCCAACCATATCTACAAGTTGAAGAAGGCTCTCTATAGCTTGAAGTAAGCTCCTAGGGGTATGAGAGATTGAGAGATTTCTTGATCTCCAAAGGGTTCAAGATGGGGAAGGTTGATAACACTCTCTTCACCAAAAAAATTAGCAAAGACTTGTTTGTGTTGCAAATCTATGTGGATGACATTATTTTTGGATCAACCAACCAAGACTTTTGTGAAGAGTTTGAAGAAATGATGGCAAAAGAATTTGAAATGTCTATGATTGGAGAGCTTAGCTACTTCCTTGGTCTACAAATCAAGCAATTGAAGAAAGGCACATTTGTGAGTCAAAGCAAGTATATTAAGGATATGTTGAAGAAGTTTGGAATGGAAGAAACCAAGTCAATTGAGACACTAATGGGAACAAATGGTCATCTTGACTTGGATACAAGTGGCAACATGGTAGATCAAAAGTTGTATCGGTCCATGATTGGAAGCCTACTCTATGTGACCGCTTCTAGGCCGGATGTCATGTTTAGTGTGTGCATGTATACAAGGTTTCAAGCTTCACCAAGAGAAAGTCATTTAAAAGCAACCAAGAGAATATTGAGATATCTTAAGCACACACCAAATGTTGGATTGTGGTATCCAAAGGGATCAAACTTTGAGTTGATTGGATATTCGGACTCCGACTATGCGGGATGCAAGGTGGATAGAAAGAGCACTAGTGGAACATGCCAATTGCTAGGAAGGTCACTTGTCTCATGGTCATCCAAGAAGTAAAATAGTGTTGCACTCTCTACCGCCGAAGCCGAATACATTAGTGCGGGTAGTTGTTGTGCTCAATTACTATGGATGAAGGCCACATTGAAGGATTTTAGAATTAAATTCAGACAAGTGCCATTGCTATGTGACAATAAAAGTGCCATGAAGATCACCACCAATCCGGTTCAACATTCAAGGACAAAGCACATTGACATAAGGCATCACTTCATTAGAGATCACCAAGCAAAGGGAGACATTTCTATTGAGAGTGTTGGCATCGATGATCAACTTGTCGATATCTTTACCAAGCCACTTGATGAGAAGAGATTTTATACATTGAGAAATAAATTGAACATTCTTAACTTCTCCAACATGAAATGAATGCACCCTCAACTATATGACATGCCTCTCCTTCGACTAAAGCAAAGGTGAAATTATTTGGCATGATGCATTCATACTTATTAAGGACTTGATTAGAGCATATAGACATTCCTTCTAGTGATATCTCTTGCTTATTAGGCTCATTCATGAAAACAAAGTGATTTTGAGTATATATGATGCCACTATTGCTTCTATGTCTTGTATGATCTAGTGGCTAAATATAACTTGTTCATGAGAATGTGACCCTAGTGTTTGATCTAGTTAAATGAGCAAGAAAGGATCTAGTTCAACATTGACAAGATAACCATTGAAAGATGTGTGAAGAAGCTTGTCATTGGTTCAAACCGAGCTAGATTACTTATGCAAGTTTACTAGTTTGAACCACAAGAGAAGAAAGTTTATGGAAACAACTGATCATCAACTTTAAGTGATCATCTCTCTACTCCAAGCTCCCTCCATGATTTTAAGTCTACACCAAGCATGATCATATACCTTGGTGCTCATTGATGACAAAGGGGGAGAGAATACAAAGATAGCATGCATCAAGGGTCAAGGGGGAGAGTAGATGAAGATTGAAGAATGGAAAGAGATCAAAATTTTGAAGCACACAAGTAGGGGGAGCAAGCTCATAAACACAATTGATTGCATTTGAATGTGCATATTCAAATGATTGCTTACATTGCACTTAGAATTTATTTATCTCATAAGTGATATCTCTCTTGCTTGTGTGGTGCTTGCTAGTATGGAACTTGATTGATGGATTGATTACTAGCATGCATAGGTTCTAACTAGAAGTAGTATTTTGTTTGTGCCTTCCAAGTGGTATCTAGAAACCGTGCTTTTAATGTTAATTTCACGGGGTTTCTAGCTATTTGATGTTTTTCTAGACAGATTTGGTGCTAAGGATGGTTCATGATGTGCACTCTGATGGTATCACGCTTCAAAGGTCCATTCTAAACACCTTAGCATCAATTTGATAGAAATGACTCTCCCAAAACTGACTTATCCACCATGTGTGTGAAGCTTCTAATCCAAACTCTTAGCACACATGTAGGGGGAGCCATAGCTACCAAATAGATTTTACATGACTTGTCCAATTCTTTTCAAAGCTCAAATTGCTTGGACAAGTGGTGCAAAGTCAAAATTGAATTTAACTCTTATCTTTATGGAGGTTGTCATCAATTACCAAAAAGGGGGAGATCGAAAGCCCTAGTTTGGTTTTGGCTAATTGATGAAACCTAGGAATCTTTAGTGAAATCTCGTGTCATTGAGTTACCCTCACTTTGTGTGAGTTCTTGTGGCGCCCGGTGAGGGCTTGACTTGTGACGCCGATTAGCCACCGAACTACCGAGTGTGTGGTCGACACAACGGGGAGTAGCGTGCCGGCAAGCACGTGAACCTCGGGATAAAAATCTTGTGTCCCTCGGTGTTCTTGTGTGGTTTGATCCTTCGAGATCAACTTGGATTTCTCTATTGGATCATGATGAGGACACCACCTACAGCGCGAAAGTACATCTACACCGGCGACACCAAGTACATCTACACCGGCGACATTTTTCTCCAGCAAGCGCCATCATCTCCTCAGGCGCCACCTTTCGGGCCAATTACTCGGGCCCGTGCAAGAGAGTTGAACTTCGTCATGATGTCTGAAGAATGAAGGCCCGTAAGACGAAGGCTCGCCCAACGGGAGGCCTTTGTGTGTGGGCGCCTAGGGGCTGGCCCAACAAAGGGCGCCTAGGGCTGCGCCCCCACACCCCGGACATCGGGGCGGCGCCCCTTTGCTGGCCGCACCTTCCCTAGGGCGCACTTTTTTTTCCCCTTTATTAGTCGAGTCCTGTTTCATTTAGAACTTGAGTTTTGTTTTACATCTAGCTTTAGCTACACTGCACCACGCACAAATACGTGTTTGCCCTCTCGTGATTCAGAACTCCACCTTCGAGTAATACATAGATTGCTCGCCTCGAATTCTTGTTCGCTCTTCGGTTGCGCATGTGAATTGATCTTCGTGATCGCCGATCTTGCTTCAACAAGGTCGGTAACCACAGGGAGTTGGTTCAGCGATTGCATTGGCGCTTCGGGTTCGCTTCGTCGTAGTCGGATCGTGAGGGTCTACTTCCACCAAATCGAAATTATCTCCACTCACCGAAAGATCGGGCACTCCGCCTCTATCAAGTGGTATCAGCTTTCCAAAGTTGATCGGTGAGTTTATCGAGTGTTTTTCCTTCCTACAGTCCACAAAAACCCAAAAAAAAAAAAAATATTTTCAGGTTAGATCTTGTCCCAAAGAACCTTTTTAGCCTCGCACAATTCTTTTTCAATACTTTGCGTTGTTGAATTTGTGTGCTTTACATTTCAATTGTTGCTGGTTACTTGTGTTTGATCTCTTGTTTCTTGTTTTTCTTCTAACCCTAGTTTCGCCGCCGCCGCTCCACGCCACGCAAAGACCCCCTCCACCCCTCGCGAATACCCGCCTTTGGTCGTGATCAGACCACGCGCCGCCGCATTCCACCCCTCCGACGCCCCCCCCCGTCCAAAAACAAAGATAGAAAGAAATCAAAAAAAAAGGAAAGTGCAAAAAAAAAAAAGAGAAAAAAAAAGACAAAAAAAGGCAACAGGAAGAAGGAAGGTGATCCGGTTTGGTTCGGTGGAAAGTTTCCTTTGCGCCGTGAACCCCCCGGGTCGCGACCCTCCGTGGCCACTCGCACCCCACGCATACATTGCCCTCCTTTGTTCATCTCCCTATCTCGCCTTCCTCTAGAGAGAGAGAGAGAGAGTATCTTCTTCTTACCGGAATACCCCCGTACTTTTCGAAAAAAGTGTGTGCCGTTTTTTTTGCTTTTTGAGATCCTCTGTGTTCATATTATCGCCTTTGAGGACTCCTGAAAAAAAAAAAAAACAGATCAAAAAAAAAAAAATCAAGAATTTGCATTTTTAGCCGCACCCTCTCCCTCTTTGCTACCTCCTTTGTTCCCACTTGTTTCCAAAGAATAGCGTTGTTTCGTGTTTAGCACTATAATTCAACTTTGCATTATTGTTTGATTGTGCTAATCCTTCAATTGAGTGCAGCCTACCCGTAACTCCCACATAATTCTACGACGAGCAGATTTTTGTTCTCCGTGCAATCGCTCCGCCAATCTTTCGCGAAGTTCCACCGGTTGGTTGCAGTTCGCCCACTGTGTGCGTGGTAAGAACGGATCAGAATTTGATAACAGCACTAGTGTGAGCGCCTTTGTGAGCCGCTCCACCCCTATTTTGTCGTCGTCTTTGTTTTTTGTGTTTGCGCTAACCATGGCAAAGCGACGACGACAAAAAAGGATGAACAGTTGCAGGACATGCGGACACGATTGATGGACTTGTCGGAGACATCAAGACGATGCATGAACGGATGGATTCCACGGTCACTACGGCGAACGAGCGGTTCGATCAGCTTGACCTCGCGCAGACGGCCACTAAAACCACGCCGACACCATCATGTCACGCCCGATGCTTTGAGCACGATGGTCACAGATCTCCGTAAGGATTACGGTGGTGACACGGAGCAGGGGACGGTGGACACCGCCCAAAGCCGTGTTTCGCCGTGTGCTACGCCACCACGGTAATGATTCTTTTGCTAAGATAAAATTTAAAATTCCATCTTTCAATGGCAAATATGATCCCGCTGCATATCTTGATTGGGAATTGGAAGTCGAATGTAAATTTGCATGCCATGATATTCCTACTACTTTTCAAGTTAAAGTCGCTATTAGTGAATTTACTGATTTTGCTTTAATTTGGTGGCGTGAATATAAACAAAAACATCCCACTACAGTTCCAACCACATGGGATCAATTAAAAGTTGCTATGCGCCATAGATTTGTACCTTCTTATTATGCTCGTGATTTGCTTAATAAAATGCAACGTTTTCAAAGAAGGTTCACAATCAGAGGACTATTACCGTGAATTGCAAAAAGGCATGATTCGTTGTGGGTTAGTTGAGGACAATGACGCTGCTATGGCACGATTTCGTGGTGGTTTAAACCGTGAAATTCAGGATATACTTGATTATAAGGAGTATTATGATATCACCACATTGTTTGAATTTGCTTGCAAAGCTGAACGTGAAAATGGACGCCGCCGAAGCCATATTCTAACTCTTTTGCAGGACGAAGTTCGACATCGGGTCCAGCACCAGCACCCCCCGCACCGCCCACGCCCGCCACTACACCGCGCGTGAGCGGGCAGCCACTTCGCAGTGCTCCCCCCCCCCAAAGCGCAAAGCACCTTCCACAGGCCGCACACGGGATATTCAGTGCTTTCGTTGCAAAGGATTTGGCCACGTGTGTCGGGACTGTCCGAACAAGCGTGTCTTGCTTATTCGTGACGATGGTGAGTATTCTTCCGCTAGTGATTCTGAAGATATTCAACACGCTATGCTTGCCACCGACCATGCAGCAAAGGCGGACGTACATGTCAACCCGGGCGACGCCGATAGGTATGAAAGTCTTGTTGCGCAGCGTGTTCTCGCATACACAGGTCGCCCCGCCCGAGAAGAATCAGCGACACACCCTTTTCCACACGAAGGGCGCAGTGCAGAGAGCGGTCGATTCGCATCATCATCGACGCTGGCAGCCGCAACAATTTGGCGAGTACGGCGCTGGTTGAAAAATTGTCCTTACCCACTCGTAAGCATCCGCATCCATATCACATTCAATGGCTTAACGATGGTGGGAAAATTAGAATAACACGCTCGGTACGTGTTCATTTCTCTATGGGTGCTTATTCTGATTTTGTTGATTGTGATGTTGTTCCGATGGAAGCATGCTCTTTGTTACTTGGTCGACCTTGGCAATATGATACCGATAGCTTGCATCATGGTCGCTCGAATCATTATTCTTTCATGTTTAAGGGTCAGAAAATAATTATACATCCAATGACACCTGAACAAATTCTTAAAGATGATCTTGCTAGAGTCGCTAAAATTGCTAAACAACTTGAACCATCGACCCTGTTAATTCTGAAATCAAGTTGAATGCTCCCTGCTTTTGCTTGCTACACGTGCTGATTTCGATGAGTTACGCGATGCTCCTTTGCCATGCTATGCCCTTATCCGCTCTAGTGTGCTCGTTTCACTTGATGCTGCACCATCTTTGGATATTCCCCCGCAGCTTGCTAACATTTTTGCAGAGTACGCCTGATGTCTTTCCAAAAGATTTGCCACGGGACTTCCACCACTTCGTGGCATTGAGCACCAGATCGATCTCATTCTAGGCGCAGCCTTCCGAATCGCGCACCGCACCGCATACAAATCCCGATGAGACGAAGGAGATCCAGCCGGGCCAGTATGCATACATTGCTTGACAAGGGTTACATTCGTGAGTCTCTCAAGCCCTTGCTCGCCTCGTGTTACTTGTTCCAAAGAAAGATGGCTCATGGCGTATGTGTGTAGATTGTCGTGCTATTAATAACATCACCATTCGTTATCGATACCCTATACCACGCCTTGATGATATGCTAGATGAGCTTAGTGGTGCCATTATTTTCACTAAGATTGATTTATGTAGTGGTTACCACCAGATTCGAATGAAACTAGGTGATGAATGGAAAACGGCTTTTAAAACGAAATTTGGTTTATATGAATGGTTGGTTATGCCGTTTGATTGACTAATGCTCCCAAAGACCTTTATGCGCTTAATGAATGAAGTTCTAAGACCTTTCATCGGATTGTTTGTTGTTGTATATTTTGATGATATTCTGATTTACAGCAAGTCCATGGAAGAACATTTAGAACATTTGCGTCTTTGTTTTTCGATACGCTTGCGTCTTTGCTAACTTGTTTGGTAACATGGACAAATGCATTTTTTGCACACAACGTGTCTCGTTTCTTGGCTATGTTGTTACTCCACAGGGCATTGAGGTGGATAGCAGCAAGATCGACGCCATTCGCGAGTGGCCTACACCGACGACGGTCACACAGATTCGGAGCTTTCTTGGACTTGCAGGTTTCTATCGCAGGTTTGTCCGTGATTTCAGCTCCATTGCAGCCCCTCTACACGAGCTTACAAAGAAAGGTGTGCCATTCAATTGGAGTGATTCACAAGAGGTAGCGTTCAGCACTTTAAAAGATAAGTTAACACATGCTCCTCTCTTGCAATTGCCTGATTTTGAGAAAATATTTGAGCTTGAATGTGATGCTAGCGGTATTGGACTAGGTGTCTTTTTTGTTACAAGAAGGAAAACCGGTTGCTTATTTTAGTGAGAAATTAAGCGGTGCTAGCCCCGAGATATTCTACTTATGATAAGGAACTTTATGCTTTAGTGCGCACTTTGCAAACATGGCAGCACTATCTTTGGCATCGTGAGTTTATTATTCACTCGATCATGAGGCTTTAAAACATATTCGGACCCAAACCAATCTGAACCGTCGTCATGCTAATTGGGTAGAATTCATTGAGTCTTTCCCTTACATCATTAAACATAAGAACGGGAAGGAAAATGTCATTGCCGATGCTTTGTCTCGTCGCTATACTATGCTGTCCCAGTTAGATTTTAAAATCTTTGGCTTGCAAACTATCAAAGATCAATATGCCAATGATGCTGATTTTAAAGATGTTTTGGTCAATTGTATGAATGGGAAACCATGGGGCAAATTTCACATGCAGGATGGGTTCCTGTTTCGCGCTAACAAGCCGTGTGTGTTCAAAGCTAGTTCGGTTCATCTTTTTTGTTGTTACAGAAGCTCATGGAGGCGGTCTCATGGGACACTTTGGCGTTTATAAGACGCATGAGGTGTTGGCTGCCCACTTCTTTTGGCCCCGGATGCGCCGTGATGTTGAGCGCCTTGTTGCCCGCTGCACTACTTGTCAGAAAGCTAAGTCACGACTAAACAACCATGGTTTGTATATGCCTCGCCTGTCCCTACTTCCCCTTGGCTTGATATTTCTATGGACTTTGTTTTGGGATTGCCTAGAACTAAGAAGGGGAGGGACAGTATATTTTTGTAGTTGTTGATCGCTTCTCCAAAATGGCTCATTTTATACCTTGTCATAAGACCGATGATGCTAGCAATGTTGCTGAATTGTTCTTTAGAGAGATTATTCGTTTGCACGGTATTCCAAATACAATAGTCTCTCGATCGTGATGCTAAATTTCTCAGTCATTTTTGGAGATCACTGTGGAATAAAATGGGAACTAAATTGCTGTTTAGCACAACTTGTCACCCTTTAGACGATGGCCAAACCGAGGTGGTTAATCGCACTTTGTCAACCATGCTTAGGGCTGTTTTAGATAAAAACTTGAAACGTTGGGAAGATTGCTTGCCTCATGTTGAGTTTGCTTATAATCATGCAACGCATTCTTCTACAAAGATGTGTCCCTTTCAGGTTGTTTATGGCTATATTCCTCGGGCGCCTATTGATTTGTTTGCGCTTGATGCCGAGGACGCCCCACACATAGATCTTTTGCTGCACATGTTGAACAAATGATTAGCTTACATGAGCAAACTCAACACAACATTGCTTGCTTTGCTAATGCTAAATATCAAGGTTGCGGGTAGTAAAGGGAGAAAACATGTTACTTTTGAACACGGTGATATGGTTTGGTTGCATCTAAGAAAGGATCGATTTCCCACTTTGCGCCGTTCTAAATTGATGCCTCGTTTCTTTGGTCCTTTTAAGATACTAACCAAGATTAATGCTAACGCTTATGTTCTTGACCGCTGCGGAGTTTGGTGTTTCCACTAGTTTTAATGTTGCAGATTTGACGCCGTATGCGGGTGAAGATGAGGAGTTGCCGCCGAGGACGACTTCAGTTCAAGAAGGGGAGGATGATGAGGACACCACCTACAGCGAAAGTACATCTACACCAGCGACACCAAGTACATCTACACCCGGCGACATTTTCTCCAGAGCAGGCGCCATCATCTCCTCAGCGCCACCTTCCGGGCCAATTACTCGGGCCCGTGCAAGAGAGTTGAACCGTCATGATCTTTGAAGAATGAAGGCCTGTAAGACCGAAGGCTCGCCCAACGGGAGGCCTTGTGTGTGGGCGCCTAGGGCTGGCCCAACAAAGGGCGCCTAGGGCTGCGCCCCCCACACCTCGACATCGGGGCGGCGCCCCTTGCTGGCCGCACCTTCCCTAGGGCGCACTTTTTTTTCCCTTTATTAGTCGAGTCCCTGTTTCATTTAGAACTTGAGTTTTGTTTTACATCTAGCTTTAGCTACACTGCGGACCACGCACAAATACGTGCTTTGTCCTCTCGTGATTCAGAACTCCACCTTCGAGTAATACATAGATTGCTCGCCTCGAATTCTTGTTCGTTCTTCGGTTTGCGCATGTGAATTGATCTTCGTGATCGCCGATCTTGCTTCAACAAGGTCGGTAACCACGTGGAGTTGGTTCAGCGATTGCATTGGCGCTTCGGGTTCGCTCGTCGTAGTCGGATCGTGAGGGTCTACTTCCACCAAATCGAAATTATCTCCACTCACCGAAAGATCGGGCACTCCGCCTCTATCAGATCATCTCTTCGGGTTTCATTGTATTGACAAGACGGTGGTTGGTCATCATCCCGAAGGCACGGTTTACACCTCTCGGTTCCCTTCCTTGCGATTATCTATGTGCACTAGTGTAGCTTGTAGCATATTAGGTTGCTTGTGTGTGCTCTAGTGTATTAGGTTTGCTAGAATTGGATAGGTTGGCTTGCAACCCCTCTCTAGGCTAGCGCAACACTTGCTTCACCATTTAGTGTACTAACCGGTTTGTTTAAGTGCTTTGCAAGAATTTTTATAGGATATTCACCCCCCTCTGGCCATTTAGGACCTTTCAAAGGCGCATCAAAATTGGCCTCGGATGCGGTTTTAGCAGATAACCGTCTCGGTTAAACGATTCCAACCAAGGCAATGATGCCGGCGCAGCAACCGCCTCGGTTAATACATTAACCGAGGCGGTTGTCATAAAAAACCACCTCTGTTAATTCATATTAACCGATGTAGCTGTTGTAAAAAAACAGCCTCGGTTAATTAATTAACCAAGGCGGTTGGTTATGTAAACCGCTCCGGTTAACATATTAACCGAGGCGTTTGTAGTAAAACCAACCACCTTGGTTAATAGGCTATTAACAGAGGCGGTTTCCTTACAATAACCGCCTCGGCTAACTCTGCTCTATATAACCAGCAGCCTCCTTCTTATTCCTCGTGGCTTCTCCTCCATTTTGCAGGTTTTGAACTCCAAAACCGTAAAAATTATCCATTTTCTAGGGGGAGAAGTTTTACCCTTAGAATAGGCAAAGGAGCACCGCAAAAGCTTAGTTCTCACCCTCCAACCCTCCTTTTCTTCTCTCTTCCACACTTCTCCTCTCTTTGCCCTACACCTAGATCTAGATCTAAGTGGAAGAGAAAGAACCATCTCCTAGGGGAGAGAAGTTTTTCTCTTGGATTTGTGAAAGGTGGCACCGCAAGAGGTTGATTCTTACTCTCCAACATTCCTATTTCTCTCTTTTTCTCTCTTTTCCTCTCTCTTTCTCTTTTTTCTCTAGATCTAGATCTAGATAGATGTATTTTTCTTGAACTGCTATGCTTATACATGTTTACGGTGCATGTGCAAGGTTGCGGATGGCCAGGGATTGGATGTACAAGGGATCGATTTGGATCCATCGTTCCTGGATCATGTGAAGAGAAAGTTCATGTAACACCCTAGGTGTTAAGCATGCATTAGGGCATCATTAATTAATTCCTAATTATCATTAGCATGGCATAAGCATCATCAAGCATATAACCCTTGTGCAATTCATCGTTTCATGTGTTTTGCATTTAAATATTAATGGCTTGATTGCTTGTTAATTAATGAATTAATTATCATGGCAAATTGCTTGATCAAGTTGGATCCAAGTGCCCAACACTTTGAAATGATTTAACAAAATTTTATTGCAATGGATTTGGCACAATTTAAAGCAAAAAAGAAAATAGTTGGAAAATTCCTTTAAAAGCCCTTATTCAAAAAAGAATTTTGTAGTTCAAATTTTATTTGGAATTTGGCCTCAACCCCAAAATAGAAATTGTTCAGTTTGAAAAGTTCTGCAACTTTTGTTTTGGTCACTTTTCATAAAAATGCATTTAAATTAGTCAAAACAATGCTTTTATCTCGGTTTAAATTAAATTCAAAAAGGAAAAAGAACACCATGAACGGCCGGGCCGTTTTTTGGCCAGCTCGGCCCACGGCCGCTCCCGTGCACCCGCCTTGCCGCTCCGCCGCCCACGCTTGAATGCGCGGCGCGGTTCGGACACCGCCGGCGCTGCCACGCCCACGCACGCGGCGTGGCTTCGCTCACCGGCGGCGGTGGCGCTTCGCGCTCCCGGTCGGAATGACGCTGGGGGTGGGCGCCCCTGCCTCTCCCACTCGCCCTCACTCGCTCCCATCCCTCCCTCGCTCTCCCTCACGCCGCGGCAACGGCGGCCGTGGCGGCATTTCGCGGCACCGCCGTGGACTAGCCGCCCGTTTCGCCCGTCGTCGAGGCGCACCGCGGCTCTCCGGCACGCGCATGGGCCTCGCCACTTCCCGCGCCACCTCACTGCATCGATTGGCACCACCGTCGGCCGCTGGTAAGGGCCAAGCGGCCCTCGCCGCCGCCCGCGCCATGGCGGAGCTTGCGGGCTTCGTGGTCCGCGTCGCCATTCCCACTCTCCCCCTTGCGCGCTCGGATTTCCGCGTGCACCGTAGCCGCTTAGCTTCAAATCGACCGCCGGTGAACTCAATCGAGCCGGTTGGGGCCTCACCGGGGCTCGTCATCGCCACCGTCGTTGCCGGTGCCACCCACCGCCATGCATGCCACGGGGCTCTGGGCCGCCCAATCGGGGCACCCAACCCCCGGTTAGGTTCGCCTCGAGCCCCTAGGGCTCGCGTGTACCTCGGTTGGCCTCGCCATCGCCATAGGCGGGCGGCCGGCCACCGCGAGCGATCCCGCTGCCACCCCTTCACCACGCCGCCGTCGTTGTAGCTCACCGCCGGCGCAACCAAGCACACCAACGAGTGCGCCGTGCCGTGGGGGGGACCCGCGGTGCTACCGGGATTTGGCCGGAGACCTCACCGTCGGCGAGCTCTCGCCGCCGCCGTGCACGCCCCGCTCGGCTCACCGGCAGGTGGGGGTGTGGACCCGTAGGGCCCCATGGCCAGTGACCTTGGTCCACTAGACCAAGTCCATGGAATGTGATTCTTGTCCAAATTGAGTGAGGCTTGTTTTGCTAGGTTGCTTGTGAGTAGATCTATCATGGAAAAATATGATATGCATTTTTGGTGATATTTTTCTGTATAGATTTATTTATAAATGCTAAAATCTATGTAAATGCATAGTAAATTGTATATTGCTCTGAAAAATGTGATTCTTGTTTTGTTAGCTTTGTCTTGTGATGTAGTTTCTGGAAAAAATATATGCCATGCAGTTCCTATGTAAAAATATTGAGATATGATTTAAATGTATTTTAGGCTATTTTCTTTAATGATTTTTAGTAAATAAATTATGCGGAATTATGACCTGGTAATTTTTAATGACTGCTCTTGTGCTAAGAAGTTCTTAAGAAAAATATGAAATCTGTTGTTTAACACTGTTCACTGTACAAAGTATTTAAATGTGTATTTCTGTCCTGCTGCTTTATCTTTTTGTGTAGGCTGTTTTATTCAGTGAAATATGATGTGTGATTTATGAGGAGTGCTAATTCTCTTTTATGCATGTGTTTTCCTTATGCTCTTCTTAAAATGGTTAGAGAAGAGATATGCACCTACTCAGTAAAATGAAATAGATTGTTAGTAGAGAGGAGATATGCACATACTCTGTCAAATAAAATGTTAATCATCTTTATCCATGAGCATCATGCATGTGTGCATTCGCTATACGTATGCATGTGCATCGCATCATATAGGTTCGCAGGAGGAGCTCTAGAGTTTGGAATTCGAGGAGAATCCCACGGTGGAGCAGCAGTAGAGAGCTCCCGAGGAAGGGGAAGAAGCCGGAGAGGGAGACCTGCCAGAGCACCCGGACCACCGCGTGAGCGACTTTGAGCAAGGCAAGCCCCGGAGCATTTTCTTACCTATGGTTTCTAACAGTCTAATTATGTTTTATGTTTGATGCACTAAGTTTAGGAGTTGTGTGCAACCGTTGATGCATTATATCCTTGTCTACCCTTTATTATCCTGCGTTGATTACCCTGCTAGTCTAGGATGAGTTATATTGCTTAGCTTGCTTAGACGATAGCATTCAGGTGATTTCCTATCACCTATAGGATTGAAGGGTTACCTATGTTGGTTAAAGCTTTATATTTTTATCATCATGAATTCTGGAAAGGTTGCAATAATTGGAGACCGGGCAGAGTCTTATGGGGTTTTTGGACCATAGTGATCTCGTCTATGTCGATTAAGGACCGTGCCGTTGCGCGTCCCTCGAGCATGTTGAACGCATGCCTCACACTTAGCTGGCCGGATAAGTCCTTCCGACCGTGAAGCCTAACACTATCCAGGCCGGAATCGATCCTTTCTCACCGTATCGGAGATGGATAGGGGACCACGGGTGCGCGAAGAGTAAGTCCAAGGTCCAGCAATACTGGCTAAGGCAGTCGGGCAGCCCCGAATACAGTGGATCCAGTCGAACCGCAATTTTCGGATACGTGCCACGGTGATCTGTAGCTCACTTTAGCGGGTGAGTATGGTTTATGTGAGGAATACCCCCGAGCTCAGTAGTAATCGATTTGAATCGCCATCGTTCCTAGACAGTGAACACTTGACTTGAGTTACGCCATCGTAGTAGTAATTATAGAATGATGATAGTGATGATGATGAGTTAAGCTATAATGATTATGGTTACTAATTGATTGTTCAATCATGATTAATAAACTATAATGATGCATAGTATAGGTTCTCACCTAGCATGAATAGGAATGATTAAATTTGAGCCATCCTTCGTAAAATGGTTACACTTGCTTTTTCGCAAAATGAGTCGAGCTATCCCCTGATAAAGCATGTCATACTTCTTGGAGTCTTTTATTTGAGTCAGACGGGTAAGTCTAGCTGGGTATCTTCTTGCACTTAGGGTTTTTCCCGCTTGTTGTTTGTGCAGATAGCCATACCTTCCACAGGTATTGCGAGACCTGCTATTATCCAGTGGATTAAAGGACCAGAGGGCATGGTCGTTCTTATTATCCTCCCCACTTGCTTTTGTGGATTGATCATCAGGCTAGCACTGTATTAAAACTTTATGTGTGTGTGGGTTGAACTTTTAAAACTACTTTGCTTTCCGCTACTTATCTGAGAACTCGGTTTGTAATAACTTTTATTTCGTACTCTGATATTATCAAACTATTTGTGAACTGTTGTAACGTGTGGATGGTGACGCTAAACTCTGTACGATCTTGGTTGATGATGTTTGGTTCGAAATCCTTCGAGATTTCCGGACTACCGGATTTATAAGGGCTTAAGTGTGCTAATCGCTTGTTTAGCGAGTGGTTTTTGCACTTATGCTTTTATAAATTGGGCGGTTCTGTTACAGTTCATTTCTGCAGCGATAAAGCATCGTCTGAGCGTGGGTCGGGATCTCATAATTTGTCCGTGTAATAGCTGTAAGAATTTGCTGGCACATGGCGAGAGCGTGGTGCATCCGCCTCGGTTAACATGTATTAACCGAGGCGGTTTTTATAATTTGACCACCTCGGTTAATAGGTTAACCGAGGCGGTTGGGCAACCGCCTCGGTTAAGGCCACGATTAACCGTGACCTTATGTTCGAGGCGGTAACCGCCTCGGTTAAGGCCACGATTAACCGTGACCTTATGTTCGAGGCGGTTAGGAAAACCGTCTCGGTTAACCTAAAAAACTGTCTCGGTTAAGTTTTCTGTAGTAGTGTATATTGAGAATTTCGGGAACGAACTAATTCATGTAAAATTATGTCGAACATGGTAACGTGCACACGCCTATGGATTACGTGTGACGAGTTATGGCTCGATCTTCTTGAAGGAGCGCATAGCTGGTGTGGATCCGTCGTGGTCACATGGCATAGCATGTGTGCTGGCATTGGACACACGGACGTGCCCAAGAAAGGAGGTTCCTGTCCTGGAGATCGACGAGGATGTTGATCTCTTAAGGGGTTGAGAATATAACACCCTGACCCAGAGATTAATGGGATTAATATGATACTCATACCAATAAGTTGTAACTTTTAACGCCATATCAAAAAACTCTAAAGTTAAGCGTGTTTGGCTTAGAGCGATGGGTGACCGACCGGGACGTTCTTTTGGATGTGTAGGAGTAAGGACAGTATTGGTCCTATTAAACCTGTCAAATGTAAGCGGGTCCAGTCTCGAGGAGATGGACGTTACAAAATCCACCGTCCAAAAACCACCTGGGGTTAATTGATCAATTTTGGAAACATGTAGAGTTATTTAGATAATCTGAAAAATTAGAGGTAAAGTAGACCAGTTATAATAGATGAAAGGATTATATAGACTTTTTCATAAACCAACAATAAAATAGATGGTTAGTTAGAGTTTTTAGATGTTACCATTTTTATTCCATCTATTTTAAAATAAACACATATTTCGCTTTTTGAGAAGCCGATTTCTTTAAAGTTTAATTAAAGTTATATTAAGATATGCTAAGATTTATGATGGATTTTACATCATAAATCTTAGCATATCTTAATATTATACGATAGAGTATTCTAGAGATTACGCGGCCCGAAGAGACACTAGCAACCTAAATATTAACACTCAAAAATAGTATAAATTATGTATATTTATTTTAAATCGCATAGAGTATTATATTTAGGTTGCTAGTGTCTCTTCGGGCCTCGAACCACCCTTCGTGATACAGATCCTTGTGCATACACGTGCAAGTCGATTACGCGGAGCGGCGACACGTCGTGACGGCCATTTCTTTCGTGCCGTATTCTAGAGATCTCCATCCACATCCAGCTCTCGCTCTATCTTCTCCCCCAGGAAATAAAGGCGGCGAGAGCAAAAGCTAAAACCACACAGCGCGCACTTTACGAGACCGACACAGATAGAGAGAAGAGGAAAGGTTCGCTTCTTCTCGCAGCTTGTTTTCCTTTGGGTGCCATGGCCGATGCTTCGGAGGAGAACGTTGCCTCGCCGCCACCGACCCCGGCGGCCCCAGCCGAGGGCGCCTCGGACCCACCCCTGCAGCCTGCTGCTGACGGCGCCTCAACGGAGAAGGTGCCTGTCCCGGCGCCAGAGGTAAGGTCCCGGGGATTCAGGCTTCTTGGAGAGGACACCTCGGTGCACAAGGCCCTTGGGGGCGGTAAAAGTACGGATTTCTTTCTTCCTTTTCTCCCTTCTGTACTGTTTTTTCTTTTTGTGCTCCAATTCAATCGTATGGACGACGTATGGTGTTATCTTGGAGTTCTGTTTTTTTTTTCCCCTGACAACAGGAGTTGTGGTTTCAGACGTGCATAGAAAACCACAGATGGGATAACGCACGAGATGAACTTGATTATTTATTCAGAGTTTCTTTTTTTGCGAAAATTTATTCAAATCAATTTGTGCAGGTTATTTTGTTCGAAAAATAATAATAAGGGGCGTAAAGTTATTATTTATCACAAATTTTATTAGGTGTGTTAAATTTTGTTTTTGAGCAAAATTTAATTTTTAACATGTTGCCATACACAGAGTGATGTTTGAAACTGTGCTTCTATGATAACTGAATTCTTTGTGAATGATCACTTACTATGGTAAAATTTAGTTTGTTCCTAATAATGATAAAAGGATCATACCCCTGAAAAGCTGAAACTAGGGGATGCAGCTATTAGAACAGGAGCAGGTCAAACTTACTGAGGGAGATGCACGATACCAGTTACTACAGGTGTATAGATAATGTTGTGTCATCCCTAGAGATGTATTCTTCTTTCTTTTCATTGCAAAGGGGAAATATTTTGGCTGACGTTTATTGGAACACACGTGGGGCAGGAGTGTGTCAATGTCAGGCTGCTGGAAAAATGATCATAGCTGCATACTGAGCTGGGTACCTGAAAAATTGGCACATCATTCACGTCATTTGTACAGTCTTAGGCATACTAAGGGACCTTGTACCTGAAAAGAAAGTAAATGGCTCTAGCTAGTGAAGTTCATGTGATATATATCCAGACTGGGACAAGAGGAGGTTAGCCTTATGGTAGTGGAAGAGATGGACAACAATAATTTGCTGCGTGACTATGACTTCTTGCTAACGTAAATGGGAAAATGGTATATGGTCCTAAAGATAGAGGGGTCAGGAGTGGAAGGACATGTCGATGCTTGATAGTCATTGAAGAAGAAAAGTGAATTTAAGATGGATACTAAAGTTTGAGTGGAGATCTCCACAATTTTATATGCAGGCCTTAATGCCAGGCCAGAAAGTTAATTGTTGTTTGATGTAGAGTTCAAATATTTGCCAACATACAATTGAATTTTTCTCCTACCAGTGCCAGGTGGGTTGACATAGGATTGAGGGATGTCCCTGATAGGACTTGGTAGAACAGAGAAACATTAGAGTTACCAGTAGTATCTCAGGACCTCACAAATATCCCCAAAAAAACATGGACAGAACCATAATACCATCCCATCCCTAATGCTAAGCGTTAACTTTATGATGTATAAGCCCTGAATTTTCCATTTCGCCAATTGGCCATGGTCATAGTGCAAGGCAGATTAATGGGACAAAAACAGAGGGAAGAAAAACAGAGGGAAGAATACTTCCAATAAATAATTAATGTAGATTCTTTTTGTTTTACATGGTACTTCATGTGTCGTAAGTATTCTTACTCTTAACTGATGGTATGAAATTGATGTATGAAGACATTTTTAAATCATGAGTTAACCTCAATTGAGAGGAAGACCTGCCATTTAGCTTAGGTCATTGCTGTTATCCTTTTGTTCTGATTCTGCTCCTTGTGGAAAACTTTCTGCAGCTGCTGATGTTCTGTTATGGAAAGACAAGAAAACTTCTGCTGTTGTAATAGGGGGCGCAACTGTCATCTGGGTTCTGTTTGAAGTACTTGATTACCATCTCCTGGCTCTGATATCCCATGTACTGATTGGTGTGCTTGCCATCTTATTCCTCTGGTCCAAAGCTACCACCTTTATCAAGAAGTGAGTATTGAGACATAGGATGATTCTCACATATTCCATTTAATGCGGAAATCCATCTTAATATTTACGTCAATGTGTTGCCTCTGTAGGAGTCCACCAGATATTCCAGTAGTGCAGATACCTGAGGATGTTGTTGTGAATGTTTCACGGGCATTACACAATGACATCAACAGAGCACTTCACTTACTCCGTGAGATTGCAATGGGGCATGATCTGAAGAAGTTTCTTGGTGTATGTTTGTGCTCTTAACAGTTAAATCAAAAGCGCTCTTAACAGCTAAACATTTGATTTTCATCTCATGCTGGTCACTGGTTTGAGATTGTTCAACTTCTTTTGCGTATTTACTCAGGTGATCGTGGGGCTGTGGGTTCTCTCTGGAGTTGGAAGCAGCTGTGACTTCCTCACCTTAATATACATTGGTAACTCTCTTCGTGTATACACAGTACTCACCTTGTTCCAATTACAAGATGTTTTAACTTGTGTAGAGTATCTAGCCATAGTATATATATAAGTGCATAGCGAAAGCTATGTATCTAGAAAAAAACAAAAAGCTTATCTTATAATGGAGGAAGTATTATAATTTATAGTGTAGGGAGTACTTGTTTTGTAATCTTATACTGTAAGCTGCTAGACTGATCAATTGAAATCAAACAGCCGTCCTGATGCTCCACACGGTGCCAATCTTGTACGACAAGTACCAGGACAAGGTGGACCATTTAGCTGGAAGGGCACACAACGAGGCCCTCAAGCAGTACGAGGTGCTGGATGCCAAGGTTCTGAGTAAAATTCCCAGGGGTCCGGTCAAATCCAAGAAGCAAAACTAGGGTAAAACCGCAGATTATGAATGATGGTATCCTTTTGCATGAGTATCGGGCTTGTGTTGTGCATGGTGGTATATGTAATCTCAGTCTGATGGCTTCAGCTTGGTTGTTTTGCTACTACTTAGTGCTGATTGTGGGTGGATGCTGCTTTTAGTTTCGTGATGCCAGTTGATGTTACTCCTATGTATATGTCACTAGTCCTATGTATGTCACTGTGCACCTGCTGCGTTTATACTACTGCTGTACCTTGTAAATTTCAGTGGTAAATAAACCCTCCTTGTCAGCACGGTGCTCTGTCGCCCGATGTGTGTTAATTGTCGATGCGACCCTTGCTTTTTCTGTGGTGCTGGACAAATGATGTACACACTTCATTACGGATGGACAGACTACTGCCTTTGGTCGCTAGTGGATTCATGCAAAAAAGGAATACGGGTGCATAGCCACTAGCCAGGTCTCAAAAGGCTTGACTCGATGGTAGGGTGGTGGCCTGGATGATTTGAAACGAGATCAGCCATCGGGTTAAGGGTAGGACGCAGATATCACGCGACCCGTCGCGCTAATTGCGAGAGCGCGACCCACTTTTCTACCTGCCACGCACCAGCATGCAACCAGGTCCCTCCGTTATTTTCCCTTTTCGGTTCAACATGCAACCAGCCCCACCCGCCACATTCCCTTTTCGGCCTGTATGCACAATAAATGTCGCTGTTATTGTGAGGTCAACTGACATAACTCAAAAAAAGCAAATCATTTCCTTTAAATTGTAATAGCTTTTGAGTTATATATTCATTTTCAATTCTGTCTGGACCAATGTGTTTCATGTAACGAGGCAAACAAAACTAAACCCCACTTGCATATGCTTCGAAGGATTTTATTCTAGTAGCAATTTATGTATAATATGTGCTGAGATTTATCAAAGTTACTACCTTGCAGGGGCGGAGCCAACGTATAAGCAATGCTGTTACATGACAGCAGTAACTTTTGTATCCAGCCACGTAACCCTCCTTGTTACGCTATGTGTGACATCAGTTGATCTGACCTTGTGACAGCAGCGGACAATAAATTACACAGCCTTTGAGTTGCTTTTAATACTCTATGGTTGTAGTTAGCATCCACCAAAGCAGACCAATAGCATAGAAATGTTGAAGCTATGCTTTTTCCTAATAATGCCCATAACATGTTTTCTTTTTGAGTATGAGTCCAACGTGAAACACGCATTTCACTAGCTAGTTACTTACTATGTTAATTATAGGAACATCTAGATTAATATTTAAGGTTTTAAGTTTCATACAAATTGATCAGTCTTTGTATTCTATACTTCCTCCATTCTAAATTATAATTCATCCTAACTTTTCTAGATACATAATTTTTACTATATATTTAGACATAATGTATCTCTTAGTTATACTAAAAATTTTGTAACAAGAAAATGCACAATAACTTATAATATAGAGTGGAGGGAACATGAAGGTATAATAACAATAAAATATTCTAATGTATTTTATTTTATTTCTTGAACCATGTTAGTAGCTACTCTCTATGTCATACAAAGAGTATCACTTTTATTTTCTGAGAAGTGAAACATTTAGAATTTTTACCAAACATATACAAGAAATTTATGGTGTATAATTAAGTATATCATTATATTAGTTGTTTAATATATTTTTATAATACAAAACTTATTTGAATATTCAAATATTGATGATTGAATAAAATTTGGTCTATATAAAATATTAGGCAACATTCTTTTTAGACAAAAGGAGTAAAGTTTAAAATGACATCATTGACCTTAAATCCTCGGATCCGCCCCTGCTACCTTGTAGTCTGAAAGTTGCTACTCAAAAATATACTGAAGTTGCTACCACGTCACACTATAGTTATACAAATTGGGGGGGGGGCAAATTATTAAAAGAAGCATTACATAAGTTGTTAACTAGAGGACAAGTTATTATACAACTTGCTCAAATTTGTTCCTCGCTCCTCGAATCTAACATCAGCCACCCCTACTCCATCGATCCAAATTTGCTCCTCTTCTTAGATTGGCTGCTCCTCTCTGCACTAAAACACATGAATGCAGATAATACTAAAATTATCAAATATAAAAATTAACTAATAAAAAATTTAGATTGAAAACTAAAGTAGATAAAATGGAAAAACATTGCAAAATTACAATGAAATTGTAATTGCCTTAAACTGAAATTGACAAACAGAAATTAGACAATAGTAGACAAAATAAAAAAACTAAAACATAAAATGGAAACTAAAATAACCATAAACTGACTGAAATTGACAACTCTAGACCTTAAATTACCAAGAAATGAAACTGGAATTGACAGCCACAGAATATGATGAATGGTCAAATACAAGGTTAAAAAGTAAAAAAACGATACACTTTTTGGGATGGAGGGACTAGCGAAATACATAGTTACATATGTTTAGTTTGGGAGATGTTCAGTACATGTGCACAGCTAATAGTAAACAAAAATCTAATTCAACAAGACACAAGCTAGATGATATAAGCAATATATATAGTTACATATATTTCAGTTCGGAAGATGTTTAGTATCTGTGCATAGACAGTAGTAAAAAAAAAAATACAGCTACATAGTTGGCTATCTCTGTCAAAAGCTACCATCAGAATTCAGCCATAGCTCTCAACAATGGTAGAAAGCAATCATGTTCAAACAAAGCTACCGCCAGAATATATGGTAGTAAAAGGGAAAAAATTGAGATATATGACTTAAACTAAAATTGACAATTAGAAAATTAAACTGAAATTGACAAATGGAGAATTAAACCTATCTATCTCTGTCAAAAGCTACCATCAGAATTCAGCCATAGCTCTCAACAATGGTAGAAAGCAGTCATGTTCAAACAAAGCTACCGTCAGAATATATGGTAGTAAAAAAAAAAAAAAAAAGAGATATAAGACTGAAACTGAAATTGACAATTAGAAAATTAAACTGAAATTGATAAATAGATAATTAAATCTAACATAAACACAATGAAAAACAACAACTGAAACTACCAGAAAAAAAAACAAAAACTAAAATTGATAAAAACTAGACCTGAAATTGACATCTATGAAAATGAAACCAATAGAAAAAATGAAAATGTCAACTATAAAATAATAGTAAATGAAAAACAACAAACTGAAATTACCAGAAAAATAACAAAAACTAAACCTAAAATTGAAAACTATGAAAATGAAACCACTAGAAAAAAAAAAAAAAAATGACAACCAAAAAAAATATTACTGAAATTGACAAATAGAAAGACAAAACTAAAGTAGACACAATGAAAAAAAATACTACAAATAAAACAGATTGAAATTGACAACTCTAAAACCTAAATACCAAAAAAAAAAAAAAAATGAAATTGATAGTGAAAGGTGAAAAAAAATTCAAAGAGAAATTGATTGATAAACTGCAAGAGCTGCATACCAAAATGATCTGTACTCGACAAAAAACAATAAGAAATTCCAAATACAGCAGCTGCAATCAATCTAAAACTTAGCTCAATTTTTATAATTGCTAGCAGACATACAACAAGAACTAGGGCATCCAAGCAATGAGGGATTATAGAATGTATCAATTATTCAACAAGGAAGAACCAATTCATTAGCTCACTATTCATCCAAATGAACAAGCTAGTCATGCGCCAATGACATCTGGACTGAATTTAATTTGCTGCTATCGTTGCTTACCTGAAATAAGAAGCAAGGTGGTGTGTGCTACCCTACTGCACAACAGACACAATACTCCAGCTCAAGGATGGGGGGATACAACACTTGTTCCCAACTTAGAACAAGACCTTGCCACACTCCTCGGTGAAGGAGTGGCATCATCTTCTTCAGATTTAAGCTTTCTTCCCATACTGAAAACATGGAAAAAAATTAAACTCACCATAATTAAATTTAACAAAAAATAAAATTAAAAGACAAATTACACAACAATTGTACAATTGGTCATCATTTTTTTTATTAAAGCACCACGGGAAAAGGGAGCTATCTGAACTGAAACTATAAATTGTCAAACCGTGAAAGCTAAATGCCTAAAGGCTAAATGTAAGGTCTAAGGGTTTTTAAGAATGCGAGGATAATGAATTGTCACTTAGTAGAATCCTGGACTGGAGCACAAAAAGTAATAAAATTTCAATTTTATATAACTTGCTACATACTAAGAAAATTCAATTTTCAAATGAAATTGTACGGCCTACAACACTATAACAGCACAAATCAAGGCTTCACTTCCTCCTAGTAAATACTAGAAATCACACAAATTATAACTAGGGTCCTATATACAGCAGCCAGCAGCCTGTCTTCCTCCTTGCTGTTCAGCTAGCTACTCGAGCAGATTACACTCCTAAAATGACAACAGGGAGCAGCAAGAAGAGAGCTGTTGCAGCTGTTTCTATGTACATAGGTCGACTAATGCTCACTGCTACTTCGACTGGTTGACGTGGATGGTTGCTATCTACTTGCACCTTTAATTTGTGCTCGGTATGCCTCTGTAGCATGTGTACTAAGAGTAGTAGCAGTGAGGTGTATGTTTTTCTATTGTTCAGACAATAATAGATAATTTTGGCATTGTTTGAATATAAAAAGTAATAGAAATTATCTTCTTAACTGTAATATATGGTTGTAGAAGATTATCATCTCAAATCATTTAAAAACTTAAGGCACTTGAAATATAGCAACTCGGCTAATTTTTATGCGGACTATACAGAAAACAAGCAGTCGCGTCACTATCGCTCGTGCTCGTTGGCTAAGAGGAGCTCTGTGTACATAGAACCAAAAGTCCAAAAATAGCAAACCCTATGTGCCATTGTGCATAGAACTCAAATTGCAAAGTCTATGTAACATGCCACAATAGGATAAAATAACTTGCTACAAAGATACATCCTAAAAAAACAAATTTGATTGTACTGGTAGGGTCCTATATACATATACATTATGCTAACAATAGAACCCTAGAACATTGCTTCATCCAGATACGCAGGCGCAAACCCAAATGGCAAACTCTATGTGTCATAAATATAGCTTAACAGTATACAGGGGTTGGTTGTACTCACATCAGTCGTCGATGAATCCGAACTGCAGCAGATGTTTGGGAGGATGGAGGAATGTAATACCCGTGGCCGGCGGCGATCGCCGTCGACGTGAGCGAACAGCAAGTACGGAGCAACGAGGACGCCGGCGGGCAAACCCCTGCCTTGGCGACGTAGTATTACTGAATAGTCTGAATGCCTTGTTCGATACATGAGCGGATGCTATAGAGCCCGCTAAACAGACAATGACACGTAGGTCCCATTACACAGTCTCAGAAGGAAACTTAAAACAACAATACGTTATGCAAGCTAGAAAGCGTAATATATCCTAAATGACTTCGCTACGCAGTGTCAGGTGTGACACCTCCCCCCGCTGAAGAACCAGCTTGTCCCCAAGCTGGAGCAGTCGGAAACCTGTGTTTGAGCACATGGTAATCCTCCCAGCTCGTAGCAGTAGCAGGTAAACCCATCCAGGTGACCTTGACCTGTGGTATGGCGGTGTTACCTTTCTTCACCAGTCTTCTGTCGATGATTTCCAGCGGTTGGACGTCCTCGCCATCCAGCTGTGGTACTGTGGAAAGAGAATCATAGAGGGGGGGGTGTGATCTGGGACAAAAGGCTTAAGTTGTGAGATATGAAAAACTGGGTGGATCATTGAATCTTCAGGTAACTTGAGTTTGTAGGCAACTGCACCAACACGCTGCAGAATTTCATATGGACCAAAGAACTTATAAGCCAGTTTGGGATAAGGTCTGTTTGCTGCAGTGGATTGAACATATGGTTGTAGCTTCAGCAAAACCTGATCACCCACATTGAACTGAGCTTCAGTGCGTCTGTGATCAGCCTGGTTCTTCATTCTGGTTTGAGCTCGAGTCAGGTGTTCCTTCAGGGACTGTAGCTGTTTCTCCCTGGTATCCACAACATCTGCTACTGAAGGTGGTGTATCTGGTAATGTAGATGGTACAGCACCCAAATTTGGGTCATACCCATATAAGGCCTTAAATGGTGAGCAGCCAAGAGAGGTGTGGAAGGAAGAGTTGTACCAAAGTTCAGCCAGTGACAGAAATGTTTTCCATGCTTTCGGATTGTCTTGAACTGCACATCTGAGATACATTTCAAGGCATTGGTTGACTCTTTCTGTTTGCCCATCTGTCTGAGGATGGTAAGCTGTGCTTAGATGTAACTGGACCTTGTATAACTTGAACAAGTGCTTCCAAAATTGGCTGACAAAGACAGTATCTCTGTCTGTGACAATGGATGCTGGCATACCATGCAGTCTTACCACTGTATCTAGAAACAATTGTGCTATTGTTGCTGCTGTATAAGGATGCTTGACAGGAAGGAAGTGAGCATACTTAGTAAGCCTGTCAACAATCACCACAATAACAGAATAGCCCTCAGACTTGGGTAATCCCTCTATAAAATCCATGGAGAGATCTCTCCAAACACCTTCTGGTATTGGCAAGGGTTGGAGGAGGCCAAGAGGATGTGTAAGAGAGTGTTTGGCCTGTTGGCACACTGTGCACTGTTTGACAAAATTTTCCACATCCTGTTTCATTCCCTTCCAAGAAAAGTGTTTCTTCAGTCTGTAATAGGAAGGAGAGATACCAGAGTGACCACCTAGGGCACTAGAATGGCAAGCAGCTATCAACTTTGTTTGCAAAGCTGAATTTTGACCAATCCATATTTTGCCTTTATGCCAGATGAGTCCTTTATCCAGAATGAAACCATGTTGATCGGGATCGTGTATTGCTAACCCTCAGAACATCCGAGTTGCCCGAGAATCGTGGCATAAGAATTAAGGACCTCCTGAATCCAGAGTGGTTGTACAGTTGAGACAGCTTGCAAGGCCATCAAATGTCCTACCCTGGACAGAGCATCTGCCGCTATGTTTTCCTTGCCCTTCTTGTAAACAATCTTGAAGTTTAGACCCATCAATCTGGTCATTGCCTTTCTTTGCATCTCTGAGTGCAAGTTCTGTTCATTCAGGTAGGCCAGAGACTTATGATCTGGCCTCAGATCGTAAATTCCTCGCCTTTGCAAATATGGTCTCCATTTCTCAACTGCCATGATCAAGGCTAGGAACTCTTTTTCATAGATGGAAAGGGATTTATGTTTAAGGCCTAGTGCTTTACTGAGATATGCCACTGGTTGGCCATGTTGCATCAGAACTGCTCCTATTCCATCTTGACAAGCATCAGTTTCTACTATGAAAGTGTCTTGGAAATTGGGGAGGGCCAGCACAGGGGTTTGAGTCATTGCTACCTTCACATTATCAAATGCTAGCTGTGCTGGTGCTGACCACACAAATTGCTTGTTCTTCAACAGAGAAGTCAGTGGTTTTGTCAACAGCCCATAGTTTCTGACAAACTTTCTGTAGTAACCAGTGAGGCCTAGAAATGCTCTCAGTTCTGTGAAGTTAGTGGGAACAGGCCAGTGAAGCATTGCTGTGATTTTGCTGGGGTCTGTGGCCACTCCTTCAGCAGATATGATATGACCTAAATATTCCAGCTTATCTTGAGCAAAACTGCACTTGGATTCTTTAAGATATAAGTGGTGTCTCCTTAGTTGTGCTAGCACTAACTCCAAGTGTTTCAAATGCTCTTGCATGGAAGGACTGTAGATAAGTATATCATCCGTAAATACCGTAACAAACTTTTCGAGATAAGGTGAAGAACTTGATTCATGACATAATTGGAATGTAGCAGGTGCATTAGTGAGGCCAAAGGGCATTACCTTGAACTGATAATGGCCATGGTGAGTCTTAAATGCTGTTTTATACTCATCCTCTGGCAACATTCTTACTTGATGGTATCCAGCCCTCATGTCTAACTTTGTAAAGACTTTAGCTCCTGCTAATTCATCCAGAATTTCCTCAATGACAGGCATAGGAAACCTATTCTTAATAGTGATGTCATTTAACTTCCTGTAGTCTACACAAAACCTCCATGAGCCATCCTTTTTTTTAACTAGGAGTACTGGTGATGCATATGGGCTATGGCTATGGGTAATAAGACCTGATTGAAGCAATTGCTGCACTTGCTGCTCAATTTCTGTTTTGTGTAGTGGAGAGTAATGATAAGGCTTGGAGTTGACAGGTATAGCTCCTGGCACTATGGGAATAGCATGGTCATAACTTCTTTGAGGGGGTAATGTCCGGGGGTCATCAAACACATCGAGAAGGACAGTAGTAGTTGTTTCAACTCGAGGATGGTCTTGTGTGTATTGTGTGGTTTTTGCAAGTAGGATCTTGAAGCCGATCTACCGTAACAAAAGCCCCTGACGTCATTGCCTTTAGCAAAGCATTGTAGACTTTGGTAGCGATATGGCGCTTAAGCGCAAGGGTGGGTCAATCAATCCTTGTAACTTGACCCGCCTACCATTCTCTAAAAAGGACAAGGTCTTGTGTTGCCAATCACACTCCATTGGATTGTGGCCTTGCGACCAATCAAATCCTAGAATAGCATCATAAGGATGCATATCCAAAGACAATCATGTCTGTTGTAAAGCTTTGGCCTTGACAATAATAAAGGCAATTGAGGTATGATTTGGTCGGTGACAATTGCCCCTCCATTTGCCAACTTCACTCTCTTTGGTGACAAAGGATGTGTAGTGAGTTTAGCCAATTGTACAAAATTTGAGCCGATAAAGCTATGGTCTGCCGCCACTTTGTCTCACCGAATGATCATTGTTTTATCCTTGACCCTTGCCTTAAGCTTAATGCAATTAGTGTGATCCAAGCCTGAAATTGCATTAAGAGAGAGTTGACCAAACTCTTCTTGTAGGATATCTTCATTTTGCCAGTTCATTGAGAACCTCATCCGGAAGCTCTCTATCCAAATCATTGATTTGCAAGGGCATTTGTTTGTGGTCGGGTTCCCTGAATTTGCAAACTTCTATGTGCCCCGGAACAAATTTCTCCCCCCACACCCGAAACATAGGCCATTCATCTCTCCTATGGTCTCTCAGTTGTCTGTCCTGCCACAGGTTTGACTGAGGTGCAGTGGGTTTGTCAAACTTTGGTTGATAAGGTGCCTTGTTAGATTGGAAATTTCTGTTATATTTGAACTTGCTCCTTTCTAGAACACCTTGTTGAACCTTTGCTATGATGGAAGCTTTAGAACCGTAGGTGGAAGCTGAGGTTCCACTGCACTTCTTATATCAGGTTTGAGGCCCATGATGTACCTTGGTGTGAAAAACTTATCATTGTAATGGGGTTCATGCATTTTGATGTCAAACTGAAGTGCTTGAAATTGCAGAGTATACTCTTCTACTGTTCCAGTTTGTTTGAGTTGCAGTAACTCATTCATGGCAGATCTGAAGTCATCAGAACCAAACTCTTCTTCTACCACTTCATAGAATTGCTGCCACTCCTTTATAGTATGCAGCTGCTTGTATGCCTGAAACCACTTAGCAGCATTACCTTCCAAGTGTAGTGTAGCAAATTTGTCACCCACATGCTCGGTGGCGGTTGATAAATGTCAAAGTAGTTTCGACACTTATCTATCCACACTCTGGGATTTGTACCATCAAACATTGGAAAATGCATTTTGGGCATTCCTTGCTGAGACCACTTATCCTTTCTCTCTGCCTCGAACTCTGCCTTAGGCTCATGCTTGTGCTCATGTTTGTATGTTGATTTCTTGTTTTTGGAAGTTTACGCCTTGTCTTGTATCTTTTGACCGGCAAACACATTCTCAAAGTGTTCTTCTTCATCAAAGATGATGGAAACTGATTCTTCAGCCAGGGACTTGTTTTCATTAGCAAACTGTTGCATTGTCAGTTGAGCCACTGCTGCTCCATTAGCCTTGACTTGCTGTGCTATCATGTGTTGCTCGGCCAGAGTACTCGATCCATAGCCGCCCCTCGATATCCATTTGAGCTTTCGGTTGTTTCGACCGACACCGATTTCATTGACAAGTGGTGAACAAATGGATCAAAAATTCTGCATTACTTGATCCCAACGAGAATTTTCTTCTTCATTGCTCTTCGACATTGTGTCCAACAGGATTTGGGTCTGCTTTGATGGTTTCGGAGGAGCCCGTGTTGACTGTGGTGAAGTTAGCTCGACCAAGAAGGAGTACTAGCACTAGGTTTGGGTGAACCTCCCCCGAACGCGTGCAATGTCTTGTCACCGCCCGCCTGGGAGTGATGCAAAACCGAGGGATTTTTACAACGTAACACTTGTCGATAACCCAAGTTTTGGACTCTCCCCCCGTGCGCCTCCGCCACAAATTGCAAGCGCACTACGGAATTTTACGCAAGAACAGGCGCCTTGCAACCCTCGTTGTGCTTACAATTCGTGCATATAGTGAAGAAAAGAGCAGAATTGAATGTGCTCACTTGGTTCTCGCCTCCCGAACCGAGTTGTCGGTGTAGTCCCCGCCGAACACTTGAGCCTTGGTCGTAGAACGTCGGTGGCGTGTCTTTGTTTGTGCCCGTCCCGAGGACCGTCGATACTCGGGGTTGTGTTGACCCAGCTCAACATTTGCCGCGCGGACCTACGGGTTCCTACGGCTTGCCGGAGCAAGTATAGGATCGACCGACCCACCGGGGATTACCAGGTGTAGATCGAAAAACACTTCCGACGGAATTCGGACGGTAAGGTAGTTGGGTAGGTTTGAGTGGTTGAGGGTGGTTGTGGGTGGGTACGCCGGTCACCGGATCGGAAGATCTGATGTGGCGGCGCTACTCGGTGGTGGTGGATTTGGTGGGTGAAGGGTAACTAGCGTCGGAGCGGAGTGAGTACCGCACCCGAAAGCCGAGGATCGTCGTCTCGATACCCAGTAATACCCGGGTGGGGCGGCGATCGCCGCCGACGTGAGCGAACAGCAAGTACGGAGTAACGAGGACGCCGGGCGGGCAAACCCCGCCTTGGCGGCGTAGTATTACTGAATAGTCCGAATGCCTTGTTCGATACATGAGCGGATGCTATAGAGCCCGCTAAATGGACAATGACACGTAGGTCCCATTACACGCTTCTCGTAAGGAAACTTAAAACAACAATACGTTATGCAAGCTAGAAAGCGTAATATATCCTGAATGACTTCGCTACGCAAAGGTCGTGACAAGGAAGGAGCTGCTACTAATAAGCCGGATGAAGGGAGGACCGGAAGTTTATAGGAGCCCCAACCAAGTTGGGGCAGATCCGTATGAGGGGACACGCGACGAACGTAGAGGAAACCTTCAACGACAATCAAAGCAGCTCCTCCATCGTGGGGCCGTGTAGCAAGTAGCAACTACGTAACCTTCTCCGTGACGCCCGCCGCAACTCGCAACTCCCGACGGAGCCATGGATGCCAGTTGAAGAGAAGCCCAACCACACCGAGGGCAGATGCGGATGGAGGCGCGTGAACGGGGGATCGAGAACTTCCGCGTCATCGCGGGCAGCCACCACCGCCGGCCGGCCGCCCGTGTTTCGGGGTGGGGAGGGACGGATGCTCCATGCTCGGGTGGAATTTTTTTTTTTTTTCGAGATGGCTCGGGTAGTGTCCGCGAGGATGGGGAGGCGTGGCTGCTGGGCTGGGCCCAACGCGGCCTAGTGTCGCGCGATACCGTCGGAGTGCGACCGGTCGCTTGATAGACTTTACGTTAAGGGTACCAACGTTTGTGGGCCGTCAACTGTCGCCTCCCAAGACCAAAGACGAGGCATATTGCTAGGTTATGGACTTTATGGTGCGAACTCGGATGGGCCATTCGTGGGTTTTTATGATCCAGTTTTTAATACATCTTTAGAAATAGTATAGACGAAGTTTTCATAAAACTCTCTCTACTTATGTGAAACTATATATCATATTTAAGGTTCATAAAACTTTATAAACTTTCCCATTAAAATTACCCTTATGATGGTACTTGTGGTTGAGGAAAGAAACCATGAGTAATCATCGGCTTAGTTTTAGATCACCATTTGTCGTCCATGTTGTAGCTTTTTTTTTTTTTGTCTGTTTTTGTGTTTCTAAGAGCATCTCGAGAGCCTTTATAAATCTTGGTCTGTAGATCATCAATTGGATAGTCGTTTGTATAAATGTTTTTGTGTTTCTAAGAGCATCTCTGTGAGCCTTTATAAATCTTAGTCTCGTAGATCGTCAATTGGATAGTCGTTTGTATAAAAAGTCGCTTTGTATATTTTTTTTAAATAGTTTTCTATGTCTCATGCCCAATCTAGATAGGCATTCTTGTCTTCTATTTTTTGGTAGCGAAAAATTCATAATAGGAGATACATATATTTAGATAATGTGGCAGAACCTTCCAAATTATATGGCCCACAAGCACCGACATTGTCCCTAAGACCTCTGTCGTCCACCATACTTGCGTACCACATAACTCGAATGTTACGTCGGGTGAAAACCCCGATGACACCACGATCCTCCAGGATCGACTTCTTACAAGATATTGTAGTATTACGATCATTTTTATCCAAATACAAATGAGTAGCGGAAGATTTACAAAAGACGATTACAACATTTGATCGAGTTTGATTAAACAAAACTTAACCGAAGTTTGCGGAAGCAAGAAAGAACCATAGAGTACTTGTAAGAGAATGTCTCAGACGGGAGGTATTCGATCATGCCAAGCCCATCGGTATGACCGGTTAGCTTCACTAATCAGCACCGCAATGGGGGTCAAACAAACCCTGAGTATAAAAGTACTCCACAAGACTTACCCGACAGAAAAGAGTGGAGAAGACTCAGGAATGCTGGCTGATGGGAATCAAGGTAAGGCTTTAGCAAGAATCAAAGACACCTTTTGCAAAAAGAGACTAAGCCTGTCTTTACTGTAACAATCACTTGCCAACCATGTAACGAATTCAAAACTTTCCAGTCTCACAACTTCCATAATTACTACGATGCCGGGACTCGGATCAAGTCTCCCATATCGTAGAGCACCGACGATTCGAATCGCTTATATACCCAGCTGGGGCTTCCTAGCCACACGATGTATGCAGGACCAACATCTTACATACATCAACTCACGCTTGAATTTCTCCACCCCAGAACGGGTCCTAGCCACGAGGGTACAGTACACCACCTCCCTACGCCGTGGTCCCCTTCCACGGTGCGCTCCGTAGGATGGGTACACGCTACGCTCGTGCCGGTTGTCCGTTCTCGTCATGGATAGTTCAAGGGAGCTTACCGCCATTAGCATGCGACTAGTACTATCCAATAACCTCATGATCCCAGGGCCAAACAACGGACGGTCCTTAACCGACACAAGTGGACGACACTACACCAGGGCACTAGCCCATCCTGGTGCAAGTCACTCCACTGATGTCTCGATTTACTCATCATCATGTTCTTGTTGCGTACCCTTGACCCCGTCGGAACAAGGATAAACAACAAGCAACATCAGGTTTTCATAATTTCCCTCAACGGGGTATTGTTATCAAACTTTGAAAAACGTTTTATTTGTAAAGCCTAGGCTATCAGCGAGACTAAGCATATACTAAGCATTTTCAAATCAAAGCAGGTTTCAGGGATAATATATCAAGGTACGGTAAATGCATCAGATAGGATATCACACAACTCCTACACTTAATGCATCATAACATTAACATAAAATATAAAGGACTTTCGAAATTCAAGGAAGGGTTTAATGCACCCGGGGCTTACCTGTGTTGCAGAGAAGTTAGCTGTTATCCGGGGGCGACACCTTCAGTGGATTCTTCTCTTCAGGACTTGGATCACCTAGACTTTCTCTGAAGCCTGATCCACGAAAACCTTCTCTCACGTACGCTACACGTATATAAATGATGTATGCTAAGTATGATGAAATGCATGACATGATGCATGATGCAAGGCAACATGGATGAAACAATGAGTACAACTTTCCTTCACGGTAAAGTTGCATCAAAAGATCATAAATAGTATTGACGAGAATCGATTAACAATACGCAATCAACGTAAGTTGCCGAAGGTCATTAGGGTTAATGACCTAGGGTCATCACTCAATCCCAAACTCAATCAACTCTATAATGATTAAGGTTAGCTACTAATTTATTAACCATTTTTACAGCTTGTTGAAAGCCGCTAATTAAACTTACTAAATAATTACTTACTACTACTACTACACATGTGATGATAACCACTAGTAACACCACCCAATCAAGCCATGAATCATTAGGGTAGTAGTGATTCATGGTCTTCAAATCATACCAAAAGGGAATCAACCTAAATGAAACATATAATTAATTACTTTAGGCATTTATTATTTATGTAAGCATGTGAGCAACTTTATACATAACCATACATGATCATGCTTTGGACTGTAGAGATGTTTTGTTGATCCAAAGTCTCCAACAAAACCATAAATCAATCAACAATTAATTAGTCAACTAATTAACCAATTAAAGGTATGATTAACTATTTTTAAGGTCAGTAAACAAGGTATAAATTAATTATGAAAGTAAACTTGCTCAAAACAGTGCACAAATTTTAGTGAAGGTTACCCTTAACATGAAAAGCTACTCCTAAATTTTTATGATTTTTGGATTAATAGATCGCTCTACAAAAATCAAATACTATGCATTTCTTAATTAAAGCATGCAATTATTAAACATGACAAAATTACTTAACATGCTGCACACATATTTTTCTATGAAACTACATATCATGAGAATCACACACATATATTTATTATATTTTTAATTGCCCAAACTATTGAATTATGAAAATAACAAAAATTAGGATTTAAAAAAACATAAAAGGAAAAAGAGAAAACCCCTCACTCCTTCATGGGCCACTGCGCGGCCCATCTTGCCCGGCTGCGGCCCAACCCGCATGCTTGGGCTGCCGCTACGCTTCTTCCTCCTCTCTGGTCGCCGACAAACGGCCCGCCCTTCTTCTTCCTTCGCCCGAGAGCCGAGCGTGGGAGGCGGTGGCCAGGATTTGGCCGTGGCTGGCCAGAAAGGGCGTGCAAGCAACGGGGGTGGCAGCGTGAGCGAGGACGGACTCCGGGTACGGCGAAAGCACGTTGGTGCGCCGGCAGTCCCGGAGGTGCCGGGGCTAGCCTAACGCAAAGCGCCCGCGGGGCGTTATGGCAGCTCCGAGACGGCGGCGAAAGCAAGCCGGGCAAGCAGAAAATGAACAACGGACGATGGTGCGCTGAAGCTCAGCACTCCCCTCGCCAAGGATGAATTCGCCCGTGTCATTGGCTTGGCTAGAGAGGGCTTGTGCCGCTCGGGCCGCAGATGGGTGGAGCTCGGCGGTGCCTTTGCCGGGCCGCGAGGAAGAAAGGCGGCGCCGTGGCGATTCGGCAGTTGATTGGCCGCGAGGAAAGGCTTGGACAAGGCGTGAGAAGTTGGTGGAGCTGGTGGATAAGGTGGCAGGGACGGTGGAGGCGGGAGAGCAGCGCCAATTTGCCGATGATGAGGCGAGCTCGCATGGCGCGGCGATGCGGGAAGGAAGAAGAAGACGACTACGGCCGGCTCACGGCTTCTTATAGGGCGAGGGCAGGTCAGTGAGGTGGCAAGGGGTTTCGTGAACTCGTCCAGGTGTTCGGTAGCGCGGGAATGGCGGCGAGGTCGCGAGAAGAGCCACGGCGCCGGTGACGCAGCGGCATGGGCAGAGGAGAAAGGTGATTTTCCTCCTCGGGTTCTTGTAAAGGGGTTCCTCTTTTTCTCCTTTTCCAAAATTACTTTTAAAAACTGAACTGAACATAAAAATCTCCAAAAATAGAGATTGCACAAAATTTTATGCTCTACAATTTTCATTAAATAAGTTTCATCAAATTCCAAATATTTTTGAAACTACAGTTGGGGTTTGAAAAAGGGTTTAAATCCAAACTTTTGGGATTTAAAAAATTACTTTCAAATTTTAAATAAAAGATGAAAATCTCCAAAAATAAAAGTTGTTCCGTTTCTCAAGATCTACAACTTTCATTAAGAGAGTTTTTCATGAAACTGAATAATTTTTGAATTGGAGTTTAAAAATCAAAAGGGAATAATTTCCAATTTAAAGAACTTTTGAAATTACTTCAAATTTTATTCAAAAACTTGAAAAACTTTATTTACCAAACTTGTAGAGCTCAAAGGGATGCACAAACTGTATTTTTGAAGTTTTTCCCAAATTTTGAATATTTTGAGATGAAATTGGAAAGGGGGCAAAAAGCTTTTGAATTTCAAGCTTTTGACGAAGAATTTCAAATTGGATCTTTGGGCAATTAATCAATAGTGTTGTGGTACTTTTCAAACCCAACCAATAGTACACTTTCAAAGTACAAAGTTTATACTTTGAAATAGTGCCATTGGTTAGCAACTTTTATTTAGAAAATTAGTTATGGTTAGCTCCTCAAAAGTGAACTTGAAATACAAATTCCAACACCTAGGGTTAGGGTTTGGGATTCGATTCGAATTCAAATTTGATTCTTTTTTTTTACATCATTTGACTTATAAAACATGCTTAGGGTGTTAAACATAGTTAGCCAAGCACTGAATACATAACAAAGATTATTAATCTATTCTAGGGTTTATTCAACATCATAAGCAACCAAGCCATGCTACACTTAGGTTAAAACAAAGCACATGCTTAACATGCAAGATAAAGCATTAATCATGCAAGGATCATTAACACCATGAAATGCACTAAGGCACTTTATGCTTGGCAATCAACTTAATGATGCATATGATCATATGTTAATTGCATTCTCATTAAATTGATAAACATGATGCTTAATGTATAATATGATGACATGGTGGGGTTTAGGTTAACGTAACACCAGGGGTGTTACAGATAACCATCTAGAGAAGCTATTGAAGGGTATAGCTTTTCGGCAAAATCTCTAGTACTAGCATTTAGGAAGCATATAGTCTCTTGGAGTGACTCTACACCCGTGGACACCATATTCATTTGGATATAAGTGTTGTCACACATTCATCTTTTTTTTGGGAATAAATTGCACCCACCATACAACAAGAAAAGATAGATGCAGATTGGTATTGATCTAATAACTTATATAATTTAGTGCAACAACAAGGTAAGTGTGTATATTAGTCCAACAACTTATAAAATACTCAATTTAGTGTAACTTCTCAAATTGGTGTATCTATAGTCCACGATATTTTATTTCTACATACAAAATAGTTTAGTCTAATTTTGATGAAAACAAACAACGTTTATGATTTGACATAATACAAACAATGCCTAATTTCTTTGTTTATATGTTTTAAATATGCACAAAAGCAATATTTTCTTTAGTTTAAACTATAAGCATTCGACAACGGCCTTTGTGACTTAGTCATAGGATTATAGTGCAACTAGAGGGAAGGCCCGACACTTTTTGTCTTGCGGTGGGGAAAAAAAAGAGGAAGAATAGGTAAACGACTTATGAAATCCGACCTGTTACTGTTTGCTAACAGGTGGTACTATTCATTAAACCTACCCCATTACTGTTTTAAAAGGGATTACTATTCAAGAAACCAACCCAGTACTGTTTACTAATGGGTGGTACTGTTCATCAAACCCGATTCGTTACTATGGATGAATAGTATTATGTGAGGAGAAAAGGGTGGCATGAATAGTGCTTATATATATAGTCAAACATATGGAAGTTTAAACAGCACGAGTCTTGTAGCGACTCTTTTTATGAGATGGAGGGAGTAAGTAATACTCCATGCCCGAAAGGAGTGATTTCTAGAATCCGTGCCGGTCAAAATTTTTAAAAGTTTGACTAATTTTATAGAAAAGATTAACAACACCTATGGTATAAATTGAGCATATTATGAAATATATTCTATGATAAATCTGATGATAATTTGATAACATAAATTTTAATGTATTTTTCTAAAAATTTAGCACTCCTTTCGGGACCGAGGGAGTAGTAGTAAAATTATTTGAGGTCTTAGTTTTTCCTTCAGGAACTAGCATTTGACGCCGCTATGAGCTGGTCATAGGCTCTTATTGTCAAACGTTTGAAAATTTGATCAAGACGAGTCCTATAGAGACTCTATTTATGGGACAGAGGGAGCAAGTAATCTCCCTCTATCCCCGAAAAGAAGTGATTCTTAGAATTGCGCGCTAGTCAATTTTTTAAAAATTTGACTAACTTTTATAAAAAAGGGTAACAACACCTAGGGCATAAATTGAGCATATTATGAAATATATTCTACAATAAATCTAATGATAATAATTTGATAACATAAATCTTAATGTATTTTTCTAGAAATTCGGCACTCCTTTTGAGACCAAGGGACTGGTAGTAAAATTATTAGAGGTCCTAGTTTTTCATTTAGGAACCATCATTTGACGTCGCTGTGACTTGTTCATAGGTTTACAGCAAATAGAGGGAAGGCCCAGCGCTTTGCGCAGGCGGCAAGGAAAAAATAGGTAAACTGCATATAAAACTATTGTTGTTTGCTAACGGGTGGCATTATTCATGAAACCTGACCTGTTAGTGTTCAAGGAGACCGACCGATGCTGTTTACTGATGGGTGGTAGTGTTCACCAAACGTGATCAGTTACTGTGGATGAATAGTATTATGTGAGGGGAAAAGGATGAAATAAATAGTGCTTACCCGCCACCAAGTTTAAAGCTGCAACAACCGCGCATCCTGATGGTCGACCCCAAGCCTAGTAGGAAAAAAAGAATGGTTGGTTGGTGAACGGGGTACGAAGGACCGTGTCTAGCCAGCCAACCTGCTGCTCTAGTCCACCTGCATGGCGGTGTGAGTGCCGGCCACTCTCCGCTGCCGTCCCTCTTTTGATTCTCTCTCCCTCTGTTCTGCGTCCGTTTCTTCCCGATCCAACAAGTCTTCCTCACTTGATGCTATTCGGTTATTGCGGTTGAGTTGGCGAGATTCAGGTAAGTACGTGCTCGTCTTCTTTCGGCTGATTTCTCCTGAACATGGATTCGAGGTCCACGAGAGCACATTTGATTAGAACAAAATATATCCGGCACTTTTCATGAATCTTCTTGTCCGGTGGTCAGCCTAACTGCAGTGCACGCCACCTGTTTGGTATAATGCCTCCTTCGTGATTCCACCTGTTCCCAGGCCGTCTGAGTATGTCATTTGTTTCCTTACAGCTATGCCAAAGCAGATGTCCACAACAAGGCAGTCTCTGCAGTTTGCTTTGCCTTTGAACTATGGTAAACGTTAAACCTTTTCTGATACACGAGTTGTAGGGAAGTAAAATTTAGTCCTATGTCTTGAACATCAGTTCATGCTGTGTCTCCTTGTGTATGGTCTGCTGGATTTCTTTTCTTCAATCTTCAGTACTCCCTCCGTCCCAAAAAGAAAGATGTTTTGGGTGTTCGTGCCACAAGTTTAACTCGATTTGTAGAAAATACATACAATATTTATATCTTCAAATAAATTTGCTAAAAAACTAGATCTAAAGATCTTTCCGATAATACTAATTATGATACTAATCGATGATATTTAGTATTTATAAAAATTGCCGACAGTCATTTCTCGGGAAACGAGAACGTCATTCTTTTTGGGACGGAGGGAGTAGTTGTTTATTCAAGAATGCAAGAAACCTTTTTTTTTTGAGGGAAAAGAATGCAAGAAACCTTGTCCTTCGGATGCCAACAAACCTTATCTTTTCTGTTAATTAGAATACGTGAAAAGAAAATTGTTGACATAAAAAGTTGGATGATTTTGATATTCTTAGGATTTTTGTATGAGGGTATACTTAACATTAAATCCAATGCTATAAGCTCTTGATACTTTGGTAAAAAAGTACAGCCAAATAGGTTTTGATTAATCTTAACTATTCCTTCCATTCCAAAATATAAGTCATTTGAATATCCTAATGATACTTTGGTCAAACTTGAGATGCTTTGACTCTCTATAACTTATAACTTAGAATACTTGCTGTTTCTTTCGAGTTTGATGTTTATCTGTTTCTGTTTCTGGCAACCAGTCCCAGTACAAGGTATTCTTAGTTATTGAAACTCAATAAATTTTACAGCAGGTCCAATATTGACTGCAGTAAGAATGACATGTTTTGCTAAGAAGCAATCTATTGCTGCCGTGCCCTTATCATCTAGTTTGGAGGAAAAAAAAAGTATGAGCCTGTAGTCAAAATGTGTGGCATTACATCTGCCATGGATGCTGAGATGGCTGTGAACGCTGGAGCTAAATTAATTGGGATGATTCTTTGGCCCAACTCCAAACGCTCTATTCCATTGTCTGAAGCCAAAGAGATATCCAGAGTGGCCAAATCTTATGGGGCTGAATCAGTGGGTGTGTTTGTGGATGACGATAATAGTACTATCTTGAGAGCATCTGATTCATGCAACCTCGATCTTATCTAGGTATATCTTCCCTTTACAATATTCCACTCTCTGTAACAGGAGGTACACTCTAATTTTACTGACGCATTGCTTGTAGCTTCATGGAGATAGCTGCCGAGAACAACTTTCTCTGCTTTGGAAGAACAACAGGATTATATATGTGCTAAATGCTGATGAGGATGGTAAACTTATCAGTGCTCCTCCAAGTGAGGAATATGTTCTTGATTTGCTTTTGGTGGACAGTGCAAAAGGTGGAAGGTACAAAATTCTGCTTACATGGTTGGTCCGTTGTCTAATGTCACGATGTTTGCTCTTGGACTAGCTAATGATTGATATTCTAAAACGCTGTTCTTCATCCCACTAAATTTAACATTGGCAGTGTTTTAGTTTTGATTTTACCTATTTGTGAAAATCACAGGCCCTTTTTCTTGATAGCATTTGGTAGTTAGAATTTGTTGGTTGTGGAGAAAGCTGGAACTGATGAAATCTATTTGGATGCATTTACAGTGGCAAAGGGTTCAACTGGGAAAAATTCCAAATGCCAACTGTTAAAAGCAAGAAGGGGTGGTTATTAGCAGGAGGCCTTCATTCTGATAATGTTCACCAAGCTGCTTCTGCTCTAAAGCCAAATGGCCTGGATGTTAGCAGTGGGATATGTTATCCTGACGGTTTATGGAAAGACCCGAAGAGAATGTGTTCCTTCATGAGCAATGTAAAAACTTTGAATCCTCTAAAATACTAGTACTCTATTGGTCATAGTTTCTTGGTGTATTACGTGGAAACTGAATAAATGGCAGTCCTAACAAAAAAATAAAAAATAAATGACCATTAGAGATACTCTGTCCAGAACAGAGGCATTGTTGATCTTTGGAATCAACCTGTAAATTTCAGGCAATTTCTATGTTGAGCAGCTATATCATTTTTCAGTATCTTGTTAAGGCAGTTCGCCACATATTACTAATGTATTGAATGAGGCATTTGATTGCAATGTGAAGAGACAACTGAGTTTGTGTTTTGAAATTGTCCGCTCATTAGCAATACTAGTGCTAGCGCAGGCGGGCATGGGCCCCTCACTAGGAGAAAATTTTCAAATTTAGAATACTGGAGTACAATCTCGGTCACTTCAGATGGAGTTGGAGCAAAAGGACCGAGGTGCCATAAGATATGCTTCTGAAAATTAATGGCTTGATCACATATAAAAGCCAGCACAAATTCGGTGTATATGCACAGTAAGGGTTTTTGATGATTTTCAACTTTCTTAGTATATATATGTTTTTCAACTCCCTAGGTACAATGTTTTACACTCTAGGTTTCAACACTACAAACTACAAGTCTACAACATGGCAACTTATTAAAGTTTTCCAAGAAGAAGGCAACCTGAACCTTTTATATTAAACTTTGCCATGGGAACTCTTATCTCTAAGACTGATGATGCTGAGCGCCAGAAAAATTTCTCATTAGCTTGTTGATGAATTCGAGTTTTTTTTAGATCTTCGCAAAGCTTGTGGCCATCAGATTGGGGCTTGTTAGAGCATCTTTGGGAGTTCTATAAAATAACTCCCTATTTTGATTTTTTATAGCCCTTTAACAGTTTAGTAAGAGAACTCTAATCAGACTACATATATTTACTCCTTCCTTTCATTTATTTTCTTCATCTAAACTTTTGGTGCAATGACCAAGGAGCAGAGCTAACACACTTATATTGCATTTAATCATCACGGGTTGTGCGTATACGAGGATTCACATATAGGGAATAACCAATGGGCAGCAAAGAGGCAATAAATATAGGCAAGTGGTAGCCCTTTGAACAAGCAAAGAGATAATAAATACGCAGACAAGTTCCAAGCCAATGTGAAGGAGATTTTTGAATAAAATGTTTTTGCTTAGATGAAAAAGATAAATGAATGGAAGGAGTATATAAAAGGATAAATTATTATAGATTAATATAGTGAATGTGAATAACTAAATACGGAGTACAACGAAGAATAGAAATGACGTCGTATGAGTAGAGAGAAATTGGCTACATTAATTTCAATGAGATAAATAATTATGAGGATATAAAAATTAGGATATACTAGGACTAGGAGTACAATATATAACAGCAGTATCTTTAAAGAACAACACTAGCATTAATAGTAAAATTATTAAATGTCAATGAGCATTTACCACTCATGGCAACACATTCCATTGGTACAAGTGTACTACGATAGCTGCTGAATGAAGGATAGAGGTTTGGTCCATGGCACGAAACATAAAAGATAAGGTATAAAAAAATGAAAGATAAAAGAAACTTGGATGACTGGGTCCTAGTCTAGAACAGCTACCGTTTCCTAGCAACCGCGCCAGAAAACTTGTTGACACCAGATATGGCGAAGAGATAAATCCGTAAGCGCACGGATATTAATGTAGCTTTCACCAGTATTCCATGGTATCAATTTTTACGGGGTATACGAAGTGAACTAGATTAAGAACTAAGTGTACCCAAAAATAGAATAAGGCTAGGTGAGAATAGGTAGAGAGGGTGTATGTGGCTTCTATAAATTAAGACAAGATTAAGGAAGATTTTACTAGGATTGTTTACTTGAGCATACCCGGGCGATTCAACCTAAAGCTCGAAATACAAGGGGGCCCTACGAACTAAACCTAATGTGGTGGAATACAAAGGATGGATAGGGCTGTCATCACCTTCTACCTACCATAACTATCTAGAGGCCTAGTTGTATACATAGGTAATATATAGCCTAAGCACGACGCTTAATTTATAAACTTACTACTCTAATCCTTCGAACGATATGCCCGAGACTAGAGCACTATAACCAAGTAGTGCAGCAGTAAAGAATAGCAATGTAAAGTAATACTTAATAATGCAATAGAACAGAGTTACCATAGAAGAAGACAAAATTCACTCGGAGGAGAGCTCCATCCACCTAGGTACAAGTGGGGAAGATGTCGATAGCCCCATCTTGTCAAGGGTCAAAACCACGGTCCTCTAAAGGCCTGGTTAAAACAGCTCTCAAAAACAAAATTGCTAAGTCAGGATCAGCCTACCTGTGGCCCGGCCCACAAGGACCTGAGACGCGGCAGCACTCCTGGCCCAACAACGACTAACTGACTACACGACCAAGGCCCCCGGGGCTACTGTGGGGCAGGTCGCCGCGACGGAGCTCTCGACCCTCCGGGGAACCTCCGATTCGCCCGAGGCTCCCACCCCGAGGGGGTCGGAGGTCGACCGGATCCTATGAACAAAAAAGCGGGGACGCGCCCTAATGCCAGACCATAAATGCGTCGGAGTGTACGTCGGCGTTTGTATGATTTAGGTAGCACGCATGGGGCGATTCTTGCCGTCACCACCGCACCTTGACAGTAGAAGACGGGGCCCTCAAGTAACCCTAGGATTTTGCGTTGTTGCCACGCTTCTACCATGAGATCTACAAGATCGGCCTCTATACCATCCCGTGACGGGCGGCGCCCCGTGTACAAGTCTCCGCCGTTGGCGCCGGGTTTCGTACCCTTCTACGGGCGGTCGCCCTGACAGAACAGGGAGCACAGGGAAGGCAACGACGCTCGTACTAACACCGTGGCCAAAGTGCCGGGGCGGCGGCCGTGCTGTCCGCTTCGCCCGAAGGGACCAAAGGCAAAATTAAAAATTAACCCCCGCCCGGCCCGCGCGCTGCCTATACTCCTACGCTCAAGCCTTTGACCCATGGCATCTATCGCCAACATTGCTACCACGGCGCCTACGAGTATAGCCCTATATACCTGAAGGGCTACGGTAATAGGGAAAAGACCCTTCGGGACTACAGTGTCCACGGCTCCTGTCGGAGATACCAAATCCTTACTCCTCAAGCCTCCCCGATCTCCACGTCGACTAGCCCTCCTGTGTGAGCCTCCCTTCTAACTATAAAAGAGAGGACTTGGGCAACTGAGCAGGAGAGCGACTCTCGCCCTGTTCTTACTCCACATATGATACAAACTCACCTCGAACCTAGAATCTCTCAGAGACTTGGGAGGCTCTCCCTCTCTCGACCCTCTTGTACTGCCCCATACAAGCTTCTGAGTAACACGACCCCGCTCGCACTGGACGTAGGGCGACTTGCCCTAACCAGTATACATCGCCGTGTCCACTTGGGAAACCATCCAGAGGATAAGTGTGCTCTCATTTCAATTACTCGTTGGTGTTCATTCTTGACACCGACACATCTCCTTCCCCAGCTTCTCCTCATTGTCTCCCCATCTTCTATTTCTAAGTGGTAGAACTATAGAGTTTCACCATGTGTCTATTCTACTAGATATGAAGGAGATGTGTAGTCTATGTTTACAAATGTGCCGAACACCACTATTTATAGCCTCTAGGAGCATAGGGGGTACTTGTAGCCAAAAGGGGTTGGTTTGGCTGACCTTGGCCATCGGCCGACTGTCCACTTTGCCGCCTTACATCCAATGGTGATGGATGGCCCTTGGAGGCGGTTATGAGTCGGTTCCACTGGAGGTTGTGGTCCAAAAGGCGGTTGGATGGGGGTTTGAAGCTCCGGAGTCTATGCCAAGTTGTTCCATTGATTCTGGTGCACTTAATGTTGTCCATTGATGCAACCGACCTTGAATCAGTGGTGGAGAAGTGTAGTAGAGGCTCTCCAGCGGTTCAGTGACGTGGAAGGGGGAATTGGGCCATCGACCAAACTGGCATAGGATCAGTCGAACTGGCACAGAGGCCCTATGGCCTCCTGCCACTTACATTTGCCTCCTTGTATGTTTCATAGGATGTATCTTGGTAGTTGTTGACAGTTCTAACATCACTTCGCATTAAGTTGTCATCCCTAACATGATGCCAAAAATGCTGGAAAAGAATCTACACTTGACTGCTCTAAAAATAACTCTATAGAATATATCCGCAAGCACACAGATAATTCTCCAGTTGTAGCATTTCACCTGTTAAGATTCCCAAGTATTGTTGATTTGTTTTAAGTGAAAAGGAAAACTTATTTATTACGTTGGATTATCTCTAAAAGGGGTAGAAAAGAATTATGACTATGACTTTAAATGTGCAAACCTATAGTAATCAACCACTCTAATGGTTTAGCAGGGGGTGAGTCAAGATAAACAATAAAGATAAAGATAAATATGATAACAGAGGACTTTCCAGAGACAGAGATTAAAGACTCACTAATATGATTTGGTTAGACAGGAGATTCGGCTAGAGTAAAGAACTTCTAAATTATCCCTAAATAATAAGTCTACAGATCACACCAATATACACACTTCATCTGTAGTATAACCAATTCAGAAAAACAGCATAAGGAGCATCAACTAGGGAGGATATTGAGACATAAGTCACCTCCTTTGCGACCGTGCTCTACTAGCCTACATGTGAAGGGTGAAATATAGAGGACTCAATAGACCTATACGTCTACGATCTACCACACTATCTGGCACATCAGGATGCAATCGTAGGTATATATATAATATCTAAGCACCATGCTTACATAATACATACCACCTAACCCACTCGAGAATTGAATTAGGCGCTTTACGAACATATGACTATAATCATCACCAATCATAACTATATCAAGAATACAACTAGAGCAAACTAAGAACATAATAAGTAGCAATATATTAATTAAGAATAAAGTCATAAACAAGATACAAATTACCAATCTCTTGACTGCAGATCGGAAGCTCCGAGCGAAGTGCCCAACTCTACTTGAACCTTGCTAGCTAAACCTAATCTAGAACTTGAAGAACTAGAGCTCTAATTCTAGTCTCTAGAAACCTTAGCTTCTAGTCTAATCTTGACAAATGAATTAAGGCAAACCCTAATTGCTCCTTGTTGGCGGTCCTTAACGCATAAAAATAACCGCCAACTCTTGCATAAAATCAAAGGATATGATCACCAAATCTTAGTGTCAGGGTTTACAACTAATGAATTCCACGAGTTTTGGTGATTTACTACTTGCAGGAGGACATGCCAGAAATACATAAAAATACGCACATAAAGGGCTACACAATATACATAAAAAGGCTCAAAGAATGAGTGGCCCAGTCACCAGAACACCTGGGTCCCAAGCATAGATACAAACACCAAACATGAGCCTAAAAAGTGAAAGCCCGAACAAATCCCGAATCCAATCCAGGCTGCAGGAGCAGTCCTCGGTAATTTGGACGCCCAGGATGCATACGAACACCGTTTTCAGTGATCCAGGCCTTTTCGGAAAGCTAACGACGAGCCCGACGCACCCACCAAAGATGGGCCTGATTGGAGCCCATCTTGGTGCGGCCGCACCATGGTGCGCCCGCACCCCCACCGAGGCGGTTCAGGCCCAACTTTCGCGTGGAGGTCGGCACCGACGTATCCAAGGCGGTTCTGGAGGTTATTGCGTTAATCAATGCACCATCATGTCGGTTTAAAGGTTGGTTTAGGCCATTCAAGAGGGGGAAATCTTCCATTCAACCCCCTCCTCTCCACCTATAAAGAGGAGGCCTCCCCTCTCCCTCAAAGATCATCCTACACTTGAGCAAATCCTTCCTATCCTTAGTAGTAGTATCCCTCTAGGTGTTCTCCACCTAGTTGTAGTATAGAAAAGAGGGAGAGAGGAGAGGAAAGAGAGTGGAGGAGGAATCCGGAGCTGTCGGCTTCCTCTCCTTCTTGTACTCGGTGTCCCGAGTAGGAGCGTAGGAGGGCTGGAGGTGTCGGCCCCTCCTCGACTCTTGTACCTCTACGGAGACGACTCATCCGAGTATTATCCAGGTTCTTCTTTTGGTAATTCTAGTATTTCTATTTGATTAAATTCAGTCCTTGCTTTACTTTATTTACGGGAACTCCGCTCGACCGAGTATTCTAGTCTTAAGATCTGGGCTAGAATAGTAATCGTTAGCATAGACGTGGTGTCTAGGCTAGTGTTTACCTGAGTTTGCGCCCAACCCCACGGATAGTTGTAGTAGCCCTGGAGGTGACAACTCCGACCAGGCCTTTGTATTCCACCACGTTCGGGTTGGTGTTTCCGTAGAGCTTTTGACAGCCTTCCCCCGACTACCGCTTCCCAGTCTCTTCGAGAGTCGGAAAGGTACTGCTGCTCCGAAGTAAGTAAAGTTTAGTGAGCCCGAGTCTTGGTCATCTAGCTTATATTGGAAGAACCTTAGGGAACCCTTCTCTATCCACCAAAAATAGTTATTCTTTGGACGACCTTGATCCTTTCTAGTTCACTTCTCGTTCCCCGTGGAAATCGATACCTAGGAATACTCTGGGTGAAAGCTACAGCGGTATCCGTGCGCTTGCGGATTTATCTGTTTGCGTTAACAAATACCAACACTCCTGGGGGTACAGGCCTAGTCCGGTGGAGGAAATGGCCGTTGGATCAAACCGACTTCACGTAGGGCCTAGTTGATCCAAAGCCGGTGGAGGAATACTCCAGAAACTAGTAGGTGGGTCCCATCAGGGGGTGCTGGGCAGCTTGGCTTGTGGGGCTGGCCGGCCCCACCTCTCCAAGGCACGTGCTCCGCTTTCTTCTGATGTTTTCTGGAACCTTCCTGCGTCTGTTGATGATATTTTCCGTCACAGTTAAGTTTCGTGCTAATCTTACAATTAAGTTCTCCAATTTCTCTTTTCTGAAATAATCCTGCAGAAAATATGAAATCACCAAAACTCGTGGAAATTGTTAGTTAAAATTCCTATGTTTTCTAGTGGTGATCTCTTTTATGCATTTAGTTGACGGTTAAAAATGATCGTTATCTACCTCAACAGTAGTTGCATGGATCGCTAATGTGGACAAAACCGAATCAGACCATCTAGCCTTAGGATGGCATCACCCGGACCTCCACTTGATCCAGTTGCTTGAACATGGCATCCTATGGCTTCTCCATTAAGTGTAGGGGCTATGGACCAAGTTTAGGGGCCTTTGGACATAGGTCTAGGTCAGCTGACCTAGGCTAGGTCGCCCAACCTCCCTGCTGGTCCTTTTTCGGCCTGGTTTGTGTTGCAATCTTTCGGAAGACATAACTTCATCATCCGAACTCCGAGTTGAGTGAATCAAAATTTCATATAGCTAGACGAGCTCTACGCCATGGTGTAGTAAAAAAAAGCATAGAATAGTGTTTTTACCATGTATGCAGCCACCTTGTTCCTACACTCACATAGTCATCACAACTTATAGAAATGGTTAGAAATAAACTCTATGACTATGGTTTGTATCATTTAGATGACCAAATTAGGCATTGTTGACAATATAGAATGAGGGGTTAAGGAAAATCAACAGTTGCTTGTGGCACTACATAAAGAGTACATGGTTATTTACTTGCAACATCATCTTAAGTATTATACATATATGATATGTATTCATCAATTTTTGTACCGACCACTTATGAAATATTCCCAATGGGCCCCCCTATTTTGCCATGTCGTACACTCCCCTTTAAATTTATACCACCTATAAACCCTATGATCTCAAAAAAGAATCGCTAGTTATTCTCAAACTCTCATCGATAAAAGTATGTATGCTTATGTCGGTTCACCGTTCTAACATGGTCGTGAATTTTGCATATCCTTCCGGACTGAAATTGCCGGCGCTCCTCCTCGCCACCACCGGTGGCTGGCCAAAGCCCGCAGCTGGGTCCCCTGCGCCTCCTCGTGGTGGTGGTGAGTCAAGCCCACAACTGGTCCCGCTCACCTTCTCCACCTCGCAAAGAAGCGGCCGCGCGAGTCGCCCGCCTCCCCCCCGCGCCACGCCGCTCCCCATCGATGAGCTGCTAGCTGCACGTGGTAGCGTCGAGAGGCGGACCGCCGCTCCTCACTGCTACAGCTCCCCGTCGGCCATGCCCTAGGTGGACCTCGCCATGGTCGCTCCTCGCTGTGCCGGATCCTCGCGCTGCCGCAGTTGTTCTCGCCGCGTCGGGCCCTACGACGCAGAGATTTTGCGTCGTCTCTGTGGATGACGTAAATTTACAGCTCAGCAAGCACTGGATGGAAAATAGTTAAGGTGTTTGGGTCTTCTATTGGAGGCTTGATTTTGGTAGGCAAAACACTGTGAGTGACCTATTTTAGGTTTGGGTCATAGTTTGAGACAGTCTTAGAGAGATTATTATTGTGTACTACGCTTTGTGAATTCGGTTCGGCTCCTTGCCGTGGTTCGCGAGATTTTATCTTCTTTAAAGTTTTACTGTGAGATTCAGCTTTAAAATTACTGCTGTTACTATTATTGTCCCGTTGAATTAAAAAAAATAAAATATGTTCTATTGAGAGTCCAGCAATAGGCCTGATTAAGTAGCAGGTGTCCTGCTGCTCCTTGGTTCCTTCCGTGACCTGCCCTTGTCATTGGTTGGTCAGACGTGCTATTAGTACACCGAATACTCCCGAGAACATGTTTGTTACCTGTTGATTACCTGCTATTCGTTATTGTACTTCTGATTGAAGAAACTATTCAGAGGTCCAAATGCTAGATCAAGGAGTGCGGAATATTTTATTTCCAATTATTTGAAAACTCACTTTTTGCTGGTGATCTAATTCTTCTGTATGTACCGTGAAAGATCAGGAGAATTATTTAGGCAATGCGGTCGTGTCCTTATTACTCCACTCTTAACTAATTTTCGTCTCAACATTGCTTGGAGCCGGCGTCCCACCTCAAACTCCAACTCCAACTCCAACTCTGCCTGTAACTTACTTCGGTCCATCCGTGTCTGCTCCCACCATCATGTCCGTGGATACAGCTTGGCATCGGTGGAAGTGGAACACGCCCGGCCACACCACCCCAAGGCTGAATCTCTGCTTGAGGCCTCGTCTAACATTGAAGTATTTTGGTGAAATGATCTAGGTATAACTAGAGTGAGGACGAATAGCCTACTAAACTCTTCAAAGACAAAGATGAAGACACTATACAAGTGTATTATTAGTAGGAGACCTTTAGTATATAGCATGTATGATAAGGCCCCCCCTTAGCTACTCGTCATCTGCAGATATAGTGGATGCCTAGCGACTTCTACTTTCCTACGAAAGTATATGCTCCATTTATCTAGGAGCTTGAGCTTTCAAACAAGAATATCCTGCCAATTGAGTGTCCTGGCAAGAAACTATTAAATATATAATACTATACTACTGTGTGATTCAACACAAGGAATCTTTGTTGGGGAAATCTCTGGAAGAAATGAATAAGTCTTGCATCATCAGATGCTTGCTTTGGAATATATATATATAACTAAAACAGAGCCGCGACAGCTCAGGGCGCACAAAAAAAATGGAAAATTAAAAAGAAGCAGAGCCCAAAACACGGCTGAAGGGTACAAGACGAGGTTGGGTTCAACCACCCCGCGAAATAGTGTGCAACTGCCCACACTATGGTCAGAAAAGCGAGTGGCAATTGCGCGTGGTGCGGCTTCCGTCAACCCCAGATCGCGAACGTGATTCATGATGGGGAAGATGTTGAGAAGACACATGTCGTTCTTTCGTCTGGCCAGCCAACCGGTCAACCAAACCCCACCGTGCATGCTTCGTCCCCAGATTAGATCGATGCACAAGAATAGGAGTATAGATAATGTTTCTTTATAAAAAGGAGAAATTTATGGCTGGAGTCATTTCGTTTTCATTTGGTATTGTTATGCTTGCTATTACTTGGAGTCGGTCGATGTCGACAAAACCTATAACGTAATTTAACTTTTGACTTTATTGTTGACACTACTAGTTGGTTTATTGTTGGACCACATAAATTCTTCAAGACGTTGACATCTTCCTACTAAATGGTTAATTAGCAGTATCTCAGCAACTCCAACAGTTTGCTTTAAAACTCACTTTGGCAAATTTATAGTTTTGCCAAGTCTCAAAACCAAATGCCAAGTGCAAAAAAAGAGGCTTTCTCCAACAGTTTTTTATTTGGGCTTAGCAAAAGAACTTGGCATCCTAGGACTTTTGCCAAAATCACAAAATTGAGCCTCCAACAAGTTGGCAAATTGGGATACACATGATGCCAAGCGATGAAGGACTTGGCATATTTGGCAAGTGAAGGGGGAATTTTGCCAAGCTCACAAAAATAGCAAGTAGTTTTGCCAACTTGTTGGGGCTGTTTTTTGTGGTTTTGGCAAAAATTTTATGATGCCAAGTACTTATAGCAAACTGTTGGAGTTGCTCGGGGATCCCAACTAGCTAGGCTCCCACGACCGTGGAACCAAGTTGAAGAAAAGAGGCAAGTTGATAGCAAGTGGATGGAGAAAACTTGAAGGTAACAGGTTAGCTAAAATTAATAGCCAAATTTTATAGTTTAGCTATTTTGTAAAATATACAACTCCTCAACAAAGAAGAGTTCTACAACACGTTTTCTATTTTTTATCTTATATATTTAAAAAATCAGGGTTAGATTGCTTGCTATTTTAGCAACTCACATAGCATCTATGTTGGAGATGATTTTTCATCATATTAGCTATATTTAGCTTTACAAAAAATTAGCCTACCTCATCAATATTATTGTTAAAAAAAAGGCCTACGAAGCCCTAAAACTATCTAGGGTGGTCTGTTTCACCCCTTTAACTATGAAACTGTCTATTTTACTTCTGAACTTTTCAAACGGTGAGCTTGCTACAGTGACAATGGTTTTGTATTTTTCTATTTCCGCTTAATCTTTAAAAAATCATAGTAAATCATAAAAAATTATAAAATAGAAAAATTCTTATTTTGTTAGACTCCACATGAGTAGATCTACATAATAAACATATAAGGCATACTTTAGTACAAAGCTTTTTTTTGTAACTTCAGATTAATTGGGAAATCTAATTTTATCTATAATTAACTAGAATAATTCATAGGTGTTGCTTCATTGGTCCAATTATGGTAAAATTTTTACGATAAACTGATTATAGTATGCTTGCTATAGTAAAATTATTATACTCATTGGATCATGTATAAATCAGTTATAAATTTATTTAGAGGTTTATAAATAAAGCATACATTTAACAAGCATAAACCACTATATAAATTTATAACTAAGTTATACATGATCCAATGAATATAATTATAGTTCAAACATAGAATAATAGTCCACCATAAAAATTTCAGCACAATCAGGACATAGAAGCTATAGCTATGAATTATTCCAATTAATTACGGACTAAATTGGTTTTCCAATTAATCTAAATCTCAATTCTTTGGAGATGCTCATATTCTAGGGGATAAGTGTACATGTGTGTTATGGGCATCTATGTTGTACTTGTATAATTCTAAAAAAATCATAACTGAATAAATAGAAGGGGAATCGGTAAACCATTTCTCATTTTCACTTTATATTTTTTGTGGAAATGATTTTGAAATTGAAAAGGTCAGGAACAGAAATGAAACAGGATTCATGTGATATTAAAATCAAAACAAGATACTTGTCCATAGCGCTTGGGATAAAAAAAAAACCTGATGAAAGATCAACACAGAGAATTAAAAAACATGTGACTCCATATAAGTAATTCCAATTTCATAGCACATACTCTTGCCGTCCCAAAGTAGCTATCGTTTTTGCTTCTCAAGAAAAAACTTTAACTTAATATATTTTTAAAAATATTAATATTTATATTGTACAATTAGTATCATCAGAAAAGATCTTTGAATCTAGTTTTTAAATAAATTTATTTGGAGATATAAAAATTGCACATACTTATTATAAATCGATTCAAACTTGTGGCCCAAAAAATCTAAAACGGCAGTTATTTTGAAACGTAAGGAGTAAAGTCAATAAGATACCAAGGGTTATAAGAGTCCAAGCCCGTAAGTGTACAACAGATCAAATCAATGACCACTCCTGCAGTCCACCATTGCATTTTTATGGTGTGGTCAACTAGGCTACATTGTTATGCTTCCAAAAATAGATCTCGTGCGGCTAAGAACAGGACATACCGGTCAAAAAAAGTGAAAAACAAAAACCTTAACAAAAACAACCTTATTGGTTGTATTCAGTTTTGATGTTTGCAAAAAAAAAAAAAAAAAAAAACTCAGCCCAAGTATGATGCCCCATGATTTTGTCTTTTTAAGGAGACCTCATGTAAGTCAAGAAAATCTCTGAACTCTTGGTCCATACATAGTGGCATCGTTATCCATGTGAGAATGAACTAGGCCTCAACCTTGTGCTTTGGCGTGGGACACATGAGAAGATTTTTTTTGTAACATGTGTAGGTGGGAGTCAAACTTTTGACATGAAACTTTTCACTACGGGGTGAGCACCAACTGATCAATTGCTCATTCGCAAGTTTGTATAAAAAGAAAAAACAAAAACAAACGAGATATCCATAACTTCAATTTGAGTAGGCTCGTGAATACATAAATTAAATTGGGCAGAACAGAACGGATATATCTTAACCCGTTTTTACCCCAGCACCCCTAATCATAAGTGTATTTCGCAGCGTGTAGTATGTCTAATCCATAATGGACATGTTGATACCGTTATGCAAGATCAGAAATAAACCTAGAGATTATTCTGTACCTGCAGCATTATAAAAAGATGTCGACGGTCTACGGTTATTCAGAGTACCATAACAAATCCGATTTATAAGGCTTGCTACGGTAATATTATGTTCCAACTCTTCTATGCATTGATAGCCAATCAAGGTTAGTTCACTAGTAAGCTAATGTTCCAAACATGGTGACTACAAGATGACTAAAGTGTTTTTAGTTCTCTCTAGTTTCTTAGGGGTGACTAAATGACACTAAACTTTAGTCCAAAGACTAAAAAACAAATATGCCCTAAATAAATTGATAGCTTAGTTGGTTGGGTTTAGTGCGGTAGAATCTATTCATTCAGGCTTAAGTCGTTAACTTGATAAGGGCATATTTCTCTATATTCGGTTGTTGTAGGAGTTAATATTATTATATTTATAGCATGAAGTAGATGACTTCGCTAATGTCGACATATGCGGTCTCCGACTTCTAGAGAGATACTCGTAGTGATGAGATGTGTAAGCATATGTTCAAGAGTAAGTGTATGTGTATGTATGTATATTTTTTTTTTTTCTCGCGTAGGGTTATTAAAAAACTTGTGGGTGTGGCGGATACTGACTCATTTGTGAGGAAACCGGAAATATTATTGTAGAGAAATTAAGAAGAATATCAATATTTGGACCACAATTATTCGTTGGCTTTCATTTCTTTTTTTCCTGAAAATTTGGCACGAGTTCAACCTGCATGTTTGGCAATCCGGCTACAGTATTTGAACCAGAGTTGTCCGACGGTCCTACCCGGCGCAAACACAATTGCTGAAACCCAGCCCTGTTTGAACTGTAGCAAAATGCAACAACACTACCGGAATCGAAGGCATTGCCGAGTGCTTTTCCTCGGGCACTCGGCAAAGACCCTCTTTGCCGAGTGCCGCCAAAAAGAAAAAAACTTCGGCAATGGGCGGGTTTGCCGAGAGCCGAGCACTCGGCAAAGAGGTGCTCTCGGCAAACTCGGCCATTGCCGAGAGCCCTGCACTCGGCAAAAGAGGGGCTCTCGGCAAAGGAAGCCGTGAGGCAACGTCGTCCCTCTTTGCCGAGAGCCGGCCGCTTGGCACTCGGCAAAATTGGGGCTTTGCCGAGTGCCCTAGGGCTAGCACTCGGCAAAGGCCGGTGTTTGCCGAGTGCATTCCTTGAGCACTCGGCAAACCTTAATTTTTTTTTTTTTTTTTTGCTCTCCAATTTTTTATTTAGCCTTTTAAAATTATATTATACTATGTTTTGAAATATGGCCTATTTTTCATGTGTTTTGCTATATTCCATAAGTTTATTTCATTTCATTCCAATTTTTGGAAAAATCCAAATTTGAACTGCACGTGCATGCAATAATGGACTTTAGTGGCTAAAAATTTAATATTAGTATTATTTATGGTATGTTAGGGGTGTGCTAAGACTTTGACCTAAAATTATAAAAGACCGTAGTCACGAAACATGATGACACACGTGCGTGTGCACTTTTTTTTTTTAATTCTTAAAAAGTAAATGAATTCAAAAAATCATGAAATTTGCCACAGTGTCATCATTTCATGCGCCGATGTTGTGATAAAAATTTGACAATGTTTCAAGCAAGTTGTCACATACGTCGCGTTCGAATCCGACAATCCCCGAAGAAGTTTTAGAAACATCTAAAGCAATCCACATGAATCGGACTTCTAGCATTTCTCGCCGTTGATTTAGATCTCAATACTTTTTTCATGAGTGAAGTACAGTTTAAAAAGGCATTTTAAAAATTTTGGCAATTTTTTGAAATTGTTTACTATTTTTAATTTTTTTTCAACTTACCATTTGCCGAGAGCATTAGGGTTTGCTTTTCGGCAAAGGATATTTGCCGAGAGCCCCCAATGGGAGCACTCGCAAAGGAAATAGCCAGACTTTTTAATTTTTTAAAATATTTTTTCTTTCTTTGCCGAGTGCGACCCACGGGGCACTCGGCAAAGGGTAATTTTTTAAAATATTTTTTGTTCTTTTGTGGAAAAAATTTTGAAAAAAAAATCTTTGCCGAGTGCCTGGCCCGCAGGGCACTCGGCAAAGGGTAATTTCTTTTTTTAAATATTTTTTCCTTTTTTCTGAAAAAGAAATTTTGAAAAAAAATCTTTGCCGAGTGCCGGATCGCGGGCACTCGGCAAAGAAGAAACGCTGCTATCAGCGCCGCACACACAAGTCCACACACACAAAACACACACGCACGCACACACCCGCCCGCGCGGCTGCTAGCCGCCGCCGAGCGCCGCCGCCCGCCGTTCGGCCATCCGCCGCCGCCCGGACCGCCGCCCGGCAGCGCCCCCGGCCCCGCCCCGGCCCCGCCCGAAGCCGTCCCGGCCTCCCGCGTGGGCCACCAGCGGCCAACAGCGCCGCCGCCCGCCCCGTCCGAGCGCCGTCCCGCCCGGCCTACCGCCCGGCCCGCCGCCGCCCCCGGCCCGCCCCGGCCCTGCGTGGGCGACCAGCGGCCGGCCGGCAGCCGCCCCAACCAGCCGAGGCCAGAGCCCCGACCCCCCCCCGGGCCCCGGCCCCCCGGCCGCCGCCGAGCCCCCCACCCGCCGGCCAACAGGAAGAAAGGAGGAGAGGAGGCAGCAGGGAGGAGGGAGGAGGCAGGGAGGGAGGAGGAAGGGAGGAGGAAGAAAAGGAGGAGAGAGAAGGCAGGAGGAAAAAGAGGGGAGGAGGGAGAGAGGAGGAAGAAGAGGGGAGGAGGGAAGAAGGGAGGGAGGGAGGGAGAAAGAAGGGAAGAGCAGGAAGGAAGAGAGGAGGAGGTAGGGAGGAAGGAGGGAGGAGGAAGGAAGAAGGGCTCCTCGTCCGTGCCGCTCTCCGTTCGTGTCCGCGCCTGTCTTCGTCGGAGTCGTCGTTGTCACCGTCGTATGTGGTTGTCGGCCATGGAACCGTTGATGTGGTTGTCCGGCCATCGAGCCGTCGATGTGGTTGTCCGGCCATCGAGCCGTTATATATATGTGTCTTATTGCAGGTGTGTGCATTGTCACCGCGCAGGGGAGGTGCTGTCCAAATTTTGAACTAACGCTATGTGTGTTCCTTCTATTTTGTAGAGAAGACCCTGTTGGAGCCGCGCTTGAGTTGATCCCGATCGTCTTCGGCGCCGTTGCGGTTCTGCCTGCACGGCGTCGCCTCGCCAATGCACCGACTCGCCACGGCCCCGCTAGCCTAACTGCACCGCCAACTAAGGTATAACCTCTGTTTCCGTATGAGGGTCATAGGTCACGTCACCAAGTTAGGCGTCTCCCGTTCGAAAGAGATACGGTTGTCGGTGTGCAGATCTTTGCATATCGAAAAACCGTATCTGCTTCGAATTGTCCCACTTGGGCAGCCAGCGCATGCGTTGTTGGGGCTAGTTTCCGTTATGCGCTCCGATCGGAGGCTGAGGTTTCGGCATCACCTCCTCGTTTGTTCTCCGGAAACACGATCTCCCTGTCGGGGCGTGTACCTGGAGAACAGCGGGGAGGTGCTGCCGAAACTCCGTCTCCGATCGGAGCAGACAACGGAAACTAGCCCCAACAACGCATACGCGGGTGGGATTAGGACCTATCCTCACCTATTAGAGAGTAGGAGGTCGGTGTAGGTAAAATTGATTGTTATGTTTCTCGCTAATGTATATGTTAGAAGATGGATGATCGTGACTGGATGTACACGGGCCGCCCAAGTGATCGTGATTACATAGCTGAATGGATTGAGAAAGCATATATGTTCTTGGAGCAAGCATTCGGCGAGGCTGCTAAAGGAGCGAGTCGGGTTCTGTGTCCCTACAGTAGGTGTGCTAATCGGAAAAGGCAATGCAAGGATACCATGGGCAAGCACCTTGTCTTGTATGGGTTTACCCCGGACTATACCCGATGGGTCCACCATGGTGAAGCCCATCGAATGAGAGAGGAGGTGGTGAGAGCACGCGTCGAGGAGTTTGATGCCGATGCCGGGGTAGCAGACATGTTAGATGACTTTCATCAAGCACAGTTCGGTGATGGACGTACGGATGAGGAGGAGGAGCCAGAGGCCACCGCGAAGGCGTTCTATGATATGTTTACTTCTGCACGGCAACCCCTTCACGGCCACACAAAGGTCTCTCAGTTAGACGCCGTTGGCCGTCTAATGGCGTTAAAGTCTCAGCTTAGCATGAGTCGCGACGCCTTCGACAGTATGCTGACAGTTGTTGGTAGCTTGCTTCCAGAGGCTCACACTCTCCCGAAGAGCACGTACGAGTCGTAGAGACTGCTTTGTGCCCTTAAGATGCCATATGATCAGATACATGCATGTCCGAATGGGTGCGTTCTATTCAGGAAAGAACACGCGGAAGCAAAGTACTGCCCGATGTGTGAATCCTTTAGGTATCGGAGGTAGAGTTGCCGATGGCCGGAAGAGGCAGCTTGACATCCCCGTGTCAGTCGTAAGGCACCTCCCTTTCATACCGAGGCTCCAACGGCTATACATGATCGAAGAATCTGCCAAACAGATGAAATGGCACAAACATGGCAAACGATACAATCCTAACAAGATGGTGCATGTATCCGATGATGAGGCGTGGACCCACTTTGATGGCATTCATCATGAGAAGGCGAAAGAGGCTCGTAATGTCCGTGTTGCACTTGCGACAGACGGGTTCAATCCTTTTGGCATGATGGCTGCGCCCTACTCATGTTGGCCCGTGTTTGTGATCCCCCTCAACCTTCCTCCTGGTGTGTGCATGCAAGCACAACACATGTTATTAACGTTGATCATTCCCGGACACCCGGAGAATCATATGGGTGTATACATGGAGCCCGTGATTGATGAATTGATCAGTGTCTGGAATGGGGTATGGACATATGACCGTGCTACAAAGAGAAACTTCAGGATGTATGTATGGTACCTTTACTCCATGCATGATTTCGCTGCGTACGCCATGTTATGTGCCTAGTGTGTTAATGGGAAGTTCCCTTGTCCAATCTGCAAGGAAGCTCTGAGGTTCATTTATCTGAAAAAGGGTACTAAGTTTTTGGGGTTCGACCTGCACCGACAGTTCCTCCCGCTTGACCATCCATTCAGACGAGACAGAAAAAACTTTACCAAAGGACTCGTCGTGACGGACCCTCCACCCCAGATGTTGACTCCTGCCGAGGTTCGTGAAAGGATAGATGCCCTTGAGCTCAACTCAGAATGTGATGGCTTTGTGGGGTATGGTCTACAACATATGTGGACGCATAAGTCGGGCTTGACTCGGCTTCCCTATTTTGATGACCTCCTCCTTCCGCACCACATTGATGTAATGCACACGGAAAGGAATATCGCCGAAGCACTCTGGGGAACAATCATGGATATTCCTGAAAAGTCGAAGGACAACCCTAAGGCTAGATTGGATCTGGCAATGTTGTGCGACAGACCAAAGTTAGAGATGAGGCCTCCTAGACGTGGCAAGACATGGACAAGGCCCCCGGCTGATTATATATTGAAAAGGCCACAAAGAAGGGAAGTTCTAGAATAGATACGAGACTATAATGTTTCTCGATGGATACGCAGACTAATCGAGGAGAGGAGTGAAGTTAGACACTCTACGAGTCTTAGGGATGAAGAGTCATGACTACCACATCTGGATTAAACGCCTTCTCCCAGCCGATGGTGCGAGGCTATTTCCCCGAGCATGTTTGGCTAGTCATGGCGGAGTTGAGCTATTTCTTCCGCCCGCCTATGTGCCAAGGAGATATCTCGCACCGTGATTGCAGACCTCGAAAAAAATGGCACCCGTTTTGATGCGTAAGCTAGAGAAGATATTTCCACCGGGCTTCTTCACTCCGATGCAAACATCTGATTTTGCACCTCCCATACGAGAGGCACGAATGGGGGGCCCCGGCAAAGATACCATTGGTGCTATCCAGTCAAGAGAGTTCTAAAGGTTCTTTGGAAGAAATGCAGAAACAAAAACAAAATTGAGGCTTCCATGGTAGAGGCACATATCCTCGAGGATGTCCAACTTCACAACAACTTATTATAGTGACAACCTTCCGGCGCGCATAATCCTCGGCCTCGTTACAATGATGGTGGAAATGACTCGAACCTCGGTCTTTTCCGAGGGCAACTTCGGAAGCGCGAGTGGATCGACAAACAAGATCTCTTGCTATATGATGAGTGGCGCTATCATGTTCTATGTGTTGACCAACCTTGACGAAGTGGAGCCATATATCACGTAAGTTGTGAACGCACTTGTTCCATACACTAACATTATTTCTTGCATCTAACTCCTATGATCTCGTTGGTATAGGGAATTTCTTCATGAATACTGGCGTCAATCGCGCCCTCCTAACCTGCAGGAAGCGAATGCTCTTCTTAGAAACGGTCTGGGAAATGGCAAACCTGAATTCATTTCATGGCTCAAGAAGAAGGTACCGTCCCATTTAGCTCGTTTTTAGTTACATCTTTCGAGTTGCATGCCAACCTTTCGTATGTGGTCTTGGCTTGCAGGCCCAAATTGACACGACTATGACTCCCGAGTTGAGACAAGTTGCCGATAGCTTTGGCTTTAGGGTCAAGTCATTCAGTGGTTATGATGTCAATGGATATCGCTTCCACACAACGGGCTATGAGCAGCTTCATCAGAACCGGAGAACAACAAGTTCAGAGGTTTTTACGCCCGGCCAAGATGGGGTCGAGTATTATGGAAGAGTGCAAGAGATATACGAGCTCACTTTTCATGGTTCAACGCCATTTACTCCCGTCATTTTCAAATGCCACTGGTTTGATCCTGCGACAGGATACCACCCTACCCGGAGATGATGTGTATATTGTGGCCCAACAGGCGACACAAGTTTATTATCTCCCTTATGCGTGCCAAAGCAATGAGCACCTGAAGGGTTGGGATATTGTGCACAAGGTACTGCCACACGGTAAATTACCCGTCCCCAAATGATGACGACTATAACTTCAATCCAAACACATACGAGGGAGAGTTCTTTTCAAGGTGCGTAAGGGCTAGATGGGAGGTTCGAGATAGACTTGACCGAAGCGATAGAAATGGAAGTTGGCCCTTAAATTGTTGATGACGAGGACGATGGAGATGAGGTTGAAAATGTGAGAGACTTACAAATGCTTGAGCGACATCGTTTAGGCAACGACGCCGAGGACGACAATCCTCCATTGGGCGGGGTCGAGTACTTTGACATGTTTGATACCGATGATGAGGCTTATGATCCTGATCATGAAGATTATACTTAATACATGTAATGCTATTTATTTATATGTTACCTTACGTTGTTGTTCTTACAAATGCCCGGGTTTTGTTTATTTAACCTAATTTTCTAATCATGTCTTATTGGTTCTTGTCAAATCTTTGGTGCTTCGTTGAAGATGGTGGGCGGCGGTCGGTGAACCTGTCCTCGTTGTACAACAAGACAAAAAGCTGCAGATGGCGGCCGCAGCTCAGAGACCTCCAGCCAGAGGCGTGGGGCGGAGGAGCAGGCGCACGAGGGAGCCGTCGCCTCCTTGGGACCGTGAGCGCGAGGACGGAGAGCGGGGACGAGGCCGAGGACGAGGTGATAGCTCCCCCGGACGGACGAGGAGCAGGAGGAGGAGGACGCGGTGGGTACCGGTTCTACTTCTTCCGGTACCTCGTCAAGTGTGTACTTTACAGCGGTCCCGCGAGTCTCCCCTGCTCCTCGTCGAGTGTATACTAGTTATTTTGTCAGACTAACCCCTATAGGAGAATTCTCAAATTCAATCTTGGTAAGTCAAGAAAAGAATTCACATATGAGATGAATCAAGGCAGATGATAACTTTGCACAAGAAGTCCAAATTTTATGAGTATTAATTTATCTTTTTGTTACAAGTCATCTTTGCCTTGAACCATGCTAGATTGCAACAACAATATAAAACATGATAGACACAATTTATGCTAAATAATCTTAAACCATATATCATCTTGATTAGCATAGAAGAAAATCACAAAAAAAGAGTATGGACAACAAAACCCGTATTTCAATCTTGCTATTCCCTCGGGTATGTGTCTATTAACATTTTGCAGGAAAGAACAACTTTAATCTATTAGAGAAGAAATTTTCAAGTGAGCATTATTACATCTCCAATAGACCTGAACCCTCCTCTTCCAAGTAAGTATTGTCACCACTTACTTAGAAGGATAAAGACATAAGGTACGTTTGTCCAAGCCTCATGCAACATGTAACTACAATTAACACCTCATACCATGTTGCTTCTTTGTCTTGGTCATTTCTACCCTATGCTATGCTAAAACATAACTTGCTAAATATATATATAATAAAATTCTCATGTGGTTCACCATACATATTCTTGGTTTTATATGAATAAATACTTTTAGTCCTATAAACTTTCTTATTCTATTATAAGTATGCTTTAGAATATTACTTAAATATTATGAACATCAAGCATACTTATATAAGAATTTAGTTGTACATATAGACTAACCCCTCCTATATAAAAAAAATGTTTAAATCATATTAGGAGACTATTCGTAGAATCAATTCAAGGTTAAGGGTATGCTTTAAAATAATATCCTCACTTTAACCTTGATGCAAAATTTTTGAGATAGTGGTGAGTCGTTGAAAACATGAGCTATAAATTAATCTTTAACTCTTAGGCAAATACTATCCGTACTTTGATAAATAGTATATTCCTTCGGGTATGTGTTGTCCACTAACCCCTTGCAGAGAAGACATAATGAGAGAAGCAGGAGGTCTGAAGAGTGAGAAAGGAGTACAACATTCAAGACAAGATGCTAATGAATAACCCATGATACAAGAAAAAAAGAGAGAAGACCATTGAACTTCATTTACCCTTCATCATGCTCTAATAATGGAGGTAACATCTTAAGATAAGTGGTCAATTAATTTTCTCTTGGTCCTGGTATGCAATAAATGAAAATATAACCATATTATAATTATGACTTAATTTGATCAACCTAATTAAACTTAACATGATTTGTTCTCTAAGTTTATTCATAGCACCATTCTCTTAATCTCAGTCTTAACCAAGTAATCTATAAATACTTCATCTATTATTCTTGATACATTATAAAGATGAACAGTCTTTCTTGTGGTTAAGTGCCTTTACTCTTTATCTCACAAGTTTAAATGCCATATTTATACTTCTAGTCCTCTCACCCGAGATATGAATGAACAATATGAATAATATCAATCTTATTGTGCCCAAGGTTAGAGGATGAATAAATTTCTGGTTCTGTTGGTGTTTTCCCACCAGCAGAGCCCATGCACTTGATCTCTACCTTGTCTTTATGGGCAGAACACACTTCAATTAAAGTGTGGGGAGACAATCCCCCGAATTCTCTAAGTGAAAGTTCTCAACTATAATAATGATGCACATAAGATTGACTTCGAGATGCCTACAAAAGAAAGAAAGAAGGTGGCACCGCCATTGGAAGCCACTAGTGGAGGCACCACCTCAATCCTTACCCTGAAGAGCAACTCGAAGTACTCAATGAACCACGACAAGGAGAAGTCTAGTTCGAAGGATTATAAATATCGAACTCTCGCCGTGAGGTAACATCGGTAGTTATCTATATATACTTTCTTGCATCGTATGATTTATTCTCTCTTTAGCATGACTACTTTTCTATATTAGCAATGCATAGAAATAATAAAAATAAATAGTCTTGCATTAGGCTACATTCATGCATCTTAAAAACATTAAGCCCCATGTGAAGCCCTTATAGTATAAAAAGCGTAGGAGTTCTCACTATGGTGGCATACGAGAATAAAATATATATCATGTCTTTGCACTTTATGCATATAAACCCATAAAATCTAAAAAGATTAACTGAGCATCCTGCTACAATACTGCTATCTTAAAAATACTTTCAAACCTTCACAACAACCAATCCTCTAAAAACGGCTAATCATTAATGTTTTATCCTAATACTGTTCCACGAGTTTTGGTGTTTTGTGAAAGCTTTCTGCAGGAAGACTCCAAGAGCCAGCTTACCTAGGAATATTCATCTTTATCACTTGAAGTACACCTTTCCGACATGCAGCTGACCCCTGTGTAAAGGAAGTAACTTTTTGGGTGATGAGATTGAAGTATTCCTGGCAACACTTGCTCTTATAAGCATGAGCTCCTCTATGAGGACCACTCGGCTTCAACGATTAACCATAAGCAAACATCTAGCTTGGGGAGAGCATCCCTAGTTATCGGCACGGTTAGAAGCAAAAAAGAGACGTAAACGAGATGGAAGGAGGCATGTGCGGCATCACCACTAAAACGGAGAGTTGACTGAAGTTACCTCGCACGATGAACCCACCGAGTAAGTGTTCTCCTCTATCTAAGTCCTGTCGGTAGACTTTAAATTCCGTACCCTAGCCATAAGGTTAGAATGGTAGATATCTCATTAAATGCATTTGCAATTTATTTAATAGCATAATTTTGTTTACACACTAAAAGATATAAAAACAATAAAAATATTTCTTTGCATTACTCATGACATCACAAAGCCCCATGTGGATACCTTATGGTATTTTTTTCCGAAGGAACATCCGCTGTGGTGGCATAAAATAAAAATAACAAAATATAGCATTCATATTTAACTTCCTACATAATAAATAGAAAATTTAAAAATAAGATAAAAGTGAAATCCTGTTTAAATTAGACAATATTAAAGCTAGCTCATAAAGGTGATCAATTACTCTTTGGTGACCACTAACCCGTTAACAAATTCGAGCCTCGAAGTTTTAGTTTCTCTTTGTGGAGAGTATTTATGCAGGAATAACATCATAGCAAGGAGAGAGTCTATCGGAGGCACCTACCAGGTCCGCTCTTGGTTAGCTCACTCTAAAGGACATCTACACCAAGTATTGCAACCATCCAGCTTGGAGGAGGAGCATCCCCTAGTTATCAGGTGACTACACCTAAGCGATTTTTGAGTCTACTTTATAAATAGTCATAAAATACCAAAAATATGTGGGCACATGAAGGTCCGCCTGTTGAGTCTTTTATGAGTCTTTGGTTAAAGAAAATCTAAAAATCAATAAAAAGAAGTCTTAGTTAGTATTAATTATATTAGAGTGTGTTTAGAGTCGGTCTAGGCTAGAGTTAATTAAAAACTGATGAACATTAAAATTTTGTCTTGGAAATGATAAATAGTTGCTCGGTTATAATGCTTACTAAGTACCTACTTGCCAAACTTAAAATCTCCCTGGTTCTAAACATTGTTGTTTTAATTGGAGAATTTATTCTGAACCGTAATTGTGGAGGCATAAGCTTGCGCTAAGTCTAAGTAGTTGATTGATATGATTCATAAAGGTTGAGCTGCTATTTATCTTATTCCTAGCATTGCTAAGTTCGGAGGTTTATTTTGAAAATCTAAAAAATTACATGATGAGCTCTTGTATGACAAATGTGAATTTCTACCAAAGCCAGAATTAATATCTTAGAGGATAGGAAAACCTTTTCACATTTAAGCTGCTTGCTTTGCATTGAATTCAGTCAACTTGTGTTGTATACCTTATGAGAGTCTTGTCATGCTTTTAAAATCAAGAAACACTTGCACACTCCAGTCCACATATGCATTATTCCTATTTTAGGGGTAATCGCAATCATTCACCATATTTCCATACATGTTCATCATAAAATGTTCACCTCCTACACCGAGAGAGGACACAAAAATATACAATCACCCTATAGGATAACCCCCTGTCTTTAATGCTCTAAGTCCCGATTATATCTCTCGATCCATTTATTGTATTCAAAGGATGCATGTGGCTATGCAAAAGAAAAAAAAAAAAGAAAAAAAAAAAGAAAAAAAAAAGAAAGAAAGAAAAAAAAAAGGGAGTAAAAGATGGACAAGTGTCCCAAAGCAATTAAAACAATGGGTACTAGATGCCCGCCTCCCTGAATAAAGAAAAATAATAACAATAAAGATAGCCCATGTCTTTCCTGAGAAAAAATTCAAATAGAGAGTTATTTTCAAAGAGCAACCCTAGAATTAGAAATTAGCCGTAAATAACATATATTCACCTAGCCACCATATTCCATACACATGCACGTCTTGGTTTGACTGTATGCCTCGATTCTCTGTGGATCCATTAGTTGACTTTACAATACATGTATTGCAAGTATGCCTACCCTTGTTATTGCCATTCCTATGAGCTTCACCATATATACCTTTAGTTATAGGAGGCATAACATCATTAATGCCTCATGAGAGAACCACAAATACCATATACATTGAGAGACTTGAGGGTGTCATACAATTAAGCTCTGAGTTTTATTCTGAAAACTTATAAAAAAACTCCGGAATATTGTTATTGCAAAGAATTTGAGACGTAGTACTTAGCTTAATTGTTCTATCTTCCGACTGCTCAAGACTTATGCAAAAGCTGTGAAGCCCCATATTACAGGTAAAATGAGTAAGTTTGAAGGTTAGAGCATACATTGTTTGATCTGGAGAAAATTCTCATTTGAAAGCATGTGTACTGGAAGGTATAATAACATTGTAGCAACTCCTGATCCAAATGTAATAACAACTAGGTTTAGTTTATTTGCCAAGGGACTGGCAAAAGGTAAGCTTGGGGGTATTGTTGACACTCGTTAGCGTCAACTTTTACTAGGGCTTTTTACCCGAAGAAAAACAAGAAAACACACTAGTCTAGGGTTTTATCTGACAATTTCTACGAGTTTTGCATATTCTGTATTTTCGGGGTGATTTTTAGAAAAGCTAAAAAAAGAGGGATTCTAGTGCATATTTAGCATGAAAACTTATCCGCCACGGAAATATCACGATTGGGCTTAGGAAGCATCTAGAAGACACCGAAGCAACGGGACCCCGAGAGGAGGAAAAGTGGGGCCGGCCGGCCCCACCTTGGGGCCGCCCGGTGCCCCCCTGCTAGGGTTTCGGCCCCCCTTCTGGAAGCTTCCTCCACCGCCTACGAGGAGTCATCTTGGCCCTTGGTTACGTCGGTTTGATCCCCGTGGCGCACGTCGATCCCAGGGCTATAAATAAAGGGGTAGACCCCCTCCCTAAAGGCATCAAGTCATTTGGAGATCCAGCCATCAAGAGCCTTCTCTAGTTCATCAAAGCCTCTCTAGTTCATGGCTTTAGCCTTGTTAGATTAGAAGTAGAAGAGTTCTAGTTCTTCGGCGGGATCAGGAGCCGGCGCGTGCATGCAAGGGCGCGGAGTTCGGTATAGTTCTAGTACTTTGCTCTTATTGTATTCAATATTATAATTCGGGCAATATTGTTCTTAATCTCTTATATATTCTTAATTGCAATAGTCATTATCTACTTTGATTATATGTCTAGGATAGTTGGTTTGATCTTATTGAATTCATGTAATTGCTCGTATAGCGTTTACCCAAGCGGCCATTTGGGTAGATGGTAGACAATATGTAGACGTGGTGTCTAGATATCTTGTTTATCTCTGCGAGTGCACCCCCGACGTGCCGGGGACGTGTGGTAGTAGTCGCAAGGGTGGACAATTTGCGCGTTGGTTCCTCTCGTAGTCCACCCTCCGCACGTAGGACTAGTATGGGTACGGTCGCGAAGGAGGTGACCCTTGTGTCTTAATACCCTCATTAGTTGATGCCTCTTTACATGTGATAATGATGTAGGGTTAACTTAACAATGATTGCTAGATGTAGTTGCACTAATTAGAGTTATTCATTGAGGTAGTTATTGAATTACCTTAGTATTTATTCCCGAGTTTATCCATTGGCTAGCTATTGTTATGACTAGAAGAGCTCGATGTTTATCTATTTATGATGACTGATCATTATTATTTATCATATATATCTTTTTATTACGTGACTTATCCCTGTTATGAGTAGGAATCTAGTTATGGTTTGCCTTTCACATCAATAGTATAAGTTATAGTTTATAAGTCCTACATATAGACCTTCCCAGTGGTATAAATATAAATCGACAACCCTGGTAGACTTCCCTAGGTAAAATGCTACAACGGTATAATTATACGTCCGCTTGCGAGAACCCAGTTAGTTTATATTCTTATCTTTATATTCATATCTTTTATTTCTGCCTAGTCATATTGAATACATATAAATCTATAGTTATTTTTAAGTAATATGATTAAGGATGACAACTTAATTCATGCTTAGGAATGATAGTGATAAATAGGTGGCTAGTTGTTAATGACAAGTTAATTATATACCGACCATTTTCGACGTTGTTGCTAGGGGTAGGATTTATCTCTGCTTTTTTAGTAGTGACGTTAGAAATGCCAACAATGAGGTTTCGAGACATTTGTAATCGGATTGTGATCGAATTTGTGATGTACTGTCATGTGATGTGATTGGATTGCGTTCGGATTTGATATATGTGATGTGGTTGTGATATATGTGTTGTGGATGTGCTGTGGATGTGATTTATGTGATATTTATGTGATATGTGTACTGTGTATGTGATATATATCTTGTGATGTCTTTGTGATTTAACGGAAAAACAAATTGAAAAAAAAAATTTATGGTCACTTTGCCGAGTGCAATGACCAAGGCACTCGGCAAAGTGGCCATATTTGCCGAAAGTGCTATGGTCCTTGCACTCGGCAAAAGAATTTTTTAAAAAAATCAGAATTACCACTTTGCCGAAAGTGCCCACGTGGGAGGCACTCGGCAAAGAATTTTCAAAAAAAAAAAATTATTCTTTGCCGAGTGCCAAGTGGGGAGGCACTCGGCAAATAATTTTTTTAAAAAAATCCGAATTACCTCTTTGCCGAGTGCCCACAGGGGAGGCACTCGGCAAAGAATTTTCAAAAAAAAAAATTATTCTTTGCCGAGTGCCACGTGTGGAGGCACTCGGCAAAGCCGCCGTCCGTTTTCTGCCGCCGTCAAGGCAACTTTTCTTTGCCGAGAGCCTCCGGTGGCACTTTCGGTAAAGCCTTTGCCGAGTGCTCGAGAAAAGGCTCTCGGCAAAGAGCCCGTTGCCGACGGAGGCTTTCTTGAGAGCTCTTTGCCGAGAGCTACACTCGGCAAAGCCTTTGCCGAGTGTTTTTGGGCCTTTGTCAAATGCCTGGGGCACTCGGCAAAGAAGTGAATTCCTGTTGTGCAAGTGCACTGTGCACATATATACCTCTACAGAGGCAAAGCTAATTCACAGCATTAAAAAAGGCATATGCACAACTTTGATCGGTGCTTCGAGCCACTTTCCCGACAAGGTTAGCAAACTCGAGTAATTTCATTGGTGTCAGAGACTAACGTGCGGCCACGTCAAGCACAGTACCCTAGATAAACCCATGCTCCGTCCTCGGCTATATAAACCTCACCTGGCCACGCCATGGTGGCAGATCATCAAGATCCGATCGGGGAATAGCATTATATACTACACAAAAAGCATGGCAGGAGCAGCAGCTCACCAAACCACTAGCCACGCCGGCGACGGCAGCGCCGAATGGAGCGTGGCAGTGCCTGCCGCTGCGGCCGAACATGAGAACGCCAAGAGCGGCCGCCGTGCGTGCTGCGCGCAGGCATTGTTGGTGCGTCGTCTCTTCTCGTGGTTGGTGGCGCCGATGCACGGGGTGGCCAGCCTCGCCGCGACGGCGTGCCTGTGGCTGTTCTCGTTGGCGACCGCAGCGCGGGACAGGGTGGTGGGCGTCGCTAGGATGGCGTGGAGGATCGGCGCCGACGACCCTCGGAAGGGGGCGCACGGCTTCAAGATGGCGCTGGCGCTCACCCTGTGCTCTGTCTTCTACTACGTCCAGCCACTCTACGTCTTCACTGGCCAGAATGCCATGTGGGCCGTCCTGACGGTCGTCGTCGTCTTCGAGTACACAGTTGGTAAGAAGCTAGCAACAAGCACGAGCTAAGCTAGAAACAGAAATAGACTCGATCGACTTCAAATCGATTATTTATTTCTACGTCTCTTCTATACAGGTGGCTGCCTGTACAAAGGGCTGAACAGAGCCATGGCAACAGTGACTGGCGCCGCGCTGGCCCTCGGCGTGCAGTGGATCGCTAGCAAGTCCGGCAAGGAGTTGGAGCCCTTCATCCTCAGTGGCTCTCTATTTGTTTTCGGTGCGTGCGTTATTCAACTCGATCGACCATGCATATATAGCTGTTAGAACAGTAGATGCTGTCTCTTGTTTGCACTACTGCTACACGAATGCTTTAAGATACTGGTCTTACAACAATAGTTGCGACGTCTATGCAATGCAATGCAGCCGCCGCGGCCACCTACTCCAGGTTTCTCCCGAAGATGAAAGCCCGCTTCGACTACGGCGTCACCATCTTCATCCTCACATACACGCTCGTCGCGGTGGGAGGGTACCGCGTCAACGAGGTTGCCTTCATGGCACGGCACCGGCTGACGACCATCGCCATCGGTGCCGCTATCTGCTTCGCCGTCTGCTCGCTGGTCTTCCCGGTCTGGGCGGGGCAGGAGCTCCACGACCAGGTCGCCCGCAACATGGACAAGCTGGCTTCCGCCGTCGAGAGCTGCGTCGAGGACTACTTCTCGGAGGCTGCAGCCGGTGTCGACGTCGCCGCCGCTCCGAAGCCGGCGCTGTCGGACAAGTCACATGGGTACAAGGCAGTGCTGAACGCCAAGGCCTCGGAGGACTCCCTGGCCAACCTGGCGACGTGGGAACCCGCACACGGCAAGTTCGGCTTCCGCCACCCGTACCATCTGTATCAGAAGGTCGGCGCAGCGATGCGCTCCTGTGCCTACTGCGTCGACGCCCTCGCTGCCTGCGTCGGATCAGAGGCCCAAACGCCGGCGCCCGTCAAGAAGCACCTCGCCGGCGCCTCCGCCGCTCTAGCCCGCCATTGCTCTGCCATGCTCCGCGAGGCGTCCGGCTCCGTTGCCTCGATGACGCGGTCCAGCCGCCTCGCCCTCGTCGCAGGGGACATGAACGCCGCCGCGGAGGATCTGAGGGACGACCTGAGGTCCCTCGCGCCGCTACTGGAGGAAGACTTGTCCACAGACACAGAGCAGGAGCAGAACACTACAACGCCACCGGCACCGACGCCGCCCCTCATCGAGGCGCTGCCCCTGTTCACAGCGGCCTCCCTCCTGCTAGAGATCTGCACGAGGGCGGAGGGCGTTGTCAGCGCCGTAGACAACCTGGCCATCACAGCTAGGTTCAAGAAGGCTGACCACGACGTGGAGACCACACACGACGTCGAGGCGGCCGTGCCCACAACCATGAGCAACATCCTCACGGCAGACGTGCCGCAAGAGACACACGCAAGGGTTGCGGTCGACCATGGGAAGACGGAGGCGCCAACGGATGAGAGCTCCGCCGACCAAACGCCTCGGGACCAGGTCGACGAGCTCCTCAAGGTGCTCATGCGACGTCGCAGCACCAGGAAGTGGGCGCGCGGTGACACCAAGGTGTGCCCGAAGCCACCACTGGACTTCGTGGTCCACGCACCAAGCCCAAGGAGCCGGTCCATGGAACTCACTGCCATGGGACATGTGACGGTGGCGCCCAGTCCGAGGCACCGGTCCGTCGAGCTTACCAGCCACCCGCCAGTCGCACCCAGTCCGAGGAACCGGTCGGTGGACTTTGCCAGTCACGGAGCTGTCCTGCCAAGCCCCAGAAACCGGTCCATGGATTTCGCGAACCATGGGCCTGTCTTGCCTAGTCCTAGGCATCGCTCCATACTTGGGATGGCCTGACGGGAGAGAGAGAATCAAAAAATCAAGCTTCTTTGTATGCGGTTGTGCCTAGGTGTACTCGTGATCCAAAATGTAAAAGATATTGCTAAGATGGAGTCAAGTGCCGGCTGGATAGAATGAGACACGATTGTGGTCTTAATCGTGCAGAATCTGAAGCATTTCAAGCCAATTAGTCTTTGTAATGTGTTATACAACATTATTCGATCCTCCACTTGACTCTTCCCATCGGCGTAGAAAAAGTCTCGCACAGCTTGACGCCGCTCAGGACCGCCGTCAGCTAACTGATGCTGAGCACAAGCTGCGTCGTGACCTTAAATGGGAATCGCTGGGCTTAGCGTCCCTTGCCAGAACGATTGCAAGGCAACGGTCGCGCATCCGTTTCCTTGCTGAGGGTGACACGAACACCAAATTTTTCCACTTGCAAGCTTGTCACCGTAACAGGAAGAACGTGATCCCCTCGCAGCATCATGATGGGCAGTGGTTCTCGGAGGAGGAAGCCTAATCAGAACTCGCTTATGAGTACTGCAACGGCGTCCTGGGCACAATTTTCTCCGGAAGTCATGGAATTGATTTTGGAAGGCTGGGAATTCTGCAGCTGGACCTGACAGGGATTGACGATCCTCTTCACCGAAGAGGAAGTCTGGGCAACCATCCGCGAAATTCCAGGGGACTGTGCGCCAGGTCCAGATGGTTTCACATGACTGCTCTATAGAGTCGCATGGCCAATAATCAAGGATGACATCATGAACGTGTTCCATGCTCTCTCTAGGACATCGATTTCAGAAGCTTTCACCTCCTCAACAACGCCCTCATGATTCTGTTGAGGAAGACACAGTCACCTACTCGCCTAAAAGACTACCAACCCATCAGCCTTATGCACAACGTCAGCAAACTGTTCGCGAAATGTCTGGCGCGAAGGCTGGCGCCATACTTGCCGGACATCGAGCGCATCAACCAGAGCGCCTTCATCCAGGGCCGCAGCATACACGACAACTTCAGGGCAATTCAGCTTTCGTGCAAATGGCTGCACTGCAAGAGAACTCCAAGTGTCCTTGTCAAGGTCGACATCGCCAAAGCCTTTGACTCGGTAGCCTGGCCCTTCTTGCTTGATTTGCTGCAGTTTGTGGGTTTTCCATTGAGGTGGACAAATTGGATCTCCATCCTTCTGTCCACGGCGAGCACAAGGGTGCTGCTCAACGGGCGACCAGGACGCAGGATCACCCACGCGCATGGCTTGTGTCAGGGGGACCCGATCTCCCCAATGCTATTTGTCGTGGTGATGGAGGTCCTCAACCCCATGATCGTTGAAGCGGACCGAACACTTATCCTTTCACGGTTGCCAGGGACAGTCATACGCCACCGAGCACTCCTATACGCGGATGATCTTGTGGTCTTGCTGTTGCCAACAGAGGCAGACTTCAGATGCCTGCGCGCCATCCTGGAGTGCTTCGCCGGGGCGTCAGGGCTTGTTACCAATATTGACAAATGCACAGTGTCCCCCATCCAGTGTTTGGAGGAAGATATCGCGTTGGTTCAGGCATCCTTTCCATGTCAAATCGCGGCATTCCCAACCAAGTACCTCGGCGTGTCTCTCTCCATCCACAAGCTCAAGCGTTGTCATGAGCAGTCCCTGGTTGATGTCGTCGCCGCACGCATTCCGACTTGGAAATCTGGGCTGCTCAACATCGCTGGACGGACTCTATTGGCAAAAGTGACTTTATCGGCCATCCCGGTGCACATCTCAATTGCTACTTGTCTCTCCTCCTGGGCTGTGCAACAGATCGACAAGTGCATGCGTGCATTTCTGTGGGCAGGAACGGCGACAGTGGCTGCAGGAAAGTGTAAAGTTGCATGGCTTGTCGTGTGCAGCCCGGTCATTCACGGTGGCTTATGCTGGACCTTTGCTTCTTTGGCTATGCACTACGTTTGAGGTGGGAGTGGCTCCGACGGACAGAACCAAGTAGAGCATGGTCCGGCTTGCCAGCAAGAATGGAGAAGAACGTCGCCGCGATGTTTGATGCGTCTTTCAGTGTGCATCTAGGTGATGGCTCCTCGGCTCTATTCTGGACTGACCGGTGGCTCGACGTGCCTCTGTCCTCCATGGCGCCCTTTCTTTTCAAGGCCATCTCCAGAACCGGTAGGCGACGAACGGTGAAGGATGCGCTACTGCAATGGCATTGGGTGCGCGACATCAACGGCGCCACGACCACACAGGTGCTGGTCGATTATATCATAGTCTGGGAGCTTGTGGAGGGTGTTGTGCTAGACCAGTCGCAAGCCGACCGTTTCATTTGGAAATGGTCTCCGGATGGAGTGTACTCAGCGTCCTCCAGCTACCATGCTTTCTTCGCCGGCTCGACGAAGCTGCTAGGAGCCAAGGAGCTATGGCATACCAAAGCTCCAACTAAGGTCAAGATGTTCTTCTGACTTGCCTTGCACAAGCGCGTGTGGACAGCGGAGCGGAAATGGAGACATGGTTTGTAGGACTCCAGAGCTTGCAACTTCTATGACCAAGAATTAGAGATCGTCAGCCATCTCTTATTGGGTTGCGTCTTCTCTTGGCACTTGTAGAGTATTCCGAGGCCTTGTGGCGTCCCACCAGCAGATTACGGCAGTCGTAGTTGCTGAGGGGAACGAATGGCTGCAGGCGGGCTTCTAACCATTGCAACTTTGTTTGCGCTCCTGCCTGAAGAGCTGAGCAGTCTAGCAGTCGCCGTATAGTACTTTAGTGTTACCAGGGTAAGCAGGTATGAACGGTGGGGGCTAGCTTTGTGTCTTGCAAACAATGGCAACCAACGTGCATCCCGCTTGTAATTGTACTAAATTCTCTTCTCCTTAATGAAATACGGGTAACAAACCTGCTCGTGAAAAAAAGCCCCTCCTCCTCTCCCCACCCTACCTCACATATTGCAACTGGTCTACTTCGGCCCCCAACCTTTCAAACAATATAAATAACCCTTACCTTTCTAAAACCAATCAAATACTCTCCAGACGGTTTTTGACGGTGGTTTTGCTACACTAAAAGTGAGTTCCTATAGTAACGGTGTGTTTGCTACAAAGTGCAAGTGGTTTTGTCTTGTTTTTATTTATTTTGACATAATTTTTAAAAACATAGTAAATAAAAAATCATAAAATAAAAAAAATCTAATTTTGTTGGACTCCACATGAGTATATCTACACAAGTGAATATCTAGTATGGTATGCTTTTGGACAAAATTTTTGCTAGTCTTTTTCTTTTTTTATTTATTTTAGCTAAATCTTTGAAAAACCATAATAAATCACAAAAATTATAAAAATGGAAAATCCAATTTTGTTAGACTACACATGAGTACACAGTGAACATATAATATGATATGCTTTAGTCCAACAAAATAATTATAAAAAGTTGCAGTTATGAATTATTTCAATTAATTACAGAAAAGTATAAATCTAAAGGTACAGTAAGAACTTTGTACTAAAGCATATTATATTATATGTTCACTATGTAGGTCTACTCATGTGGAGTCTAAGAAAATTGAATTTTTCTATTTTATGATTTTTCTTTGATTTACTATGATTTTTTAAAGATTTAGCCAAAATAAATAAAAAAAACTAGTAAAACTTTTGTACTAAAGCATATCATATTGGATATTCGTTGTGTAGATCTACTCATGTGAAGTCCAAAAAATAGATTTTCTATTTTATGATTTTTATATGATGTACAATAATTTTTCAAAGATTTAGTTTTAATAAATAAAAAGAAAAACACAAAACCGTAGGCACTCAAGCAAACTCACCTTTAGCAAACTACCATCCAAAAACCCCTTGGAGGGTTATTTGACCGGTTTTAGAAAGGTGGAGGGTTATTTAGACCATTTAAATAGTTGGGGATGAAGTCGACCAGTTACAATAGATTGGAGGTTATGTAGACTTTTCTTATTGGCACCATCCTCTACGATGCCCTCTCCACCAGAGAGGTCCTTTGGATCCAACACCAAGATTGAGGAAGGCATATTAGGGTGAATCTATGCACTCAATGTGGCCAGATATTTTGATACCGAAGGGCTCTCCCATCGGCACCATCTTCCTACGTGATGTCCTCTCCACCCGGCGGGTCCATAGGATCCAACAAAGCAACAAGGTTTAGGTAGGCATGTGCAAGCAAGATCCGATCCATTAGCAAGCTTCTGGTTCTAGCCTAAATTGTCCGGCAATCACTTTTATTCCCTGTCTTGCAATTCTATCCTGTAATTCCAGCAATAAGGTATTCCACCCTTCACCCAAACTTTTTGGTTTTGTCATATAGATGCACATCAGTATTTATGCTTTCGGCTTGGTTGCTAAGTGTACAAATACACTATATATCAATGGATTACGATGTAAGGTCTTGCATTTCTCATTAAATTGTACATGGATTATATGTATGGTCTTGAATTTCTCATTAAATTGTACATGGATTATGTCAGTATTTATCAAAAAAATTAAATAGGTATATGCTATTAATGATTGAATGGTTTATTCCTTACAACATATATAAGTGTTGCAAAATACTAAATCTATATATTACAACAATTATAGAGGCCGCTCAGCCATGGTTTGTACAAACATATATAAGTGTTGCCGTGACCCAACATTATGTGTTGCAACTTTGTAACGGTTATTAGTGATTGTTACCAACACATATATAAGTGTGGCAACAGATCCTTACAATGCCAATGTCAACGGGAGACCCAAGGGGTCCCTTACCGAAGACAATATAAAAAAAGTACAAAATAAATCCGTATGTATGATTAGGAAACAGAAGATAGGATTGGGTTTAGAACTCTATTCTGTAGTCCAACTAGGACACAAAAGAATCCTAAGCAGCACCTGGACCAATACTCACAATACAATCAACAACACCCAACTGGATTAGGGCTATTACTCGAGATACTTGAGGGCCTGAACCAGTATAAAAGTTGTTCTTATTACACGCACCAACCACCATGTTCTGTTAGATTCGACGAAACCTGAACAAAATTGTCCTGAGTACCCTCGTGACAGGCTATCAGTGATAAAACATCGATAGCTAGTGCGCCAGGTAGGGGCTTTCAACGAATTCTTCCTTGAGAGCTTGGTAGACCTCGACATCAACATGAGCTTCGCTAAGAGAACACCTTCATCTTCGGTTCATGGATCTGTGAGGCAGACCACAATGGACAACTCCACAGTCGCCTTCTCAACAAAAAAGACAAGCTAGAAACCAGAATCATGGAGGAAGCCGAATTTGCCGGAAAAATGGAAACACTCTCAATCTCCGACTCTAAGTCAGAATTTGAGAAAGGCTACAAAACTGTCTTGGAAAATGAAGTAATTTTTTTTCTAAAGATAGTAGGTAACAACACAACTTTTTCCCTTTCAGATTAAAGAATACAACCAAGATCATATAGGAGTTCTACTTTGAAAGAGACAAGGAGAGAGTCACGGACGATCAAATCCGGGAGAACATGATTGAGAGGAATTATATGGCCACATGGCCGGATTCTTTCTATTCCAACTCATACTATCATGGGCACTACGAAGATCTCCCATATCAAGAAGGAAACGAACTCAGCAGCTCTACTAGCAATACCTCTGAAGAAGACGGGAAGTGGCTTAAACACAAAAGAACCCAGATGTTGGTATAAATTAACTCCACTCCATTAAATAAGATTTAAGTAAGATTATCCGCAAGCGCATAGATATCATACCCGTGTCACATTTTACCCGGAGGTTTTAAATATCGTATCCATAGGGAACAGTTGTGATGATGATAAAGTATATATATACTTAACCCTACAATTAGGCTAGATAATATCAAGAAAGAGGAAATAGCTATTGAACTCTAGTTCTGACAACCGGTAAGCTTTGTATAATACCGTTCTAACTAGGCAAGTAACCCGAATAGGAGAAGAAACAGAGTAATCCCCTACCAAGCACCTATAAGCCTATCAATCCTATCAACGGAAAGGGGACTACAGAGGATTCAACGAAGCTATAAAGTCACCTTCGCGAGCTACCACTATCCGGCTAATCAGGGGACATCCACAAGCAATCATAGCCCAGACACCACGTCTACACTACGAATTACTACTTCAACCAAGTAATGACCAAGATCAAAGCAGTCAATATGAGCTGTGAACTTAAGAACAAATAAGAACAACTGCTTACTTGAATCGGAATGTTGAATACAAAAGTACCTCGTAACGCAGCCCCAGGAGGGAGCTGAATCTGCATTTAATACGGCCCACGAAGAAGCACCGACAGGCCGGAACTCCTCCAGAATCTCTACTCCTCTACTCAATCTCTCTAATCTCTAAACAAGACTAGATCTAGATGAACTAGTCTCTCCTAATTGCTACATCTAGATGAACTAGAACTAGATAAACTAGAACTAGATCAACTAGAGGGACCCTAACCCTAATTATGTAGAGAATATGAAGCACCGGGGTGTAGAATGCCTCTTGGAGGGGCCTTGGGGCGTCATTATATAGGCCGAGGTGGAGTAGGGGGCAAGGAACTGCCACGTCATCGATCCGCGTCTTCATATTGTGTGCACCGTCGGATCAAACCAACCTTAGATCTACGTAGGGATGCTTTGCTTGGGTGCCAAGGAAGCGTGGGAGGAAGACTCCAGAAGACGGCGGCTAGATGCCACAGGGGGGCGCCGAACGGCGCCAGGGTGGGGCCCGCCGGCCCCACCTGGTCTCCCCTGTGGGTCCCGCTGCTTCGGGTGTCTTCTAGATCTTTCCTGAGCCTGATGACGGTGTTTGCCGACACGGATAAGTTTCGTGATAATTATGCACTCTAATCCCTCTTTTATGCTTTTTTGGAATAATCCCTGGAAAATATAGAATATGCAAAACTCATGGAACTTGTCAGTTAAAACCCTAGACTAGTGTGTATTCATGTGCCTTTTCATGTCTAAAGTTCTAATAAAAGTTGACGTTATCCACCGTCAACAACTCCCCCAAGCTTACTTTTTGCCAGTCCCTTGGCAAATATTTGGATCAGAAGTTGCTGGAATACTTTTATTTTTTTTAAGCACACTTGCTTTTAAATATAAATTTTCCTCCGGTTTAGACAAAACTGCTCTAAGTTTCAAACTTACCCATTTTACCTTTAACCATAGGGCTTTACAGCTTATGCATGAGTCTTGAGCAATCAAAAGATAGAACAATCAAGTTAAGCACTATGTCTCAAATTCTTCACAGTACCAATATTCCAGAGTTTTGTAAGTTTTTGAAATAAAACTCAGAGCTTAATTGTATGACACCCTCAAGTCTCTTATTATATATGGTATTTATGGGTCTCACTGAGGCATTAATGATGTTATGCCTTCCTACAACTAAGGATATATATAGTGGAGCTTATAGGAGTGGCAATAACAAGGATGAGCATACTTGCAATTCATATGTTGTAAAGTCAAACAATGGATCCACAGAGAATCGAGGCATACAATCAAATCAAGATGTGCATATGTATGGAATATGGTGGATAGGCGTGTATATGGTGGCTAATTCTAATTCTAATTTTGCTTCTTAAAAATAACTCCCTCCTTAGAACTTTTCGCGAGAAAAACATGGGCTATCTTTTATTTTTTTTTTTTTTTTTTTTTTCTTTTTTTTATCTAGGAGGCGGGCATCTATGTACCCATTGTTTTAATCTAGGACACTTGTCCATCTTTTACTCCCCTTTTTCTTCTTCTTTTTTTTCAATACTTTTGCATAGCCACATACATCCTTTGAATATAAATAATTGAAGAGATAATGATAAGAACTTAGAGCAGTTAAATGGGGGCTGTCCTATAGGGTATATTTTTGGGTGTTTACTCCTAGTGTAGGAGAAAAATATTTTTAAGGTGGATCTAGATGAAAGTGGAAATGACTGCACTTATATCCCAGAGTAGGAGTAATGCATATGTGGGTGGAATGTGTAAGTGATCTTGATTTTAAAAGCATGATAAGACTCTCATAAGGTATACAACAAAGATTGACTAAACTCAATGTAAAGCAAGCGGCATGAATACGCAAAGGTTTTCCTAACTCTAAATGTATTATATGGATTTGGTAGGAATTTAAACTTTGTCATACAAGAGCTTATCATGTAAGATTTTGGGTTTTCAAAATAAATCTCCGTAACTTAGTTATGCTAGGAATAAGATAAATAGCAGCTTAGACCTTTATGTATCATATCAATCAATTACCTAGACTTAGCTCAAGCATATGCCTCCACAAATTTCAGGTTCAGAGTAAATTCTTATATGAAAATAGTCATGTCCGAAACTCAGGAGAATTCATGGTTGAAAACTAGGCACTTAAAAGAAATTACGGTAGAGCAACTATTCATCATCTCCAAGATAAAGTTTTAATATTCTCTAGTTTTTATTTGACTCTTACTAACTAGACACACTCTATGATCACACCTTAATTTATCGATAAGTATTTTGTTTTTGATTTTAATTTGTTATTCATCTTTTTATTTCTATTGGTCTCACAAGACTCTAAAGACATGGACCTTCATGTGCCCATATATTTTTGGTATTTTATGACTATAAAATAGACAGGTATAGTTACCCGATAACTAGGGGATGCTCCTCCCCAAGCTAGATATTTGCAATACTTGGTGTCGATGATCTTGAGTGAGCTAACCGCCAGCTAGTTCTCGGTGGGTGCCACCGATAGATTCTCTCCTTGTCATAATGTTGTTCCTCAGATAATTATACTCCAACAAGAAAACCAAAACTCGAGGCTCAAATTTAATAATAGGTTAGCGGTCAGCCAATAAGTGATTGATTGTTCTTTGAGTTGATTTGAATTAACAGATTCTAGCAGGATTCTCTTTTTAGGATTTTCTAGTTTAATTATGCAGCAATTAAATATGTGTGCATGATATATATAGTTGTATTTTTATGCCTCCACAGAGAATATTTATTCTTATGGGGCTTAGGCTTTTTTCATAATGCAAGAAAGTAAATACATAAGCTATTATTATTATTCTTCTTCTTTATGCCACCACAAAGAAATATTCCTACAGGGTTACCGTAAGTGTATTCACGTGGGGCTTTTAATATTTTATGATGCATAAATGAAGCAATAAAGATTTTTTTTTTTATTTTATTTTCCTTTTAATATTTATGAAGATGAATATGTTAAAGTGAAATTATTAATGTAGATAGGAATACTAATTAATGAGGTAACTACCATATTACCTTATGATAAGGATATAAAATTTAAAGTTTACCGATAGGATTTCTTCCACTCTTGTGTATCTCTCCATCTTGAGAGATAGAGGTCGTGATGGTTGCATACCTCTAGTGATGGTAATGTCACTTTTGTTCTTTGATTTGGCCAACAGGTTGAAATAGAGCTTTAATAGTAGCCGGCAAAGCATCTTACTCCGTGTGCATGTTCACGTAACTTTCACTTGTAGAATTAATAAACTTTGCTCGATGTATTGTCCCTGTTTGCAAAACTAAAGTAGAGATCAAGTGCAAGGGCTCTCTGGTGGAAAACACCCAGAACTAAATCTATTTCTTTATTTATTTTCTTCATTCTTAGGCACATTGAACAAGATAAAGTTGGTGTTGCATGATTTGTTTATTTATAACATGAGTGGTAAGATCAAAAGATTAAGCATTGACTATTGCATTTAAGTTCACATGGTAGAAAAAAAATGAAATTGTTTAACCAATAGAAGGATTGTCTATCTCTATATAAATTTTCACATGAGTGTGACTATCGCCTTCCTAAGATCGAATATAATGTTTTAGCTTGTTTGGTTAAGACTAAGATTAAGAGAACGGTGCCACGAACAATTTTAAAGAGCAAAGCATGTTGAGTTTAATTTGGTTTAATCAATTAAAATTATAACTCTAACATATTTGTGTTTGCATTTATGTGTGCACCAAGATCAAGAGGAGAGCAGTGACCACTTACCTTAGGATATTACCTTTATTATTAGAGCGTGACGACACTAAGTGATGATGGGTAAATGACTGGTGGTCCTTTCTCTTGCATCTTGAGTTGTTCGTGGACATCTTGTCTCCTCTATTGCACTCATTCTTTTGCCATCTTTTACTTCTTTGATCTTTTGACTCTTTTCACTCTAGTTGTTATTATGCCTGCAATAGATTAGTGGACAACACATACCCGAAAGAATATACAAATTTTGAACACAGGTTGCTTGTCCAGTATTTTATTTTGTTCTGTCTATGCTAATGAAAAGATAGTATTGATATTGTTTTAGCATAGATCATGTTTAATGAGACATAGCTCGAGGCAAAGTAAATTGCAGTAGAAGAAAAAGTGAATGAACCATTAATACTCATAGTTCTTCCATCCATGATGAATGAGCTATGTCTTCTTCTGTAAAGTTATTAAAGTTTATGATGTGCCCTGTCTTATCTCTCGATTCGAATTCCTCTCATGACTTACCCAAATTAATTTTAAAAATTTCCTGCAGGGGTTAGTCCAACAAAATATCCAATGTCTATACAAGCTAATTTTAGATCAATAGCCAAACCAAACTCCGTGTCTAATTTGACTAAGATAGACTATTTAACCTAAGCACCACGCTTAATTTAAAAAGCCTATGAAAGTACCCGATTGTAGTACTTTCAAACCAAAACATACTAGCATAGACAAAGGTAACATAAAAGCATTGTAGAGATTTATTTAAAAAGAGATAAAAGAGCATGATTAACAAATTGAATAAAGGTAGAGACAACCAATATTAGCAACATAGGATTTTCTGAATAAGGCCATTCCCCCAAGCTGGAATTTTACAAAGCAAAGTTAAATTTGGATGGATTAATGTTGCATTATGATAGGTTAGTCAAACCCGGCGCCTGCCATTAGTCATTTTCTCACTTCAAACCTGAAATGGTTGGTGACAAAAAATACCAAAGGAATATTTTGATAATTAAATTTCTATGCTAAAGGTGCAAGCTCAATTTATTTTTTAAAGAGTGGTTATTTTGGGACATAAAGTTTTTCTTGGAAAACCTTCTCGATTATTATACTTGAGTTGGTGAGGTGGTTTCCTCTAGAACATTAGCCTTTGTGCACCTATATTAAGATTACAACGAGATCTATAATATTTATGATAAACATATGCATCTACAACCACCCTCTTAATGATTTCATGAACAGGTAGAATAAGGGGGTTGAAGATCTCGTGTGTGGTAATGTTATAGAGACTAATTGATCCAGGAGATTTCTCATATGACCATGGATCCGATAGGGTGTTAATGAAATAACTACCATGCTCGTCGATATGATCTCCCTTTTCAAATCCCATGGGTGTTTTACGTATGGAGGTCTATAGGCAATAAGTTTGTCTCTATTATTTCAAGCCTATGATATTTATTGGATGTTTTATTTTTTAGGATTTTCCATGAATCGATGTCTCCAAGGTTGGTCTCGTCTAAAGCTTTTTCTAAACTTGGGTGAGTTATGTTTGTTAAAGAAATTGATTTAAGCTCACCATTTAAATTTAGACTAAGTTTAGATGCTAGTACTAAGGCTTCGTCTTCTTCCATCCATTCTTTTACAATAGCATATGTATTTCTAGTATGTTCTATGCATTCCTGCCATTGTCGTTACTCTTCTTGGATATTCCTATAATCTTCATGACTCTTATTCTTGAGATGTCTTGATGGATTTCTAGGGTCATTACGAAGTTTAGTAGAAAGAGCATAAAAAGATTCATTGGGGTCAAGGATGGGTTTAGAGATGGGTTTAGAGACATTTACTGTGGGCATAGAAGGGGAGACGATAGAATTTACTCCTAAGTGGCTTGGCTCTCCTATGGCATCACTCGATATGCCATCCTTGAACTCTTCCCAGTGTCTTTCAGGAGGGAAAGGAAGTTGACGACACTTTTCCCAAGATGCTCTTCTGAGAAGATTTGATGTGTATTGATTTACAAGCATCTTAGCTAACTGGAAGTCTAAATCATCAAAGTGGAATTTCAAAGGTTTAGGATCGATAGCTAAATCTTGGGAATAAAATGATTGTGTTTTAGCTATCAAGACTTCTGTGTCTAGTTCAGGTGATAAGTCCTTCTCTTCATCGAGGAGCTCAGAATTAGATAGAGCAACCTTTTCGAGCATAGCTCTTGCTTCACTTATGGGCAAATTGGGAAAGGCTCCTCCAGAGGATAAATCAAGGGATTTCCGATAACTCTTGATAAGACCCAGCTAAAAGTGTTGAATAAGCACGGGATCTGGAAAACCAAGGTCGGGCCAGATGTAACAAGTTCATTAAAATGATCCCATGATGTACTAAGGGATTCTTGTTCTAGTTGCCTAAAAGTTAGAACCTCTTTTCGAAGGTTAACTACTCTATGGATGGGGAAGAAATATAAATAAAATTTAGAGGATAATTATTGACGGTAGATAACGTCTACTTTTAACCATCAACCTT